>LPNX010624642.1:846385-1142652 GCA_001517045.1 Pseudotsuga menziesii
GCAGAATAAGTGGCTGCAGCTGAAGCAACAAAAGAAATAGTATGGCTCAGGAAGATACTTGAAGATTTGCAATAAAAACAAGAGAACTCCACTCCATTATTGGTCGACAATACTTCTGCAATCAAGCTGGCTAAGAATCCTAGATTCCATGATCGAACCAAACACATCAACACAAAGTATCATTTGATTCGACATCATGTAGAAGCCAAGACAGTCCATCTTCGACATTGTTCCACAAATGATCAAGTTGCAGACATCTTCACCAAAGCGCTTGGACGAGAAAAGTTTGAAAGGTTCAGAAACATGCTCGGACTTACGAACACCCCTTCGGATTAAGAGGGGGATTGTTAGAATATAATCCGTTAGGGATTATAATATTGTAAATAAATAAATAGGAATATTTGGAAGCCGAAAAGGCTGGACGGAAGGTGAAACACAACCGTCACATGAATGTATAAATGAATGCTTAGCCATGAATAGAATAATGAATCGGGAGTTATTACCTGACAATATTAAACCCACATTCATGGTGAGTGATTGGAAACAAAAATCCCAACGTTGTATAAGAAAGTCATATGAGGTGCAAGAAGGAGGACAAATCAGAGAGCAAAGGCATGTTGGAGGAACAAGAAGATAGATAGAACCTTTCTCGCACATCATAGTTTCTTTGATCATTGGAAATGATGGAGAGGGGTATTCTAGAGCAAGGGAGAAGGGGATTCATGCATTATTGGGTTGTAATCAACTTCCTCTCAAATTACTATGATGCAATTTAAATTTCCTCTAAATATTGTGTTTCAATTCATGTTTGTTTAATGTATTTTTGCAACATTTAGTAGATAGATTTCATGCTTTATTTGAATTTTTTTAAGAGCTAGAGGTAAGGAACTAGATAGTTGCTGCTAATGGAGGTTGGAACAAAAGGATATTCACCAAACGACATGTTGCAAGAGGTAACCTCCTCCCTTCCCTCTCTCTCTTTCCTATGAAAAAGTGTAGAAATTTCATGAAATTGTCCATTATTGCATATATTCTGTCAACAGGATTCATCCTCCCTATAGCAAATGTTAGATTAGGTTGTAGAATTGTCCCTGCAAAGAAATCTAGTCAAATATTCCTTACTAATCATGTCATCCTTCCTTATGTCAATATACAGTGTTAGGTCTCGCAACTCTACCAAATTATATCAACCTACTGATATCAGTTTTGTCTCTGTTGATGTGGGATGCATTAATTCCATCCTTTTGATGGATCCATTCATATCGACGGAAAATAATCATCTAGGAAATGGATCTAGGAACCCCAGTGAGTACCTTGGATCTTGTAGTCATTAGTGGAAGGATTCCTCACAAACGATAGTGGTTATACACCAATGAACCCTGATTTTTTTATTCTACAAGTGTTTGAATTCAAAACATCTATTCACACTTGTCATTTTTTATTGAAGTACCTTGGAGTCCATCATCATTATTGGTGGGCCTCCTCGCATATGTTAACAGTATACATCAATGATAGGTAATCAGATGGTGTTTTATTATGCTCAACATTGACTCATTTATTCACATGATATAAACTCATACTATCATTGATTTTTATTGAAGACCTTGGGAAATACTGTCGTATCACTCCTTGATGGATTTCCTGAGTTTCCCAAGATTAAAATACTATGTCAAAATACCATGAAGACTTGGATATGTTGCACTCATCAAATGTGCACTTATATGTTTTTACAAAATTTACTTTTGACATGGATCCACTGTGTATTGTTCGTGGTGATGCTTTTTTACTACTAAGCATGGGTATACCCGCCTTAGGAAGATATCATATATTTGGGAAATTTCCTTGTTTGAATTGTAGTTGTTTCTATACCTCCTATGTTCATAAACTACCCTTTTCCATCATGCCTTGATAATTAAAGAGTATTAGTCCAAAGAGTATCAGAATGAAAGAAAAATCATTGTATTTCGACCCTCAGCATAGCTTCAGACCTCACACATTAGGGGGCATATGTTAACAATAAAATTAACATCCTTGAGAGTGTTGGTCTGAGAAAAATATTTTACTTCACCCGCAACATGAAGATATGAGTTTTTTGAACAATTGACCACTGCTTCCACAAAGGAAGAAATGTTTGAATACAATGTGGATCTAAAAAGGCCACATCCATGACCACTTAATGGCCAAATCCCAAATCTTATAACTCTTACAATGGAAAATGCCTAACATGGGCATTAATTGTCCTAGAAATATTGAAAGTCAAGTTGAAATGCCTAAAAACTAAGGAAAGTGGGTTTTTTGAAGGAAATAATCAAAGCCTTCAAAATTCCTAAACCCCACATTCATTATGAAATATGGGATGCTCAAAACCCAATCCTATAAATGGAAGGCATGTGAGGTGAATTGAGGAGGACAAATTAGAGAGAAAAGGCATGCTGGAGGAATGAGACGATAGATAGAACCTTTATTGCACATCATAGTTTATTTGATCATTGGAAATGATGGAGACGGGTATTTTAGAGAAAGGGAGAAGGGGATTCACCCATTATTTAACTGTAATCACCTTCCTCTCAATTTAATATGATACAATTTAAATTTCCTCCAAATATTGTGTTTCAATTCATGTTTGTTTCATGTATTTTTGCAACATTTAGTAGATACATTTCATGCTTTATTTAAATTTTTTTAAGAGCTATAGGAAAGAAACTAGCTAGATGGTTCAAATGGAGGCATAAAGGCCATGGAGGCTGGGTAAAAAGGATATTCACCAAATGTCATTCTGCAAGAGGTAACCTCCTCCATTCCCTCTCTCTCTTTCCTTTGAAAAAGTGTAGAAATTTCAGGAAATTGTCCATTATTGCATATATTATGTCAACGGGATTCACCCTCCCTATAGCAAATGTTAGATTAGGTTGTAGAATTTTTCCTGCAAATAAATATAACTAGAGAGTTTCATAGGCAAGAAAAACTAGTTCCAAGTGCAAGGAACATACCTAATCATAATGCAAGGAACATGAGCAAGATAAAGACACTCGAGGAACGTCTCCTCAAGGTGAAGGGTGTCAAGTTTCAAAGGAAAAATGGTACAAGGCTGAGTGATGATGAGAGAGAATATGAGGGCTTATACAAGAAGATAAAAGCATGGAATTCAACATCAGGATCATAAGCGCGAGTAGGTCACATGAAAATGCAGTTACAACTTGAGAAACAAGGGAAGGAAAGTAAAGAGTTGTGGGCCCAATGACAAATCATGTCTCCAGGAAACAACAACATCAAAATCACATTCAGAAGAAAAGATCCGATGTAGGTAACTTTGGTAGAAACACATGTAAGTTTTTTATCTTCTACAAAAGGTGTAGTAAAGGTAGAATCAACTAAAGAATATTCTATAGTGCCAAGGACCGAGGGTTTATAATCAATAAGATCAAACTCAGAAGAAGAGAAAAAATTGACAAGGGAGATAGAGTCTGTAGGAAAAAGCTCAGTATCACAGTGGTTGAAAATTTTATAAGAAAAATGAAACAGATTAGGATCACCAACTTGTTGTTTGAAAGAAGAGTCAAAGGAGTCCAAAATACCAACATAAGGAGACCGATAAATGGAAATATTAGGCTTATGAATCAATATGAAGAAAATCATGGTTAGACTTAGTCACAACTGAATCGATATCCATAAGAAGGTTGCACTTTATCAAAGACTCTAGGAAAACTTCATCTGAAGGAAGGAGATCATCTAAGATAATACACATGTCTAAACTTTCAAATGGATTAACAGAGTGGAGAGCATGATCCACAGTCTGTATAGGATGACCCAACTGGTCAACTACTGGGACCAAGTGCTGAGAAGGTAAGCATGAAAATAGAAGCTGCTTCTCAGTAGCAATTGAACACAAAGGGCATGAAGCGACATAACTCACCTGTGGCAGGGTAGTGTCTATAGAAACACTGGTAATGAATAAAGGAAAGACCTAGTCTCTAGTTGGGTCAGTAGAGGGATCAAGAAAATCCAAGTAATCAATAGTGACAATTTCTTCTCCATGTTTAAAGTACATCACACGAAATAACGTTGACACCACATCTTGTGTGGCATAAACATAATCATGTCTGAGGATCATATTCAATTCCAAGGGGTCTTCTATCACCATGAAGTCAACTAAGAATATCTTCCCACCCCAAAAAACAGGTGTTTGAGCAAGAATTCCCAAGGCTATACTAGTTCTTCTATCAAACACTAGTAACTGACTACCTGTCAACACAAGACTGGGAGATCCCATGCTTCGCCAAGCATGAGCATACAAGATACCAATTGAGGTTCCTTCATCAACAATACAATTAGAAATCATGTATTGTTTAACTTTGACATTTATCTAGAAAGGTGCATCAGAAGGAAGATGCGACTCCACTAGTCTATCCTAATCAAAGGAAATAATCCAAGAGCTTGGTGGGGGTTTATCCGAAGTGAGTTCAATGCCCCCTTATTGAGTAAGTTCTGAGATGGAAGTGAAGAAAATGTGACTAGAAAACACTTCACTCTCTAAAGAAAGAGTGGGATTGATCGACAATGGAATCGATTCAACCACTTCGTGAAAGTCAGTCTCTGTAGGGAGAGTCAGATTGAATAAAGATGACATTGGATCAATAACATAAGGATCACTCCACAAAATAAGAGTGGGGTGAACCAAATACTGGGAAGGTTGTACCACTAGATCAACCAAAGGTTGATTAGGTGGTTGAGAAACTAGAGGTTGTTCAAGAGAATGCAATCCTTGAGTCTCGAAAAACACTCTTCACACCTCTGAGATAGCAGGGCACTTATGAGTAAGATGATATCCCTTGCATCGCTTACTAGGGAACTTAAGTTTTCACTTGAAATGACCAGTTTTCTCAACAATGTCAACATGACTAGCACTGGCTGGCTGATTGCTCTCAGCATAACCTATAGAGGTTGAGAGTTTTCTCCTAGCATGACCACTAGAGGTTGGGTGACTAGACCTAACCTAACTAAGAGAGTATGCTTGGTGAAAAAATTCTAGATGTTAAAAAATGGGATGACCATGAAAGCAAAGTATTTGTACCTCTGTGATGGTAGGGCATAGATAAGTAAGGTGGTCTCCCTCACAAATATTAAAAGGAAACTTGGTCTTGTGTTTTGAATGGTTAGTCTTTTCAACAGTGTCAACATGACTTGCAGTGGCTGATTGTTTGCTCTCAGCATGACCTACAGGGGTTGAGAGACTACCCCCAACATGACCTATAGAGGCTGAGAGGCTTCTCCCTGCATGACCCGTAGAGGCTAAGAGACTAGGTCCAACATGACTTGTAGAGGTTGGATGGACAGGATCAACATGATTTGTAGCAGTTGAGTGGTTTCCCCCAACATGACCCTTAGAGGCAGGAAAAGGTTTCCCAGTATGACCTATAGAGGCTGGGTAACTGGATCCAACATGACCCGTAGAGGTTGGATGGTGTGGTTCAACTTGACCTACATAGGTTGAATGGGTTCCCTCAACATGAACTACAGAGGATGAGTGACTGGATCCAACATGAATTGCAAAAGTTGGAACGATCCCACCAGCATGATTAGCAGAGGCTGGATGGTGAAGATCAACTTGACTTGCAGATGTTGAGTGCTTAGATCCAACATGACCTGCAGAGGTTTGATATGTGCCCCCAACATGAACTGTAGAGGCTGGGTGGTGAGGTTCAACTTGACCTGCAAGTGTTAAATGGGTGCCCCCTTCCTTATGTGTATTCTTCCTATTCTTCCTTCCTTTACTCCTTTTATAATATCAGTTACTAGTATCATTACTTTCATTGCATGCGACAGAAGGAGGAGGAGAAGCAACTACAGGTGAAGGGGAAGTGTTGTTTTGATGCCCTTGATCTAAGGAGCTTACTTGAGAAGAATCAGAAGCATTCATTATAGTTGGAGTGGAAAACAACCACATCGGTATCCCTAGGGTGAATCCAGTCAGATTCAAGATGGCCATCAAAGGAACACCAACATTCCCTATGAGAGGAATAGTACAAGGATTTCCCAACATGGGTATCTCTTGGTTGGTGTTCAAATGGGTGTTAGCCATAGTTTCAAACAATAAGACAAAGTCTAAGGTTAATAGGAAACCAACAATACAAAGAACTGTTATAGCTCAAAATGACACATCTCTGCCTGTGACCACTTTCCCATGATTCTGTCGCATGTCGACACTTCCATGATGACACTTCATGAAAGTCACTGAAAAAACACCTAAGTTCGAGGACCCATATCTTGAGATATGTAACTTTGTTTAACCTCATATTTGCAATGTTGGAAAGATATTTTAGTTAGATAAAACTTTCCAGAAGACCCTAAAGTCTAAAAATGTCTAGAAATACCTTAAAAATGAGCTTTTTGATGTGTATGTGAGTTTCCTTAAGGAAACCCGTGTATGTACATGACTTGCTCTATATAATACTCGCATACACCTTAAATATGAGACTTTATGCATTGCAACCCATGTATACCTCCTCGTGTACACGATTGTTGTCTCTGTAACCTGCGTACGCCTCCTGAAAATGTCAAAGAAATACGTATTTTGAAATTTGGGTAGTTTGGGTAGTTATGCAACTGACTCCTTAAGTTGTAACTAATTTGTCTTCGATCCCAAATCTTCATTAAGCATATAAATAGAGGTAGGGAGGTCCATGAGAGGAGACTGGAATCTTTGCATTGCTATGCTGAAGGAATTGGGACTCTCTTTGCCCACACCTTTGCCCTAGTGATCATCCCCTTATGTTGCAGAGCTTGGAGGCTGAGTTCCTAGGAGAAGAGAAGTAGTAGAACCAGATCAAGGTTTCGTGAGATGCTGAACTTGAAGAGAAGGTATACTTGTACTTGTTTTCAAGATTAATAAAGATGTGATGTCTTTCTTCCTCCCAAATCATTGTTCAATGTGTGATTGAATATTTGTTTATGATCAGATGTTGATTTTAATCAAATTATTAGTTCATGTTTATTTGATTATCATTGCTTTATATGTGGTCATATTGGTTTGAGGAAGGTATAATTCGTTTTCCAGGTCTCTTGGAGTAAGAGGAGTAAGAGGAGCAAGAAGAGGATTGAAGGGCTCATTGGATTAACCTTCATTTGGCTAAGGTATGAACCATTCTAATATATGATCTTGCTTGTATTTACCTGCAGAACCATTTGCATCCACCTTTCAACCCCAGTACGTTGATGGCCTCTTAAACCCTAGCCATAGGAAACTTTCCTTTACAACAGAATTGGCGACTCTGCTGGGGAGAGCCTTGTATGTTTTGGGTTTCTCTATCTTTTCAAGTCCTTCTTTCCACTTAAGAACAATTTATAAGTCTGATAGCATACTTCCCCTACCTTCTTAAGGAATTTTTTAACCTTTTTTGGGATTTTTTCCACCCATAAGTGAGTTGCAGACTGAATAGTCGCGTGTCTGGTTTGGTATACGCGAATTTCTATACTGTCAACCCATGTATGATATGCAACTTGTTAGCGGTACAACCCATGTGTGCTTGGACATGTGACTTGATGTATTGTCAACCCATGTATGACATGCGACCTCTCAGTAGTGAAACTCGCATATGCCCCTTTAAACAATGTTTTTTTCCTCATTTTTGTGGTTTTTTCTGTTGTTGTGGGATGTTTGGTAGGTCTCTTGGTGTCCTCTGTAGGTGCATGAATCCGGGGAATTAGTGTCATCCATTTTGGTTGTTCTTTATCTATGTGGCAAGCCTGTTTATAGCATTAGGGTTTACTCTTTGCTCTTTCCCCTCACCCCCTTTGCTTGCCTTGATTTTCAACTTATGTTTCTGGTTAGCCTCTGTTAGTGATCTTTGTCTGAGTTTAGAAGCTTATTGGTGTTGGTTTCCTTCTTCTTTTGTTGGTTAATTTCACCTTGCCAAAATCGTTGACTTGTATTTTATGCAAGCCTTCCTTCAAACTAGGGTTTATACTGACTTTAGGGCATTCTAGAGTTTGATTGGTGGTTGTATAGCAAAGTTCAGTTTGCTTCATTCTTGTTATCTGCATACTTTTGTTTGTAGGTAGTTTTTCTTTTGCATTTATAAAGGAAAAAAATATATATACTTGTTTAATATGCATGTAGATTAGGGTTTTGTCTTTAACTCACTGCATATCATTGTTTTTGAAAAAATAAAAATAAAAACGAATTTGTTCTTTTGTGGCTTTCAAGTTTCTATTTGAAAAATAAAAAGAGAATAGTTTTTGCTTTTTGCATTTCATATCTCTTTGCTTAGTCATTTTGTTTCAACTTTGAGTCAAAACACCACATAAGTTTCATGCCATTTAACCTGTGACTAAAAACAACCCTGAAAATAAATGTTATAATTTAAAAATTATTAGTAACTTTTATTTTATAGGCTCCTACACCAACTAGCTTAGTCTAGACTTGTGCATTAGGGTGTTTTAACTCTCCACAAGTATTAAATATTAGACGTAGTTGGCCAATCAGTAGGTAAACCCTTTTTGTGTTTATTGTATCTGGGAAGCTCCTCTCAAATGAGAGTTAAGCAAGAGGCCACATGGAGACTTAGACTGAGGAGATAACCCTCTGATTCCTTGTCAAAGTGTAGACCTAGGATTTTGCGCATATGGGGATTCTTTCTTAGACAGGGTTTCGGGCTTTGCTACCCTGCCCATGTGTACGAACCAGGCTTGCGAATATCCCCCTATACTGTCAATATAGTTAAGGTAGCCTTTAGTCTCTTTGACATCTGGGGTTCATACACAAGTACACTGGAAGGCTATTTCTGGTTGAACTTGGACGAGATTGGAAGGTAACCCTAGTAGAAGTTGTGGGAGGGTGGTGGGTGATTCCTCCACTTGTGCCTAGGAACATCTATAGGGATTCCAAGTAACTATCTATTAGCTTTCTTCTGGAAAGCATATCTTATACCTGTTTGTCTATTTCACTTTAGGAATTTTAGTGAGTGCTTTGTGGTTTTTCTGTACTTATTTTGCCTTTAGGTGTATGATTTGTACTTGTGGTTTCCTGTCAACCTCAGACTTTGTCTCCTAGTTTGAAAATATGGCTAGCACCCCTTTGAACACCAACCAAGTGATCCCCATGCTGGGAACTCCTTGTACTATTCCTCTCAAAGGGAATGTTGGTGTTCCCTTGATGGCCACCCTGAATCTACTTGGATTCACCCTAGGGCTACCGGTGTGGTTGTTTTCTACTCCAAATACCCTGAATGCTCCTGATGCTTCTCAAGTAAGCTCCTTATATCAATGGAATCAAAAAATTGCTTCCCCTTCACATGTATTTGATTCTACTACTCGTTCTACCTCATGCGGTGAAATTATTGATACTAGTAACTGACAGTCTAAAAAGAGTAAAAGAAGGAGGAATATGAAGAAGGAACATAATCAAGGGGGCACCCATTCAACCTATATAGGTCAAGTTGAACCTCACCACCCAGCCTCTGCAATTCATGTTGGGGGAACCTATCGAACCTATGTAGGTCATGTTGGATCTAAGCACTCAACCTCTGTAAGTCAAGTTGATCTTCACCGTCCAACCTCTATTGATCATGCTGGTGGGATCCTTCCAACCTTTCTAGGTCATGTCAGATCCAATCCCTTAGCCTCTGTAGTTCATGCTAAGGGCACCCGTTCAACCTCTGATGTTCAATTTGAACCTCCCCATCCAACCTATGCAAGTCATGATGGATCCATCCACCCAGCCTTTGAGGTTCATGCTGGGGGCACACACTCAACTGCTACAAAGCATGTTGATCCTAACCATTCAACCTTTGTTGTTCATGCTGGTGGTGCCCATCCAACCTCTGTAGGTCATGTTGGATCTATTCTTTCATCCTCTACAAGTCATGCTGGGGGCAGCCTCTCAGCCTCTATGGTTCATGCTAAAGACAATCCGTCAGCCACTGCAAGTCATGTTGACACTATTGAAAAGACTACCTCTTCAAAACACAAGCCCAAGTTTCCTTGTAAGCTTTGTGAGGGAGACCACCTTACTTATAAATGCCTTTCCATCGCGGAGGTGCGAAGAGTTTGGTTCCAAGGTCATCCCATTTTTTAACATTCTAAATTTTTTCAACAACCAGCCTCTCTTAGTCAGGTTGGACCCAGTCACCTAGCCTTTGGTGGTCATGCCAGGGGAAAACTCTCAGCCTTTGTAGGTCATGCTAAGAGAAAATAGTCAGCCACTACTAGTCATGTTGACACTATTGAGAAAACTAGTTGTTCGAAGAGCAAACTTAAGTTTCCTTGTAAGTTATGTGAGGGAGATCATCCTAATCACCAGTGCCCTGCTATCACAGAGGTGTGAAGCATGTGGTCCGAGACTCAAGAATTTCCTTCTCCTCAAAAACCTATAGTTTCTCAACAACCTACTCAACCTTTGGTTGATCAAATGGTCGAACCAATCACATGTTTGGTCGATCCCAATCTTCTTTTAGAGAGTGATCCTAATCTGATTGAACCAATGTCATCTTTGGTCAATCCCACTCTCCCTTTGGAGAGTGACTTTCATGAAGCGGTTGAATTGATTCCATTGTCGATCAATCCCACTCTTCCTTTGGATAGTGAAGTGTCTTCTAGTCACATTTTCTTCACCGCCAGTTAAGAACATACTGAACAAGGGGGCACTAAACTCGCTTCAGATCAACTCCCATCAAGCTCTCGAATTGCTTCCTTTGTTTGGGATAGCCTAGTTGAGCCGCGCCTTCCTTCTGATGCACCTTTCCAGATAAAGGTCAAAGTTGAACCATACACAATTACTCATTGTATTGTTGATGAAGAAGCTTCAGTTAGTATCTTGTCTGCTTGTGCTTGGCGAGGCATGGGATCTCCCAGCCTTGTGTAGACTACTAGTCAGTTACTTGCATTTGATAGAAGAACTTGTATAGCCTTGGGAATTCTTGCTCAAACACCTATTACTTTGGGTGGGAACACTGTCTTAGTTGACTTCATGGTCATAGCAAACCCCTTGGACTTCAATTTTCCCCTTGGACGTGATTATGTCTATGCCATGCAAGCTGTGGTGTCAACATTATTTCATGTGATGTACTTTAATCATGGAAAAGAAATTGTCACTATTGATCAGTTGGATTTTCTTGATCCATCTCCTGACCCAACTAGAGACTAGGTCTTTCCTTTATTGATTCTTGTGTTTCTATAGACACTACCCCACCACAGGTGAGCTAAGTGGCCTCATGTCCTTTGCGTTCGATTGCTACTAAGAAGTGGCCTATGTTTTCATGCTTACATTCTTGGGACTTGGTCCCAATAGTTGACCAAGTGAGTCATCCTATATAGACTATGGAGCTTGCTCTCCACTCTGTTGATCCATTTGAAAGTTTAGACATGTGTCCTATCTCGAATGATCTCCTTCCTTCAGATGAAGACTTCCTAGAGTATTTGATATAGTCTGACCTTCTTTTGGATGTTGGTTCTGTTGTGACTAAGTCTAACCCTGATTTACCTAGCAATCCTAACCTTTATTCTTATGTTGTTCTTGTTGAGTCTTTTGACTCTCCCTTTGATCAGCAAGTCAGTGATCCTGATGAGTTTGATTTTTCTTATCAATTTTTCTGTTCCCATGATACTGAGTTTGTTCCTGCGGACTCTATCTCCCTTGTTGATTTTTTCTCTCCTTTTGAGGTTGATCTCGAAGATTATAACCCCTAAGCCTTGGTTCTATAGAATCTTCTTTAGTTGATTCTACCTTGAATTTACGTTTTATAGAAGATAGAAAAGTCACATGTGTTTCTGCCAAAGTGACCCACATCAGATCTTTTCTTCTGAATATGATCCTAATGTTGTTGTTTCTTGGAGACAGGATTCTTAGTTGGATTCACAACTGTTTACTAGACTTGTCTTGTTGTTCAAGATGTAAATGCATTTTCATCTGCCCTTCCCGCGCTTATGAGCCTGATGCTGGCTTCCATGCTTTTAGCTCATTATATAATCCCTCATCTTTGTTCTCATCATCACTAAGCCTTGGATCATTTTTCCTTTTCAACTTGACACCATTTACCTTGAGGAGATGTTCCATGAGTGTCTTTGCATTGCTCATGTTCCTTGCATTATGCATAGGTTTGTTCCTCTTGCTTGGAACTAGTTTTGCTTGCCCCTGACACTCATCTCATCGCATTTAGAGCATTCTTTCTGCTCTCCTTCGAGCTCATTAAAAATAGTAAGGAGGCCGTGATTTGACTTTTTTGGACTCGTTAAAACTTCACGGGAAAGATATTGAGTTTTTTTAGTCCCGGGTCTGACTCCTCAAAATAGACTTGACTGTCGAATAAACTTTTCTATTCAGGATCATTAAGAATATGTGAATGGGCATCCACATTGGTGGTAGGTTATCTCTTTCTCGGACCATGTGGAATAATAGGAGAAAGAAACACTCTCTTTTCTTCGGATTTGAGAAGAGTATTCTCAGGCATAGGTTTATCACTTTTTTGGACCTGAGGGACTAAACTTACGGGAAAGGAACCCCTAGTATGAGCTTAGTTTTCTCTTTTTTGGGATTTGGACCAAAACATGAAAAAGATTCTAAGTGTACTTTATGTCTTTGTCATGCTCGTTAAACCCTAAAGAACAAAACATCGAGTTTATTGTTGTAAGCCTCATTTCTCGTAATCAAATGGATCTTTCCGAGTGATCTTTCCTTCCTTCACACTCATAAAACTCAGGCTATATGTTTCTTTTGAAGGAGCATTGGGTAGGTGGTAATTTAACCTTTTTCGGACCTTCCTAACTAAAAATGAAAAAGGTGTGCCTTATTTCTTTGGAAGCTAAGAGTCTTCTTATGTGGTTTGTTTTATACTTTTCTAGCCTCAGGAGACTAAATTGGATGAAAAAGTCCCCCCCTGGAGTCTTCTTTGGAGTTTTCAGACTCTCTAAACTATGAAAATATCGTCGAGCATGTACTAGTTTGGGCTTGTCAAATCCATGAATCAGTGCTTGATCAAGCATTCTTCTTTCTTTTCTTCGATCTTGCCAAAAATGAAGATGGTTCTGAGTTTTCTTTCTTGTACTTGTTAAACCTTTACAAGAAAGAGGGAAAGGGAAGTTCATTCACATGTATTTTACATCATGGTAGCAAGTCTTGTTTCCTTTAACAAAGCACCAGTTTTGAGTCTATCAATAGTTGGGTCCTAGTATTTTGACCTTATCTTGATTCATAGTTTCTTACTCCTTCAGTTAGTCTCTTTTCCAATTATATGGGGAATCTATTAATGTCTCTTACATTGAACATTTGTGTCGTTGTTCCTTTTGTGTCAAAAGCTACCTAAGTCACTTTTGCGTCATGCTTGTTGTTCAAGGATTAAACCTTTTTCAACCATTTTGTAGTTTCCTTGACCTTTTGTGTCAGCCATTCCCTGGTATCAGTTCATTACATCATGTCTTCAGCGTTTCTTATCGTGAAATTCAGTACCAATTTTAGATCCAATTAGTCTTTGACTTACCTCGTGTTGGATGATGAAGGATGCCTTAATGCCTTCCTTCCAATGAATCTCTTCCTATTGACTACAACACATCTTGTACTGGGAATGAGATTTAGAGTTTTATGACAATACCATGGGGATTGTAGTCATCAGTGACAATTTCGCTCGCTATTGGGTAGTGGGAATACCTTATTGTCTCCTACTCGATGGATTCTTCAAGTGTTCAAATTCAAGTCCTTGTATTCAAACTTGTTAGAATGTACTAGGTACCTTGGGGACCATTTTCATTAATGGTGGTTTCCCTCACTTTTGTTAATGGTTCTCAGTATTGACCAGTAATCAAACGGTTTCCTCCATGTTTAACTTCAACCCCTTTATTCGCATGGTTAGGATTCATACCTTTTGGGAGGTTTGGATTGAAGACCTTGGGACGACAGTAGCATCATCATTTTTTGTTATTTCCCAAGTTGCACCAGACCTTTTTACACTTTATTTGACATTTGGCTGAGACATAGATCCACCTTGTATTTTTGTGGCTATGATCGATTATCGAGTATGGATACACCTTGTTCATTTGTGGCTATGACTCCTTTATATTTGATATGGTGCCTTTTGCATATTGAGTGACCATGATAGTTTCATCAATTATACATACAGTGGATCCTCCTGTATCTTTATGGTGATGATTTGTATATGGACTTGTATGTCCCAGAGATTATTTTTTGTCTAACATTTATCTCTCTTTCAGGTACCTTTGGTCGATCCTTTTGATATTGGATTCTCTGCTCTCTCCATACTCAGTTTTTTCCTTTATAATGTATTTCAACTATAATATTCCCCTCTAACCTCATACATTAGGGGGCATATTTTATAGCTCAAAATGACACATCTCTTCTTGTGACCAATTTCCTATGATTCTGTCGCATGTCGACACTTCATGAAAGTCACTAAAACAATACCTAACTTTGAGGACCCATATCTTGAGTTCTGTAACTTAGTTTGACCTCATCTCTACACTGTTACAAATATATTTCAGTTAGCTAAAGTTTTCTAGAAGACACCAAAGTCTGAAAGTGTCCAAAAATACCATAAAAAGGAGGTTTTTTATGTGTGCATGAGTTTCCTTAAGGACATGTACGTACATGAATTGCTCTATATAATACTCACATACACCTTAAATACGTGACTTTCTACATTGCAACCCATGTATACCTCCTCATGTGCGTGACTGTTGTCTCTGCAACCCGCGTATACCTCATCGTGTATGTGACTATTGTCTCTACAACCCGTGTACGCCTCATGAAAATGTCAAAAAAATACGTATTTTGAAATTTGAGTAGTTTGGGTAGTTGTGGAACTGACTCTTTCAGTTGAAACTACTTTGTCTTTGATCCTAACTCTTCATTAAGCATATAAATAGAGGTAGGGAGGTCCATGAGAGGAGACTGGAATCTTTGCATTGTTATGTTGAAGGAATGGGGACTCTCTTTGATCATCCCCTTGTGTTGGAGAGCTTTGAGGCTAAGTTCCTTGGAGAAGAGAAGCAGCATAACCAGATCAAGGTTTTGTGAGGTGCCAAACTTGAAGAGAAGGTATACTCGTACTTGTTTTCAAGATTAATCAAGATGTGATGCTCTTCTTCTGCCCAAATCATTGTTCAATGTGTTATTGAATCTCTATTTATGATCAGATGTTGATGTTAATCAGATTATTATTTCATGTTTATTTGATTATCATTGCTTTATATGTGGTCATATTGGTTTGAGGAAGGTATAATTCATTTTGCAGGTCTCTTGGAGCGAGAGGAGTAAGAGGAGCAAGAAGAGGATTGAAGGGCTACTTGGATCAACCTTCATTTGGCGAAGTTATGAACCATTCTGATCTTTGATCTTGCTTGTATTTACTTGCAGAACCATTTGCATCCACCTTTCAACCCCAGTATGTTGATGGCCTCTTAAACCCTAGCCATAGGCAACTTTCCTTTACAACATGAACACACCACTAGAAAAATACCTAAGTATCAAGCCAGTAAAATAAATATTCCTTCCAAAGGAAAGTCTAAGATGATGAGGGTATAGAACTAACCATTGAAGGAAGGAGAGTAGTTACTTAGCATCTCATGAAGATCCCTCTGGGTGAAAGTGCTGGAATCACCAAGCCACCTTCCCATATTGTCTAACGAGGTTACCTTCCAATTCTACCTTGGGTGTATGTGAAATAGCCTTCCAATAACACCCGTGTATGATTCTAGCAGACATGATACTAAGGCTACCAAAATAGTGGAAAAATTGTAGTGAAACAATCGGCAGTCCAATCGATGCACATGTGTAGGGTAGTTAATCCTGAAACCTGAACAATACCAGGCACCACACAGGATTGTGAGGAGGTACTAGATGAGTCCCCAAATTTGTAACAGCTCTATTGTATGCTTTAGTGAGAAGTGGAGGGGTATCTCCAACAACTCAGTATCGCACGACCTCGTGCTTAACTCCTGTGTGAGAGGATATTTCAGGTGTCTTTCCCAATGGAGTTGGATTTCCTAAAATATAGGCCAATATGTTTGAGTTTGAATTTTTGGGCAGTTAAGATATCCCTAACCCAAAACACTAGCCTATACTAGTGTGTGTCGTCCTTAGAAATAAACAATTACTAATCAATTTTGAATATTAAACATTTATTTTAAAGGGTTGTTGATTACTCAAATGGGGTGGCGGAGGTGAAAAAATTGGTGTTTTGACTTAATGTTGAAACAATATGACTATGCAAAGAGAAATTAAATGAGAAAATCAAAAACTATTCTCTTTATTTTTCAAATAGAAACTTGAAAGCCAGAAAAGAACAATTTCTTTTTATTTTTTCAAGAATAATGATATAAAGTGCATTAAAGAAAAAACCCTAATATATGTGCATATTAAAAAACTATATTTTCTTTTTCTTTTTCTTTTATAAATGAAAAATAAAAACTACCTACAAACGAAAGTATGCAGACGACAAGAACAAAGAAAAAGGGACTCTGCTATACAACCACGAAACATACTCTAGAATTCTCTAAAGTCGGTATAATCCCTACATAGAAGGAAGGCTTGAATAAGAGACAGTTCAACTAATTAGGCATGGTGAATTTATCCAACAAAATAAGAAGTAAACAAACACTAACAAGCTTTTGAACTCAGACAGATATCACTAATAGAGGCTGACCAGAAACATAAGCCAAAATTCAAACCAAGCAAATGGGGTGGGGGGAATGAGAAAAGAGAAAACCTTAATGCTACAAAAATACTTGAAACCTATATAAAGAGCACCATAAAGGGATGACACAAACTCCCTATATTCATGCACCTACAAAAGACCCCAAAAGATCTACCAAACAACCCTCAAACAACAGAAAAAACCACAAAAGTGAGGAAAAAACATTGTTTTAGGGGCATTTGCGAGTTTCCCTACTGATAGGTCGCCTTTTATACACAATTTGATAGTATAGAAGGCCATGTGTACATCCTAGACACGTGACTATGGAGTCTGTAACTCATAGATGGGTGGGAAAAGGCCCCAAGAAAAAGCCAAAAAAATCTTTAGGAATACATGGGAGGTGTTCTATCAGACTAAGAAGGTGTTCCTAAGTGGCAAGAAGGACCTGAAACCTTAAAAAAGATAGGAATAAGGATAGAGAAACCCCAAATAGACAAGGCACTCTACATCGGAGTCACTAGTTCTGTTGTAGAGGAAAGTTTCCTATGGCTAGGGTTTAAGAGGCCATCAACATACTAGGGTTGAAAGGTGGATGCATATAGTTCTGCAAGTAAATATAAACAAGGTCAGATATTGGAATGGTTCATACCTTAGACAAACAAGGTTGATCCAAACAACACTTCAATCCTCCTCTTTCTCCAAGAGACCTATAAAACAAACCGTACCTTCCTCAAACCAATATGACCACATATAAAGTAATGATAAGCAAAACAATATGAGAAACTATTTTGATTAACATAAAAATCTTATCATAAACATAAATTCACTACACATGAAAAATGATTTGGGAAGAAGAAGGACATCACATATTTATTAGTCATGAAAGTAAGTACAAATATACCTTCTCTTCAAGTTGGGCACCTCATGAAACGTTGATCTGGTTCTGCTACTTCTCTTCTCTAAGGAATTCAGCCTCCAAGCTCTGCAACACAAGGAGATGATAACTAGGGAAAAGGTGTGGGAAATGAGAGTCCCAATTCCTCCAGCATAACAATGAAAAGGTTCAAGTCCCCTCTCATGGAAATCTCTAACTCTATTTATATGTTTGTGAAGAGATAGGTTCAAAGACAAAGTAGTTACAACTGAAGGAGTCAGTTTCATATCCACCCAAACTACCTAAAATTCAAGAAGCATCCATTTTTAACGTGTACAGTAAAAATCCACGCACTGCAATGACAACAGTTGCATATGCAATTCAATATACACACATTGTAGAGCCAATAGTCTCATATAAAAAGGTATACATGGGTATGATGTATAACAGATCATGTGTACAAAGTGGAATACGCGGGTACCATGTATGACAAGCCGCGTATAGGTCAAAGATATTAATTTTAATGGCTTTTCTAGGAATTTTCAGACTTTGGTGTCTTCTGGAAAGTTTTATATGACTCATATACCTTCACAATGGTGCATAGAAGGGTTCAAAGGAAGTTATAGAAATCTAGATATGGGTCCTCCAATATAGGTGTTCTTCAGTGGTGTCATCATGGAAGTGTCGAAATGTGACAGAATAATGGAAAAGTGGTCTCAGGAAGAAATGTGTAATTTTTTGATATAAGATATTCCCCCTAATGTATGAGGTTAGTGGTGAAGATGATAGCTGAAATACATTATAAAGGAAACACCTGAGTATGGAGAGAGCAGAGTTGAAACCAAGATCGAAAGGCTCGAGCAAACATACCTGAAAGAGAGATAAATGTCAGACAAAAATGATCTCTGGGACATAAAAGTACTTATATAAATGATCACCATAAAGATACAGGCTGATCCAACATATGTATAATTGATAAAACTATCATGGTCACTCAATATGAAAAAAGGCACCATATCAAATCAAGAGGAGTCATGGCCACAAATGAACAAGGTGGATCCATGTTCAACAATTAATCATAGCAACAAGAATACAAGGTGGATCTATGTCTAAGGAAAATGTCATAGTAAGTGTGAAAAGGTCTTGTGCAACTTGAGCAATATCAAAATATGATGATGCTATTGTCATCCCAAGTTCTTCAATCCAAACCTCCCAAAAGGTACGAATCCTAACCATGCGAATAAAGGAGCTGAAGTCGAACATGGAGGAAATCGTTTGATTACCGATCAGTAATGAGAACCATTAACAAATGCGAGGGAAAACACCATCATTGAAAATGGAACCCAAGGTACATAGTACATTCTAACAAGTGTGAATACAAGGACTTGAAGTCAAACACTTGAAGAATCCATCGAGTAGGAGACAATAAGGTCTACCCACAACCCAATAGCAAGAGAAATTTCCACTAATGAATGCAATCGCCAAGGTACTATCATAAAATCTAAATATCATTCCCAGAGAAAGATGTGTTGCAGTCAATAGGAAGAGATCCATTGGAAGCTAGGCATCAAGGCATCCTCCATCATCCAACATGAGGTAATCCAAAGAGTGATTAGATCTGGAACAAGTACTAAATGAGCATGACACAATGAGCATGACACAAAAGTGACTTAGGAAGGTTTTGACATGAAAGGACCAATGACACAAATCTATAATGTAGGAGACATTAACAGATTCCCCATATAATTGGAAAAGATACCAATTGTAGGAGTAAAAAATATGAATCAAGACAAGGTCAAAACGCAGACCCAGCTATTGATAGACTCAAAACTAGATCTTTGTTCAAGGAGACAAAACTTGTTTCCATGGTATAAAAACATGTGAATGAAATTTCCTTCCCTCTTTCTTGTAACGGTTTAACGTGTCCAAGAAATCCAAATCGATACCTTCTTCATTTTTGGTAAGTTCGAAGAAGAGATAGTGTTGGGCTATAGGGTAGACCTGGGTTTTATACCATTAAATTCGCTCCAACAAAAAGACCCACAGTGTTAGCCCTTTCGGCAACAACCTGTGAATAGGTTGCAGTCTCACCCGAAACAGCTATGGGGTGCCACAGAATCAGGTTTCTGGAAGCAAAAGAGGGATATTACTGTACCTTTAGCCTTAACAACAAATATTTATACTAAATAGAGCTTTGATATTCACTTAATTAGCTTCACAGTTAGATAAAAGACTTTTCTTGCTTAACCCGTACTGGGAATTCACAGCGAAGTTAATATTTAAAAGTTATCTTACTTTAGCATTCACCTACTTATCAAAAGCATCAAAACATAACAGAAACCACAAAAAAGAACCACAACACAAGATATAACGTGGTTCACCCCCAGTGTAGGGGCTATGTCCACAAAACTGCGCTTTTATTCCACTTCTTACAAAACAGGAGTTCTGATCTCCGCACTTAGCAGCAAATCCGTCCTTCAAGTCTAACTGCGCACTCAGCTGTAGTTCCTTTCTTACAATCTCTAAGCTGGGCACTCAGCTACAGTTCCTTCCTTACAAAAACCCTCTGCGCACATAGCTAGGACTTGACCTTAAAACCCAAAAATAGATCTAACTTCTTCGCATCATACGATCCTCATTTCATTAGATGATCTTGACATCTTTACATGAGTTCCTATTTATACAAGTGCAATATTACAAAATCATGGGCTTATACCTAAAAATTATGGACAATTACAAAAAAGAGGGCTTTGACTCAACCCCGACACCCCTAAGACTATTTTGAGTCGCAACTCCGCTTACAAGATTCCAAAAAAACCATGGAGTTACCAAAATTAGTGACCGTTAAGGTGCGCGCCCCAACAGGCCCCTAAGACTCACCAGTGTCCCATCCTGGGACACTCTGCTGCTTGTCTGGTGGGAGAATCTTGTTGGCGAATAGAGTGAACTGTTTGTTAAGGCCACACATGATATCGTTGGCTGCTTGCTCCTTCTCCACCAACTCCTGTAATGCTGCTACTGATGCTTCGCTAGCCTTTTCCTATGCAAATGCATCATATTCCTTCAAAACTTTGAGTTGGTTGTCTGCAGCAGTGCTTAACTCCAAGGCCTCGTCGACAAGGGGCTGCATGGAATTTTCCAACAGCGTAGCTTTTGTTCTATACGAATCCATTTCCTGCTGGAGTTTATTGCTTTGCTTCACCTTGAGCATCTTCTTCATAGGAGGCAGAGTCTTAATTTCCACTTTCACTGCATCCAGCTCTGCCTGTCGCTGCTTGATGGTTTCTTGCAGCTTTTCTACTTCTATATTTTCCTGCAGTTTTGTCTAAGCGTCGATGCTTTCTTCTAGCAATTTTGTTGTGCTGCTCACAAGATCGATGATCTTCGTTGCTGAGGCCTGAATATCTCTTCGACGCTACTCCCTGACCTCTGGTTGACTCTCCGTAGCGATACGAAGTTGAAGCTTCGCAATCTGAGCCTTGTGTTCTTCTTTCATTGTCTCTATCTGGCTCCACGACTGTTGTGCGTAGTCTTTCAACTTCACTATTTTTCGGTCTAGTTCCTGTTCAGCGTGCATGTCGAAGTCAGGGAGAATTCAACACACCTCATCCAATACTCACACCAGTGTGGCCTCCTTGCTTTCTGCTTCCCTCTTCCTCTAGTCCGCTTCTTCAAACTGCATTGTGAGGCTTGCATTCTGCTTCATGGTATTTTCCAACTACATTTGTGAGTAGTGGTCTCGTGCTTGGATCTCCTTCATGATTGCTAACTGACAAAGATGTAGTTCCGTCATGGATATCTTGGTGTAGTCTATCCCAACTGTCATGCTCATCTGCGAGCGAGATGCTGCGTCCATGATGATGAGGGCTGCACTTGGAACTTGTCCTTTGTTATCTCTAACTGGCCATTGTCTTGTGTCTAGATGCGCGCTAACTGGGGTACTGCTTGCTACAACGCCACTTGCTGATCATTCTACTAAGTCCTTTAATTCTGTAATTTTTTGCTCTACACCAGTGAGTGCATCCAGGTGCATAGCCGTGAACTCAAACCATTTTTTGGTTAGGACTTCTGTGGAATTCGTTAGAGCCTGATCAAGCTCCTCGCTTGTCAAGGTGGGCTCTTCGAAAATATTCTTCCCTTTTGAAGCCTTAGTTTTCTTTCTGGACTGAGGTTTAGTCACTTCCTCTGCCTCTGGCGACTTGTGCTTATCTGGCCGATTGGGGTCTGAGACAGTTTTGACTGACTCTTCTTCTTCATCTTCATCTCCATCATCTCCACCCTAGTCTCCTTCACTTTGCTGTGATTCACTATGTTCTTCACTTTCTTCGAGTGGGTCATTCTGCTCCATGTGACTAGAGCCTGCGCCCACATTGGTGACTGGAGGGACTAGAATGTTAGGTTTTGTCCCTACATCCTTCATCCATTCAGTCGGCCACTGCTGAACTACTGTGAGGATGTCTTCCTCGTTCACCACATATGGTAACTTCGACCATTTGTTCTTGTTATCTACGCGGGCCTGAATAAAGACATGGTGCATGTCAGCCCTGAAGTTAGCTATTCCCGCATACTGAGAAAAGAGCTGATTGCTGAGTCGTGGCGTCTTCAGAATCTCATATGAGATACTCATCAAGTAAAAGGCGAACACATATTTCGTCATTTGCTAGAAGCTTTTATCCTATGACACCCACAGAGATGCGTATCTTGCTGTGCCATGCATATGCAGAGGCACATCAACAAATTGTGCCTCGGTAGGTTCTTTCCATCCTACCAGTGCAATAAGCACTAACAACCATGAAGAGTGAAAGGGTCTACCTTTCTCCTACACATCACGGACATCTTCATTAGAGGAAATTTCAACTCAAAATGGGCCTCCTAAAATGAATTAATAAAATAATAGTTAAAATAATAAAATAATATTTATTAATTTTGGAGGAAGAAAAGAAAAAAACTACTTTTTTGTTTGTATTTTTGGCATATCTCCCCGTGTTTTTACTCAAATTTCAATCGGGAGAGCTCGTTGGATGTGGAATTAAATTCTGCATTCAACGAGTACCCGCTCGACATATGTTTGACGGACCCCGCTGCCCCAATAACACGAAATACCTAAAAAAATGGAATGATGACATCATCAGTCCATTTTTTTCAGGTATTTCTTGTTTTTGGGGCAGAGGGGTCCGTCAAAAGTATGCTGACTGGTACTTGTTGGATGTGAAATTTAATTCCGCATCCAACGAGCTCTCCCGATCGAAATTTGAGTAAAAACACGGGGAGATATGTCAAAAATACAAACAAAAAAAGTATTTTTTTTTATGATACCTATCCCCAAATTTATATTAAAAAAGTGTTTAAGACCTATACGGTATTTCAAATTTAAAGCAATTTCGCTGGCTAACACAAGATGACATGGAATTTGAATAAAAGTTAAAAGGCCCATTTTGAGTTGAAATTTCCTCTAATGCAAGGAATTCCTTAGCAATGTACACTACCTAGTTGTAACTGTAGCCTTCCGCACAGTTCGCAGTAATACTGACAATCGGGGTAGGTACTTCATTTGGTCTGCACTTCTGCATTAGCTTGCATGCTAAGAGCTCTGCAGCGAATCGAATGTTTTGTTGCTAAATGGTTGAAGTTTGATACCCTCCATTTCCTTTTGTGAGCCCGAAGAATTCCTTCATGCTATGTGCTAGCTTCGTGTCTTCATGTTTTCCCATAAAATCAATGCTAGGATCAGGGCCTTCCTTTAGCAGGCCTGTAATCCGGTGAATGAGTTTTCCATTGATGGTGATTTTCTAGTTTCCGATCCATAGGTGCCCATCATGCACCAACGCCAATAATTTCTTGACCACCACGGTCACCTGTGTGCTGCGACCAAAGTGGGGAACATTGAGCATCTTCAACAAACCAGCTTTGTCCAAGCCAGTAGCCCACTGTTTCTCTTCTAATAATGTCGCTCCAGTCTCTGGGTAGTGGACAGAGTGCAAGTATGTCCCAGGTGTGAACTGTGGAAATTTCCCATGATCATTTGTATCGTGGTCGGTGTACTTGAGTCGATCTACTTTCCCTATCATTGTCCCGACCAACTGCACACCTGGTGGTAGCGAAGGGGTGCGTAATGTGAACTTCTTTGTCCACCGAGGTAGCTAAACTCCTGGTCGAACAGGGGGAAGATAAGGGGGTCGGTGTGATGCAACATTCTTCGCCTCACCAAATTCTTCAAAACCTTCAGGTGGGATCTCTGTTGAGCCAGAAGGGTTCATCTTGGGACCCTCTGGTGTTTTTCCTGATTGCTTGTGTCTATCTTCATTCCTCTTAGAACAAACTTCTGGTTTAAACTTCTTCCTAGTAGATCGTGTCTACATTGGCTGAGTCGGTGCTGGGGGAGTTTCTTCGTGGGGTGAAGAGGCAGGTGTATTTCCCATAAGGTTCTGTAGACCCGTCTGTTCAAATTCTCTCAACAGTTCCTAAAGTTCACAATCAGCTGACATGGACTCAATTGTAAGACTCAAGGAAATGTGTAATGTGATTGCTGCAGGCCTGGGTGTCTTCTTATAGAATCCATTGACCAAATCTTCCATAATGGCGCCACTAATTCTGATTTTTTCCAATGGTTGGATTTTGAACTCTGACACATCTGTCCTTCATTGGCACCACTAGTAACTCTGGCTGCACCATAATAAGGATATTCAACACTTCCTGACACCGACTTTGACAGGGCTCCGAGCTTCGACCTACGACACAATATCTTCCACAGCCTCAATGATTCCTGCCGTGAGCATCTTATCTAACTTTATCCTGACTTTTTCTTTATACTTAGGGTTCAACCTATAAGGGCACTGCTTCACAAGCTTCGCATCAGGTTTCAAAGGGATTTTTATCACTCCTATATCACCAAGGATACCTTTCATTTCTAAGAACTTCATCAGAAATAGGTCTTGATACTCATGGAGAAGTTGGGTCACTTTGCTTACCGTTTCTTCATCCCAATAATCTCCAATAGTAGCATACTTAGGCATTTCTTCTGACCCAATGTTTACTTGCCTTGTCTTCAAGGGCTGAGTCACTTCTGGTGCTTCAACTACTGGTCCATGTACTTTGCAGTATCCTTCTGACTCAGGAATGTTTATGTTGCGTGGTTCATCATCCTCGTCAATTGTGAGGTTATAGCATTCTACTGCATTAGCTTCTTGTTCCTTCCAATCAAGTTGGTACTCAGCTATTTATTTAACATCAAACACCTTAGTATGGATCAACCTAATAGCTACGTCTAAAGCAGGACAATCCTCATTAATAGAAAATGTAAGCACAAAACTATCAACAAGACTATCCCAACTTACAGTACCATGGCGAAGCTCCACCTCCGCATACCAGTTCTTTGCTATAGGTTCTAGAGTGTGCACAAACCTATGTACCCATTCTTTACGAGGTACATGCTTCCATGCTTCGTAACATTGCTCCAAATGTTCCTAAGGGCTATTCTTACCATTAAATCTACTTCGCACCTCCTGAGGTTGATCCATGAATCTCAGGCGAAGGAACTTTTGACAAACTTCCCAACTCTGAATATTCTTTTTATGACCATTCCACCATCTAGCAGCTGTGGCTCTAAATACTAAATCTAGAGTCTGTATTTTCTGTGAATCTGGTACCTGCTCTGAAAATTGCAAAATAAAATCTTCGGGTTCTATCAAGCCATCAAAAATAGGTAAGACTCTTGTCTGTGAGCCAAGCCATCTGAGAGACTTGGTAATTCTTGCACATCAATGTCCATGTAGTTCATAAAGTCTATTCTGCCAATTCTCTAAGCCTTCATCTAAATCAGTCATGCAAGAACTATCACACTTCCAGTCCATTATACCTTTAGGAGTAGGGTTAACATAGTCTTCTTCTTTAGCTGTGATGTTGTAGATATGATCCAAAATATCCTGATCTTCATCTCTGACTGGCTCTGTGTACCTTTATCCTTGAGAAGGGTCCAAGGGTACTATGACTCTCAAGCCTTTTCCTTCAAAAGTCATCTACCTATTTTTAAGGTTGATTACTGCATAATTCTCTATTGCCCAATCAATTCCTAGCAACGCCGGATAGGGGTTGCTATCATCAATTATTTCAATGACTTCAAAATCTGCTAAGGTACTAACTCCATCAATGTCTACTGGGACACTAGGGAATATTCCTAGGGGGACAATCTTCTGCTGATTGGCTAATATCAACTGTATAGGGGACCATTCAAGGGTAGGTTTTCCCATTTGTTCCCATGTCTTCTTAGTTAAGACATTTACTTCTGATCCCAGGTCTAAAATGATATCGTTCATGTC
Source organism: Pseudotsuga menziesii (assembly GCA_001517045.1). Classification (NCBI taxonomy): domain Eukaryota; kingdom Viridiplantae; phylum Streptophyta; class Pinopsida; order Pinales; family Pinaceae; genus Pseudotsuga; species Pseudotsuga menziesii. Next base: position 872,212 of record LPNX010624642.1, read on the forward strand.
ATACTCTCGTATCTGAGCATGCAATCTCATTTCTCTTCCAGTTCTTCTAACTCTATTGACATTTTTTTATTTACCAGAGCTTCGCTGAGGCTTGCAAGAAGCAATAACTTTCTGTAACTCATTTAAAGCATTCTGATTTCTTAAGAGCTTCATACAACTCTGTAAAAATGATGACAATGTACTTACTTTATCCATCGAAGCTTCTTGAGACTGTGACTACTGTTGATGCTGCTGTGCAAGTGCTACTGCTGTGCTCGGATCAGCAAAGTCTTTTTTGGCTTCCATAAATGTTTATTTTTCTCTTCCCACATCGAAGGTTGGAACTTTCTCTGGGGTCTTACAAACCCAATCCTCGTCAGGCTGTTTCTCCTTATTCTTCACTTGCATCGTAGCTCCACTCCTTGTAACAACGTTAATGGCTGGGACAGGTCTTTGCTCTACAGTAATCATCTGAATATTCTAAGGAGGAGCACTATTTATTTCTTGTATCTTGGCTATCAGTTGTGGGCATTGCTCAATGACATGATCTACTGCTCTGCAATAACGACATGTCATATTTGGGTTTCGACAGTCTCTAGCTAGATGTCCTGCCTGTTTACAGTTATAGCACACAACCTGGCCTCAACCTCTTCCAGGCATACCACCACGACCACGACCTCCAAAAGTACCTCGACCTGCTGTACTACCACGGTAACCATATCCATCATTGCCTTGTGCATCATTTTTTACCCTATAAGCATCATATGTTGACTCTCTCATAAGGTCAAAGCTGCGACATTCCTCTTCGTTGTGTCCAATTGACTTACAGAACTTGCAATAGGGATTCTTAGGTACTTGCACATATCTTTGTAGCAGATAGCAGTCTTCAGGTCGATGCTGGCCAGTTGTTCTACAAATCTCACAATATAGAACATTAGGGTTAAATGGGTTTGGCGCGCCAGTATTCAGGTAATTTCTTAGCACGGGACATTGTTCCTTGTCATGACCTTCTGTCCTACATCGTGTACACCACACCTCTTCGCGAATAAATTTCCATTTTTTCATGTCGTGCAGCTCCAAAGCCATTTTTGCTAACTGCGCTTGTATTTGGGCTATGCCAGAATTATCTTCGACAGGAGCTATCTCTAGTTTCATGGCAATCTCCAAATCCTCTTGCTTATCAGCAACCTTCTATTGCATGAGTGGCATTCTGATATGAGGTAATAAGGCTGCAATGAACCATTCTTTATGTTGCGCTGGTCCAATAGTGAAACTAACTTGGTCTAACAGAACTTTGAACCTCTGATCAAAGTCCCACACTGATTCACCTTGCCTCTGCTGAATCTCTTTCAATTCAGTTATACACTGTGACTCTAATTTAGGCTTCTTGAACTCTTTGATCATCGTTGCTTTAATATCAGCCAAGACATGGTTCTGAGTACTGGAAAATTTCATAAACCAGGTCAAAGCTCGGTCTCTAAAAGAAGTGACCAGCTGCGCTCTTCTTATATCTTGATCCAAAATGTTCTTAGCAGTCCACACGGCTTCACATAAAAACCAAAACTATTCTGGATCCTCTGATTTAGTTCCTTTGAAGACTGGGAGCTTAATATCATCAGTAATATGGGCCATAGTGGACTGAGGGGGGGGGGGACTTACTGTAGTAGACTGACCTACAACAGGAATACTCGGGCTAGGGTTACTACCGAACTGCAACGAGTTCTCAGGGGTAACAAATCTTCACTGCGGAGTTATAGGGGGGTTTCTAACAAAAGGGTTTTCTTCATATTCAGGGTCTTCTGGAATATACTCGGTATTCTGGCCTAGGGTATAGGATTCTAGGTTTCTCTTATATCTTTTACCGCTTCACAGCAAACCACTTTCCTCGTCGAAGTTACTTTCAATTCCAAACATAGGTTAGTAAAAATAAATCTAGCAATCTGATTCTATAAGCAATATGCCCTTCTCAGCCAAGAGAATTTTAATTTGCAGACTAAATGAATTTAGGTACTTACCCCTTGGTCCTTTGAAAAAATGTCGTTCATCTTCGCTGAAGGAAGTACTCGTGTCTATGGCAAACTCCATCACAAATGCTTCAAGGTTTTGCGTTGTCCAAAAATCAACAGCTCGTGATATCGCGTTGTTCACTCTTTTCAATATGTTAATTCTTGTGGGGGTCTAGTCAGGAAACTGATCTTCCTTGAAGTTGGCCTTCTCTCTATCAACCTGGATAACCACTGGTGCAATTCTATGTGGATACTACCAAAGAAAATTTCATAAATATCAGTAAAAATGGACCTTTGCAAGAATTCGTCTGAGCTATGACGAGGATCCTTATTTTCTTGTTCTGCAAATTTCTGATAGGTAGCTTCAACCCAATAACAGATTTCTTTTACTGAGGGCCTCCAAAACATAGCCCTTCAGGTATGACGCAGATCCCTCTTCAAGCAGATACTGAGTTCAACCGGCAACGAAACCAATTTGTTGGGCTATAGGGCAGACCCAGGTTTTATACCATTAACTTCACACCAACAAAAAGACCCACAGTGTTGGCCCTTTCGGCAACAACCTGCGAATAGGTTGCAATCTCACCCGAAATAGCTATGGGGTGCCACAGAATCAGGTTTCTGCAAGCAGAAGAGGGATATTACTGTACCTTTAGCCTTAACAACAAATATTTATACCAAATAGAGCTTTGATATTCACTTAATTAGCTTCGTAGTTAGATAAAAGACTTGTGTTGCTTAACCCTTACTGGGAATTCATAGCGAAGTTAATATTTAACAGTTATCTTACTTTAGCATTCACCTACTTATGAAAAGCATCAAAACATAACAAAAACCACACAAAGGAACCACAACACAAGATATAACATGGTTCACCCGTAGTGTAGGGGATACGTTCACAAAACTGTGCTTTTATTCCACTTCTTACAAAACAGCAGTTCTTATCTGCGCACTTAGCAGCAGATCCGTCCTTCAAGTCTAACTGCACACTCAGTTGCAGTTCCTTTCTTGTAATCTCTAAGCTGGGCACTCAGTTGCAGTTCCTTTGTTACAAAAACCCTCTGTGCACACAGCTGCAGAGGTCATCCACGCACACAGCTGGAACTTGACCTTAAAACCTAAAAATAGATCTAACTTCTTCACATCATACGATCCTCATTTCATTAAATGATCTTGACATCTTTGCATGAGTGCCTATTTATACAAGTGCACTATTACAAAATCATGGCCTTACACCCGAAAATTATGGACAATTACAAAAAAGAGGGCTTTGACTCAACGCCGACACCCCTAAGACTATTTTGAATCACAATTCCGCTTACAAGCTTCCAAAAAAACGACGGAGTTACCAAAATTAGTGACCGTTAAGGCACGCGCCCCAACAAATAGAGGAATACTTGATTAAGCACTGATTCATGGATTTTACAAGCTCGAATCAGTGAATGCTCAACGTTGTTTTCATAGATTTGAGAATCTAAAAAAATCAGAAGAAGAATCTAGGGGGTGATTTTTAGTAAATTTAGTCTCCTAAGTTTGAAAAAGTGTAAAAAAATACAGAGGAGAACTCTCTTACCCCAAGTGAACTAAGGTATGCCTTTTTCGTAGTTAGTCGAAAATGTCTGAAAAAGGGGTAAACTATCATCAGACTGACCCAACTTCATAAGTGGCATGTATCCTAAGTTTAACAAGTATGAAGGAAGGAAAGATCACTCGGAAAGACCCATTTGATTACAAGAAATGAGGATTACAACAGTAAATTTCATGCCTTTTTCTTTAGGTTTTAGAGATCATGGCAAATACATAAAGCACACTCAGAATCTTTTTCATGTTTAGGTCCAGAGCATGAAAAAGAGAAAAATAATCTAAAAAATGTTCATTTTCTATCATTTTAGTCATTCAGGTTTGTAAAAGAGATAAACCTATGCCTGAAGATACTCTTCTCAATTCCAAAGAGAAGAGAGTGTTCCTTTTTCCTAAGTAATCCACAAGGCCAGAAAAAGGGGTAAACTTATACCTATGTAGATGATTGTTCAATTTACCTTAACGAGTATGAACAAACAAGTTTACTCAAAAATCTATTCAATTTTAAGGAGTTGGACCAGGGCTTAAAGATAAATCCATATCTTTCCTCTGAAGTTTTAACGAGTCCAGAAAAGTCAACTCGCAGCCTCCTTACTGTTTTTAGCGAGATCAAAGGAGAACATAAAGAATGCTCTAAATGTGAGGAGACAAGTGTCATAGGTAGGGGAAACTAGTTCCAAGTGCAAGGAACAAACCTACGCATAATGCAAGGATTAGGAGCAATATAATGAAACTCAGGGAATGTCTCCTCAAGGTGAAGGGTGTCAAGTTGCAAAGGAAAAATGGTACAAGGCTGAGCAATGATGAGAGCGAATATGAGGGATTATACAATGAGCTAAAAGCATGGAAGCCAACATCAGGATCATAAGCGTGAGAAGGATACATGAAAATGAAGTTACAGATTGAACAACAAGGGGAGGTCAGTAAACAGTTGTGGATCCAGCTACAAATCTTGTCTTCAATAAACAACATCATGAGAATCACATTCAGAAGAAATATCTTATGTAAGTAACTTTGGCAGAAGCACATGTGACTTTGCTATCTTCTGCAAAAGGTGTAGTCAATTCAGAATAAACCAAATAACATTCTATAGTTACAAGGTGCAATGGTTTATAATCAATAAAATCAAACTCAGAAGAAGAGAAAAAATCAACAAGGGAGATAGAATCTACAGGAACAAACTTAGTATCACATGAGTTGAAAATTTCATTAAAAAAAATAAAACTCATCAAGATCAATGTCTTGTTGTTCAAAGGAAGATTCAAAGGAATCAACAAGACCAACATAAGGATATCGATCAATGGAAATATAAGGCATATGAAGAAAATTAGGGTTAGAATTAGTCACAACTGAACCAATATCCATAATAAGGTCACACTGTATCAAATACTCTAGGAAAACTTCATCTGAAGGAAGGAGATGATTCGAGATAAGACACATGTCTAAACTTTCAAATAGATTGACAGAGTGGAGCATAGGTTCCATAGTTTATATAGGATGACTCACCTAGTCAATTGTTGGGACCAATTCCCAAGAAGGTAAGCATGAAAAGAGAGTCTGCTTCTCAGTAGGAATTGAACACAAAGGACATGAGGCCACGTAGCTCACCCGTGGTAGGGTAGTGTTTATAGAAACACTAGGAATCACAATAAAGGAAATACCTAGTATCTAGTTGGGTCAGTAGAGCAATCATGAAAATCCAACTGATTAATAGTGACAATTTCTATGCCATGTTTAAAGTACATCACATAAAAGAACGCTGACACCACAAACTGAATGGCATAGACTTCATCATGTCCAAGGAGCATATTGAAGTCCAAGGGGTCTTCTATCACCATGAATTCAACTAATATGGTATTCCAACCCAAAGTAACAGGTGTTTGAGAAAGAATTCCCAAGTCTATACTAGTTCTTCTATCAAACGCCAGTAACTGACTAGCTGTCGACACAAGGCTAGGGGATCCCATGCCTCATGAAGCACGAGCAGGGAAGATACTAAATGAGGCTCCTTCATCAACAATACAATAAGAAATCATGTATTGTTCAACTTTGACCTTTATCTAGAAAGGTGCGTCAGAAGGAAGGAATGACTCAACTAGGCTATCCCAATCAAAGGAAGCAATCCGAGATAGTGGTGGGGGTTTATTCGAAGTGAGTTCAATTCCCCTTTTTTCAATAAGTTCTGAACTAGAAGTGAAGAAAATGTGACTAGCAGACACTTCACCCTCCAAAGGAAGAGTGGAATTGACGACAATGGAATCGATTCAACCGCTTCATGAAATTCACTCTCTGAAGGGAGAGTGGGATTGACTGAAGATGACATTGGTTCAATCACATAAGGATCACTCTATGAAAGAAGAGTGGGGTGAACAAAACAATGGGAAGGTTTGACCACTAGATCAGCCAAAGGTTCTGTAGGTGGTTGAGAAACTAAGGGTTTTTCAGGAGAATTAAATCCTTGAGTCTCATACCACACTCTTTGCACCTCTATGATAAGAAGGAACTGGTGAGTAAGATGATATCCCTTTTATAGATTACAAGGGAACTTAATTTTTCACTTAGAACGACCAGTTTTCTCAATGGTGCCAACATGACTAGCACCGGCTGAATATTTTCTCTCAGCATGACCTACATAGGCTAAGAGTTTTCCCCCAACATGACCACCAGAGGCTTGGTGGCTAGGTCCAACCTGACTAAGAGAGGCTGGTTGCTAAAAAAATTTAGGATATTAAAAAATGGAATGAACATGAAACAAAACTCTACATACCTCTACGACGGAAGGACATCGATAAGTAAGGTGGTCTCCCTCACAAAGCTTACAAGGAAACTTGGGATTGTGTTTTGAATGGTTAGTTTTTTCAACAGTATCAACATGCATTGTAGTGGCTGTTTGTTTTCTCTCAGCATGATCTATAGAGGCTAAGAGACTGCCTCGATCATGACCTATAGAGGCTAAGAGACTACCCCCATCATGACCTATAGAGGCTAAGAGACTGCCCCCTACATGACCTATGGAAGCTGAGTGATTGGGTCCAACATAACCTACAAAGGTTGGAAGGGTAGGATCAACATGCCTTGCAATAGTTGAGTGTGTGCCCCCAGCATGACCTTTAGAGGCTAGAAATGATTTCCCAGCATGACCTATAGATGATGGATAACTGGATCCAACATGACCCACAGAGGTTGGATGGGGTGGTTCAACTTGACCTACAGAGGTTGAATGGGTGCCCTTAGCATGAATAGTAGAGGTTGAGTGACTAGATCCAACATGACTTGGAAAGTTTGGAAGGATCCTAGCATCATGATCAATAGAGGCTGAACGGTGAATATCAACTTGAATTGCATAGGTCGAGTGCTTAGATCCAACATGACCTGTAGAGTTTTGATAGGTGCCCCCAACATGAAATGAAGAGGCTGGGTGGTGAGGTTCAACTTGACTTGCAAGGGTTGAATGGGCTCTCCCTTGCTTATGTTTCTTGCTCCTATTCTTCCTTCTTTTACTCTTTTTATACTACCGGTTACTAGTATTAACACTTTCACCGCATGAGGTAGAAGGAGGAGGAGAAACAACTACATGTGAATGGGAAGTAGTTTTTTGATTCCCTTGATATAAGGAGCTTACTTGAGAAGCATCAGGAGCATTCAGGAAAGATGGAGTGGAAAACAACCACATTGGTAGCTCTAGGGTGAATCCAGGCAGATTCAAGGTGGACATGAAAGGAACACCAACACTCCCTATGAGATGAATAGTAAAATGAGTTCCCAGCATGGGGATCTCTTGGTTGGTGTTCAAAGGGGTGTTATCCATAGTTTCAAATAATAATAAAAAGTCTGAGGTTGACAGGAAACCAAACATACAAATAACACATCACTAGAAAAATTCCTAAGTATCAAGCCAGGAAAACAAAGATTCCTTCCAAAGGAAAGTCTGAGATGATGAGGGCCCAGAACTAACTAGTGAAGGAAGGAGAGTAGTTACTTGGAATCTCATGAATATCCCTCTGGGTGCAAGTGCTGGAATCAGCCAACCACCATCCCATATTTTCTAACGAGGTTACCTTCTAAGTCTACCCTAGGTCTACTAGAAACAACCTTCCAGTAATACCCGTGTATGATCATGGAAGACAAGATACTAAGGCTACCAAAATCATGGAGAAATTCTGACAGAATAGTTGTCATTCAAGATGATGCATAGGGGTAGGGTAGGTAATCCTAAAACCCAAATAGTACCAGGCACCACACGGGGCCAGGAGGAGGTACTGGATGACTTCCCAAACTTGCAACAACTCTGGTGTATGATTTACTGAGAAGTGGAGGGGTATATCCAACAACTCAGTATCGCATGGCCTCGTTCCTGACTCCTGTGTGAGAGGATATTTCTAGTGTCTTTCTCAATGAAGTTGGATTTACTAAAATATAGTCCACTATGTTTGACTTTGAAGTTTTGGGTAGTTAAGATATCCCTAACCCAAAACACTATCCTAGACTAGTGTGTTTCTTCCTTAGAAATAAATAGGTACTAATCAATTTTAAATATTAAACATTTATTTTAAAGGGTTGTTGATTATTCAAATGGGGTGTTAGAGGTGAAACCAATGGTGTTTTGACTCAATGTTGAAACAAGATGACTAGGCAAAGAGAAATGAAATGCAAAACGCAAAAACTATTCTCTTTCGTTTTCAAATAGAAACTTGAAGGCCACAAAAGAACGATTTATTTTTATTTTTTCAAGAATAGTGATATGAAGTGCATTAAAGACAAAACCCTAATCTACATGCATATTAAGAAACTATATATTCTTTTTATTTTTCTTTTGTAAATGCAAAAAAAAACTACCTACAAACGAAAGTATGCAGATGACAAGAACGAAGAAAAAGGCACTCTATTATAAAACCACCAAACAGACTCTAGAATGCCCTAAAGTCAGTATAAACCCTACTTGGAAGGGAGAATTGCATAAGAGACAAGTCAAATACTTAGGCATGGTGAATTTAACCAAGAAAAGAAGAAGGAAACAAACACCAATGGGATTTTGAACTTAGACAAAGATCACTAACAGAGGATGACCAGAAACATAAGCCAAAACTCAAACCAAGCAAACAGGGTGGGGGGATGAGCAAAGATAAAACCTTAATCCTACAAAATACATGAAACCTAGATAAATAGCACCGTGAAGGGATGAAACTAACTCCCTAGATTCATGCACTTGCAAGGGACCCCAAAAGACATACAAAACAACCCTCAAACAGTAGAAAAAACCACAAATTGAGGAAAAGCATTATTTTAGGGGCATACGTGAGTTTCCCTACTAATAGTTCACATGCCATACATAGTTTGATAGTATATAAGGTTTTGTGTACATCCCATACAGATGACTGTGGATTTTGTAACTTAGAGATGAGTGGGAAAAGGCCCAAAAAAAAAAGCAAAAAAACGCCTTAGAAAGGCAGGGGACGTGTTCTATCAGACTGAGAAGGTGTTCCTAAGTGGAAAGAAGGACCTAAAAACTTACCAAATAATGGAAGAAATATAGAGAAACCCCAAATATACAAGGCACTCCCTAACGGAGTCGCTAGTTTTTTTGTAGAGGAAAGTTTCCTATGGATAGGGTTTAAGAGCCCATCAATGTACTAGGGTTGAAAGGTGGATGCATATAGTTATGCAAGTAAATATAACCAGGTCAAAGATTGTAATTGTTCATACCTTGCCAAACTAAGGTTGATCCAAGCATCCCATCAATCCTCCTCTTTCTCCTCATTCTCTAAGAGACCTGAAAAACAAACCCTACCTTCCTCAAACCAATATGACCACATATAAATTTATGATAATCAAAACAATATTAGAAACTATTCTAATTAACATAAACATCTGATCATAAACATAAATTAATTACACATGGACAATGATTTGGGAAGAAGAAGGACATCACATCTTTATTAATCATTAAAGGAAGTACAAATATACCTTCTCTTCAAGTTGGGCACCTCACAGAACCTTGATTTGGTTATGCTGCTTCTCTTCACTAAGGAACTCAGCCTCCAATCTCTACAACACTGGGAGATGATCACTAGGGAAAAGGTTGGGTGAATGAGACTCCCAATTATTCTAGCATAAAAATGAAAAGGTTCGAGTCCCCTCTCATGGACCTCTCTACCTCTATTTATATGTTTCTGAAGAGATAGGGTGGAAGACAAAGTAGTTACAACTAAATGAGTGAGTTGCATAACCACCCAAACTACCCAAAATTTGAGAAACATCCATTTTTTACATGTACAGGAAAAATCTATGGGCTGCAGTGACAATATTTTCATGTGTAAGTCGATACACACGGTTTGCAGTGACAATAGTCACATATACAAAGGTATACATGGGTACCATGAAAGATAGGTTGCACATACAAAGTTGAATATGCAAGTATGACAAGTCATGTATAGGTCAAAGATGCTCATTGTAAGGGTACTTTTGGGTATTTTCAGACTTTTGTGTATTCTAGAATGTTTTAGCTCACTCATATACCTTTCCAACTGTACATATAGGAGCTCAAACGAAGTTACATAATTCCATATATGGGTTGTCCAATATAGGTAGTTTTTCAATGAATTTCATGAAGTGTCGTCATGGAAGTGTTGACATGTGAATGAACCATGGGAAAGTGGTCATAGGAAAAGATGTGTCATTTTGGGGTAAAATAACCTTGTAGACTAGTTTCTTAAACTCTTCTACTATAAGTTTAGAGAAAGAGGAAGCAATTGAAACTAGTTGAGATTCCTTAAGTTGTTGCTCAAGGGTAGCAATCCTATTTGGTTGTTGTTGATTCAGAACATCTCATTTCTCAAGTTGTTGCTTGAGATAATCATTATTATTCTTTTAAGTATTCAGCTTGTCTTCATTTTCTTCCTTAAGAAGTTAAATATCCTATTTGTTATGTGCCGCAATTTCCAATAATTCTTGTTTTGTCTTCTGCAGCTCTTGTTCTTTGTCCAGAAATTCCTTATTCAGTTGTGAAATTCAATCAAAGTTGGCTCATGCAAAATCCCCCTTGGAATTCATTGTATCTAAATACCCTTGCTTGATATTAGGGGAATCCAACTTCCAAATAGCTTGCTTGAGAGAAGGACCCTGTTTTACTATTCCTTCTCTTGTCCTCTTGGTTCCCTTTTCATCACCACTTTATCTTTTCTCCAAAAATATTTTATGAGGGATACTACACCATCCTCAACAAAGTACATTATCTCTTCTGAATTTGAGATGGTTTATTGTTGAGTAGTTACCAGGGGGTCAGTTTGATATTGTTAAATAGGAATTTCAACACACATAGGTGAAATGATGATAGGATAGGTAGGTAAAATAGGTGCAAGGGAGAAGGAAGAACTGAGGATAAGTGTATCAATTTCGGGGGTAGTAATGGTAGAGATGGAAGGAATGTCTAATGTGGGAAAATGATAATGTGGGCATTTTGGGGTAGTGTGAGGTGTTAAAGAGGTGGAGTGAATAGGTGAATTTACAGGGGAGGTAGAGAAAGGTACATCAATTAGTACCCAAGGAGTGTTGGTGGTAGCCTCAAGAATTGGGGATAAATTTAATTCAGAAATGGAAAATTTGGAAAATAACGAATCAATCATATTCTCAGATATCTAAGTGTTGGGGATAGAATATGTCATGGAATTAAGTACATTAACAGGGTAATCAGAAGGGCCATTTTATTCCTCCAAGTCACTATGTATTTCATGAATTTCAATATCATCTTGAGGTGGAGGTTCTACCTGTTGAATTGGAGGAACCTTCATAGGTACTTGTTCTTGTGTAGCAAATTGGACTGGTGTCACTAGTTGTTCTTCCCCGGGCACTTCCTATGGCATTGACTGTGGATCAGCAGCTGGTGCTTGTTGTACATGTACCTATTCAAGAACATGTTGAATCTTTTGCTTCTTAGGCTGAGATTCAACCTCTTATGTTTGTGTGTGCAACTGTGAGCTAATATTTTCAAGAGTTTTTCTGAGATCTACCCATTTTTGTAGGGTCTCTATCATATTATAAGGATGATTTATTGTAGGACCTTCCAAAACAAACTTACCCTTGTTGTTTTTTTTGAATGGAAAGGGAAAAAGAAGAGCTTGTTGCTTACTTTTTTTCCTCCTTTTCCACATTCTTCCTTTGAAGGTTCTCCTCTTTTTCCAATTTTACATATCTATAATGGGGGATGAAATACTTGAGATCCTTTTGGTATTTGAAAACATGAGCTTTATCATTTGGGTCAGCACTCTTACTCAATGCCACTTGGAATTCAATAGCTACTTTTTATATTGAGTCGCTAGGTTCATCCTGATTAGAATATTGAAACCTAGCATGCTCCTGCACAAAGAGGTTAGCCAGATATGACTTAGGGTCATGAATCCTCTTGGGTGCTTCCCCAGGGTTCATACTAGCAATTTCTTTACCTAATAGAGCTACATGAGTATAATTTTTCAAAACCCAAGTTCAAGGGAAATTTGGGCCAATCCTTTCTTTTGGACCATGTAAGTTTGGGAAAAACCCCATCGATCATAGTTTGATATGCTACCTCCTGTAACACCATTTGATCTAGGACTATTATAGGCAGCATGTGAGTTGTATTTCTGCCCCAAATTTGAATGTAGGAGAAATAATATCCCACATACCAATTACCATGTAAAATGATCAATGTTATGGCTCTTGTTGGTGTAATTTATGTTCATTAAATTTACCAATATTTAATTTATTGATCGGAGTTTGTAAACTTCGAGTTTCCACAAAATATACACTGAGGTAGAAAGGAAACTATGATATTGGCTCAGCGGACCTTAGAAATGTTTAATAATGAAAATATTTAAATATATTTCAAAATGAAAAACCAAGTCAAACTTAGAAGTATTAAACTACGATCTATTGAATAGATGCAAGATTAACCTCAAAAATCCAATCCAACAGTTAAATTACAAAATACTACTCTAGGAATTAGACATGCATTGACAACTAAGATTTCAAAGCAATAAATGATTCATAAACAAACCTATCTAATTCTAATATTCTTGAGGGATTGTTTCAAATGTGATAGGAACTGGAGAAAATGTATCGAAATGACTTTCAAATGTAACAAGGAAACATAACGGAAGTAAATGTAATTTAACCTCTACAAAGAGATGTAAGCTCAAAAGTGACCAATTACAATTGATTTTAAACATTGTAATCTATTCTTTATGCATAAGCAAATGGTACTTAGAAGCTAGCTACAGTACTTGAAATGAAATGTTGATTAACAAAAGTAAAAATCCTAAGTTATTGAATCTTTAATGACTACTTGGAAGTGAAACATGAAATGTCTATCTAACTCATGCAAATTCCTATCAACATCAAATGATATCTATCATTAGTTCAATATAATTCATAAACATTAAGAAAAGAAAACTAAACTAAGTACAAGACAAGAACTTAAATGATTGAAGTCAATATCAACTCGCAATCAAAACCTACAACAGGAAAAAAAATGTCCGTACACTATCTCTACTACAAATCAAACTATCTTCTAAGACAACTATGAAACTGTAATGAAGTTGATCTAAAACTTGAGAAGAAAACCTATATTAAACTAAGTTATGAAAAATCTTAGATATTGAAAACTAATGCATCTATATTACACACACATATTGAGATTAGTTCTTAGTCTATTATATCTACAGAAATGAAAGAACTTGAAACAATGAAATTAAACCAAATCAGAACACTATATAAAATAGAAGTGAAAGACTAATTAGAAACTTGAATGCAAACTGGAAATGAAATACTAAACTGATTTAGAAATAAGACAAACTGAGATTTAACAAAGTCTATGGTAACATTGTAAACAAGTCTAAGATAATATAGGTCCTAGGCATGAAAATTAAATGAAAGTAACTCATAAAACTACCTAAATCATAAGCAAAAGACATCTATGCTACTTCTACTTAAACCAAAACTATTTCTCATTTGAGCATTAAAACATATGCTGAATGTAAATGAATTTCATCATTAATAAAATTGAAATGGTTAACCTATGTGCAAATGTAAAAGGATATATGAAATCTAAAGGGTGGATTCGAATCCCAAACTAGCTATAGAATGTGATGAAGTACAAGAAAATCAACCTATATCCTAGCTAACTATCTCTGCATAAATGAAATACTAGCAATTCTGGAAAATTTTGTCTAAATGCGAATGAAAGGATGAATGGATTCTGAAGGCATAAATTGCATAAAAACATAGGGAAGTTATATGTTATAAACAACAAAGTGTTGATGTATTTGTAACTTCAGAATGTATTCATCCATATATCTTATGTATTGTACCCCGATGTTTATTCCGAGATGTGTCTGTAATGTATTTGAGTCATGTCATGCCTCGATGTTCCTATCAGGAGTTTCTATAATGTAACAAGTCATGTCAAGTCATTGTGGGTAACCCTCCTATTGTTCAAGGGTTAAAGTCCCCACAGTTGTGGGGCCATAGGGTTATTAGACTATCCTAGAGAATTCAACCCTAGGTGATTCATTGTAAGTCAGGGAAATGGTCCCCACCATTGTGTTAAGGATAACCTTCCTTGTTGGTCGGAGAAGGCAAAGTCCCCAGAAGTTGTGGGGCACTAGGGTTATTAGACACTCCTAGAGATGTCAGCTCTACTAAGTAATTGTTAAGTGAGGCCGACATGTTGGAGTGGGCTTCAAGTGAACGAAAGAATATAAATAGAGAGTGGGTCTCTCTATTTATCACACACACACTCACTCATTGGGGTGCATGAGTGAGAGGATAATTTGATAGGACAAGAGAGAGACTACTGCTATCAAGAGATCATCTTTATGTTTTCGGGTTTTAATTTTGGTGTGTATTCTATCTCTAAGGAATTTCTGGGCTTTTCTCCTTTATGGTTTCCCCGAGGAAAATTCTTTGTGTCTCTTGTCTCTTGTGCTTTATTTCTATGCATGTTATTGTCTCAGTTAAAGATCCTAAGATCATAATGCTAGATTTAATAATAAAAATCTAACATGGAATCAGAGCTAAACTGAGAAGAAGACATTGTGCAGTTACAAAATCTAGGGCTTCTTAATTTTTGGGTCTCTCTCTACAATACATCAACACAAGTATGCTAGGATGACTCTCCATTGAAGGGCACATCTTTCTGTCAAATCGGAATTCAATTCCAAGAATTTTTAGTTTTCGGTGTGGGAAATTAGGGCTTCTTACAGAAGAGGAATTTTTGAGTGAGCCCAGCATAGGATTTCTCTCCTCATCAAAAATTGAAATTTAGATACCTGGTTGAAGATTTTTGGTTGGGTATAACTCTGAGAAATTCAAATCCTAGTTTGACCCTGAGCTGGAAAAACCCTAAAATACTAAAAATGATAAGTTTTGGTACATTCGCTATATCTCAGGATTAGCGAAGGCTCAGGAGCTGAAACTTACAGATGAAAAATATAAAATATTGATTTATAGTGTGTCCAAAATTCAGCCTCAAAATTCTCTATATTATTGGAGATATGATCCCCCCAAGTTAGGGTTCCAACCTCTTCCAGGATTCATCCCTAAATAGGACACCTGGGGATAATTTCTATATCTTGGGATGCAAATGTCCAAATACAATTCCTGAAGATGTTCCAAAAAGGGAACAGAATTCAATTTATGTGGTCCGAGTTTCCAACCCAGAAGATGAAACAGTGACACGTGGAAGTCTATACAACTTCGTTGTTCTGAACAGTCCTAAGACAGGTCACCTTGGGAACATGATCATAAGTCACAATTGGTGAAACCTATGGTTATGGAATAGGTACATGTGAGGATACCTCAATGCAAATTTTTAGACATAGAGGAGCATTAATTTCAGAGATAGGGCATAACTAGTATCAGGAATTTATGCAGAAGAAATTGGTAAACTAGGGCTTCCTAATCCGGGACCTTCCCTCCATTGTTTTCAGAAAATGAGTACATTGGAAAGCTCAACTTGAAGAGATATATATTTCTATCAAATCAAATATGAAAGATTCCAAGTTTTGAAAATTAAGGTTTTTTTGACAAACCCTATATTAGCTAGCTCTAAAACTAGGACGGACACCTCAAATTGGTAAGATCTAATATTTTGCTATTTTCATTTGAGGTTCTCATTTCAAAGTGATCTATCACATCATATTGATGATAAGCTTGATGAAGTTGAAAACTTCCAAGCATGGAAGTATATTATCTCTCTGAGGAAAATGAATTGGACACCTACATGAGTAGAGAGGTTCTAGTTCCATAGGGAGATGAGGCTCAAAGCCTTACACAAGAAGAATTTGGTTAAGGCCAAGAAGATCATTTTTGATTTAATCACGGATCAACTTGTACCGCAAGTGTCTTCCCTAAATACACCGGAGATGTTTGAATCCTTGACCAAGCTATTTGAACGGAAGAACATAAATCGAAATATGACTTTGAGAAAACAGTTGTAGAATGTGAAGATCTAGAATGCAGAGATCATATAGTCATACTTTACGAGGGTCTCTCAATTCAAAGAACAACTTGTAGTAGTAGAAGAAGAAGTGGAGAATGTAGAAGTTGTGATAACCACCTTGAATAACCTCCCAAGATCATGGGATTCATTCATTCAAGGAATGTGTGCCAGAAGGAAGTGATTACTTTCAGAAAGATTCTGGAAAGAGAAAACACAAGAAGATGCTCAACTCATAGTAAGAGAAAAGAAGATGGGAATATCAAGCTTTCACCATCCAAAGAAGATCCCTCAAGTGATGAGGAATATGAAGAACTAAACTCTTGAAGAACTACTTATCCATCTTGGAATTTGGATAAGAAATTATGATATTATGAATGAAGAATACGATGAAGCTGAAGGCTCAAGAAGGAGTCCACCCACGAAAAAAATAAAGATAAGTATGCAATTGACATTTCATGATATTGTTTTGTTATGCATTTGTTTATATTTAGTTGATGTATTATACATAATAGAATGTTTGCATTAATGACAGTATACTACTAATATGCATGTGATGGGTAAGTAGCTCATGGTGCTATACAACTCTCCATTGCTACTTATCTAGAATGAAACCTCTTTGCTGACATATTAGATTAGGGAACAATATCAATGTTGTCCTAGTAGAGATGGAAGGCATCTAGAAAAAAATTTGTGAGATATGGATGAATGTTGTACTAGATAAAATAGTTGCATGATCATATAATTATGCATAAGAATTTTCCATTATGAATATACCTTATGAAATGTTTCTAACCATACAACTAATGCATTTGACTTGTAGGAAATATCGCATACATAATCACCTATAAGCGGAAAAGGATGAGACTTGTTCCGAAGAATAAGTAATGACAGTTCAAGATGAAGAATAATATGATGAGTGTAGTGACATCATTGATGTAGAACCTTTAAGCCATGAAGAAGTAACCAAGAACAAAGGGAAGACCAGTTCATGAAGAATGATTTCTAGGATGCAGTATCAATACATGAAGGGAAGTTCGTAGTTCCATCATGTAGTAGATTGAAACATCATGGGATACATGGCAAGATTCGTAGAATGAGGCTTCTCACGAAAAGAAGGCATAGACAATGAAGAGACTATTGCAGCCAGTGGGAGTTAAAACACATACATGATGAGCTTGATGAAGATCTTAACCTTTTCTACAAGATTGAAGATGAAAGTCTACACACTAGATGGATACATAGAATATTAGTATCATAGGAAGCTACTTGTCACTAGGGTACAGAATGTTTCAGTGCATAGAGTACAGAAGACAGAGGGAGTATGATGCTCCACTTCAAAGGGAGTCACTGCAGAATATCCTGAGGTTCAACATGGTACAAAAGTATGGACAGATTACTCATGAATCTAGGATTTACTAAGAGTAAAGTGGATTCTAGCCTTTTCTTCAAAGTTGAAGGTAGAAGATCAGTGATGCTCCTGATATATGACTTGTTCCTGACAGAAAAGAGGAACTCATTAAAGTTGGAAGAAGGAGACTTGCTACCAAGTTCAAGATGAAGGACTTGGATATGATGGCATGGAGGTGTGGTATAATATCCCTGGGACAAGGGAAGTATGTAGTAGAGATCCTCAAGAGGTTCAAGATAATGGACTACAAGGCCATGACCACACCCTATGGCATCGAACATGAAGCTATTGAGTGATGCTTCATCAGAGACGGTTGATGCTATGATGTATCGTCGGATGATTGGGTCCTTGGTATACCTCATGAATATGAGACTAGATATTTTCTTTGCTATGAACACCTTGAGCCAGTTCCTGACAGATCCGAGACATGTTCACTTGATTGCTGCAAAGCATATTCTGAGGTACCTGAAGGGTACATTTGATTATGGGCTCAAGTATGATATGAATCAGAAGATTAACCTAGAAGGTTATGTTGATTCAGATTGGGAAAGTAGTTCCATTGATAGGAAGAGAACTTCAGGGTGTTGCTTCAGTATGGGATCAGTTGTGATCTCTTGGTTTATCAGGAAGCAATCATGAGTGGCATTGAGTACAACTGAAGTAGAGTATGTCGCAGCTTGTTCAGCTAGTTGTGAGGCAGTATCGATGAGGAAGCTACTGTCTGATTTATTTGATCTCTATTTGGATTCTACTTTTATATATTGTGACAGCCAGAGTTGTGTGAAGTTTTCAGAGAACTCGGTGTTCCATGACAAGTCGAAGCATATCAAGATCAAGTATCACTATATCAAGGATATAGTGAAGAGAGGAGCAATGAAGCTCCATTATGTTGCGATGGATGAACAGATTGCTGATGTGTTGATGAAGCCATTAACCAGAGTGAAGTTTGAGTACTTCAGGGAGAATCTTGGTATTCTCCATATTGAGGTTCCTTCCAAGGGGAAGTGATGAGTCCATGAGCCATTCTAACATGGTGAGAGGATTGGTTCCTTCCATGGTCAAATGTAAGGGCTGAGCCATTCTATCATGGTGAGAGGATTAGTTCCTTCCATGTTAGATATGAGTGTTGAGCCATTCTGATATGACTGTAGGATTGGTTCCTACATGATCAGATATAAGGGTTGTTGCCATTCTTGGAATGGAGGTTCCTGGTCAGTTACCAGGAATACTTGGTCTAGGACTCAGGGCATTTCTGATACAACTGTATGATGTAGTATTACATGATCATATGTGAGCACATGGCCATTCTGATGTGATTGAGGGATTGGTTCCCACTTGATTAGATATAAGGGTTGATGCCATTCTCTAGGAGAATGGAAGCACCTGGTCAGTTACCAGGAATACTCAGCCTAGGGTTGAGATCCCTTCTGACATGCATGCTAGATTGGTTCCTCGCATGGGAAGATGTAAGTGCAGAACCCTTTCGACATGTAGGTTGGATTTGTTCCTCACATGGTCGAATGTAAGTTTAGAGCCATTTTGACATGTATGTTGGATTGGTTCCTCGCATGGTCAAATGTGAGTGCTGGGCCTTTCTGATAGGGTTGTGGGATGTGTTCCCACATGGTCAGATGTGAGTGTTGGGCATGCCTTCCTGATGTGATTATAGGATTGGTTCCTACATGATTAGATATAAGTGTTGGGTGGGCCATTCTAACTTAGGGTCAGATATAAGTGTTGGAAGAAGACCTACATGGAGGCTAGGCCTACGACCAACATGAAAAAGGGCTGGCTCTGTAGAACTTCCTGTGACAAGAAGAATCATGAGATAGCACCCGTGATGATGATCTAGTGATGATGATCCAGCAGTGATGATCCAGTAGTGATGATCCAGATCAAGTGATGATCCAGATCTAGTGATGATGATCCAAATCGAGTGATGATCCATATCCAGTGATGATGAGCCAAATGGAGTGATGATATAGATCCAGCGATGATGATCTAGATCGAGTGATGATCCAGATCCAGATGAAGATGACTTGAAGATGAATATGACTTGAAGATAGAGATGACTTAAAGGTGAAGATGATGAGGACTCGATGATGATCCAGATGATACCGAGAAGAAGACTTGTGCCGATAAATTGTGTCGAGAGAATACCTTCCTAGTTGAGAGGGAGTGTTGATGTATTTGTAACTTCAGAATATATTCATCCATATATCTTATGTATTGTACCCCGATGTTTATTCCGGGATGTGTTTGTAATGTATTTGAATCATGTCATGCCCTGATGTTCCTGTCGAGAGTTTCTATAATGTAACAATTCATGTCAATTCATTGTGGGTAACCCTCATATTGGTCAAGGGTTAAATTCCCCCCAGTTGTGGGGCCCTAGGGTTATTAGAGTATCCTAGAGAATTCAACCCTAGGTGAGTCATTGTAAGTTGTGGAAATAGTCCCCACCATTGTGTTAAGGATAACCCTCCTTGTTGGTCAGAGGAGGCAAAGTCCCCACAAGTTGTGGGGCACTAAGGTTATTAGACACTCCTAGAGATGTCGGCTCTAGTAAGAAATTGTTAAGTGAGGATGACATGTTGGAGTGGGCTTCAAGTGAACAAAAGAATATAAATAGAGAGTGAGCCTCTCTATTTATCACACACACACACACTCATTGGGGTTCATGAGTGAGAGGATAAGTTGTTGGGACAAGAGAGAGAATATTGCTGTCAGGAGATCATCTTTGTGTTTTTGGGTTTTACTTTTGGTGCCGATTCTATCTCTAAGGAAGTTGCAGGGTTTTCTCCTTTATGGTTTCCCTGAGGAAAATTATTTGTGTCTCTTGTCTCTTGTATTTTATTGTTGTGCATGTTATTCTCTCAGTTAAACATCCTAATATCATAATGCTAGCTTGAATAATAAAAATCTAACACAAAGTGTCACCTATAGGAAAACAAACTACTTGCTTGCAGAAACGAAATGAGTTACAGGAAAACATAATAGATAGATGCAAAAATGAAATGACTTAGCTGCAAATATAAAAAGAAACTATTGAATATACACAAATGAAACCTCTTATTGTTGAGGGGCCCTTCCTAGCAACCGAGGTTTATCTCCTCAGCTACTCAATCACCAACCATTAACAGAAAATGAGAATTATCATCAACAGCTGAAACTAAGTCTTTATATTAAACTGAAACAAAGTTACACACATTTTTCACTATCTCTGTGCATGCATTTCTCAACCTAAGATGTATTTATATAATTTTTACAATGGGAGAGCATGTCGACCCTTTCAGTGGTTGACCTCTCTAAAAATAGCAGTTCTTAATTACTAAAGAAATGACTCATTAACACATAGGCCATTTTTCCCCAATTCATGCGTGGTGGTTTCCTTGATGTTGGACAGTGGATGCACTAGAGGCTTCTTCTATTTATGACATGAACCTTCTCAAGCAGGAGCTCACAAACCATAAGTGCCAGGTGGGAAACAAAACCCACTTCTTCATTTGCGTCTTCAATGCTCCTAAGTATGCTAACAAATGATTTTTGGGGTGCAAACGATGGGTTGAATGATGGTATGAATGTGGATGGGAATCTTGGACATGAATGGGTGTCTCAATGAGAGTTTGTATGAAAACCATAACCTACAGAGTGAAGTCTATTTTCCAAACATGTCGATAAATGCTAAATTAATGTTAATAAACCACAAAATGATGATAACTAATCAAGATTCATGCAATATTTAAAATATATTGATACCTAAGTTCAAATAGTGGTATGAATGGAAAGAAGTATGACTTATCATATCAAAAATGGTAAAAATAATGCCAACATACCACATTTAATGATCAAAAGTGATGACAAAATTGTGCATCAACAACTCTTTCAGAAAACGTTGGAGCGTATTCTTTGAATATATTGTGGTACATTGACCTTAGAAACATGTCACAAATCTCATAAATCTGGGGAACAAAGTTGTCCTCCCACATGTACGAACAATAGATATACACCGGTGGTGAAGTTTTACTCTAGTTGCAACCCAAGGAAGGAAAAGCAAAAGTTGCGCAAAACACATCCATAACATAACCCGACATATAGAATGTCAGATTCTTTGTGGCTAGAGGATTATGATATTTTTCAATTTCTTCTTTCAAATTCACATATAAAATATGTTCCCACTTAAAGGATTCACCTATAAGCAATATGAGGTGGGCTACAGGAACCCATTCAACTTCGAACAACGAACAGTTTGGAAATCCATCTAACCAAAAAAACATGGACGCAAGCAATGAAAAGTGTTCCGTAACCAAGAAACAGGGTAATAATTGATTGGCTTCAAGAATTATTTGAATGGGTTTTCCATATAGGATTTACCACTTCCTCAAGGTTAAATTGAGACATGGCCTCATCAAGAAATTTAGAACTCAAAAGTTGTCGAGGAGGTCCGAGTGCATAAGGCATGGAAAAAACATCAGGATGAAAAGAGGCCACTGGGTTATGGGTATGGTCATAAAGGAACACTCCCTTAGGCTTACATGGTCCAATTCCCACTTAATTGTGTCCATGTAGCACATAAAACGAGGTCAAGCAACAATGCAATGGAGCTGGAAACTCCTAATTTTTGCGTATGCAGACTGGTCATGGGGAATTATGGAAAAATTGTCATAGTGAAAAATGGAGTAAATATTTGACCAACCAATCTAAAGGGTTTTGGAGACACACCCACTCGTATCAGTGAATATACCAGCATTAGCGTCTTTGATCTTTTTCTCCTGTAGAGAAGTCTTTGACTTGGTGTTTCTACACATCGTGAAAGCAATTTCTAATTGAAATTTAGCAACCATGGTTAAAAAATCTACCAAATTTTGGAAATAAAAGAAAAAATGGTCGTGAAGGATAAGCACTTACCATAGGAAGCTTCAGGACCAGATAATTTGTAAGCTTGAATCGAGAAAAAAGCACGGTAAAATCTCCAAACGTAGTAAAAAAACAAGTTAAACGGTGAAGATTTTATAAATTCAAACAAATTAAATAGCCCAAAAATCAATGGAAAAATAGATCTAGGTTGTAGATATGGAATAAATGCATAGTTGATATGAAGGACAAAAACAAAAATGCGAAAGTAAAAGAGTCAAAAAGATTTGGATTTTATGATTTCTTCCTTTCCTAATCTGCCTGTGTGTAATATGGAAGGTGAAACCAGAATTATTAACTAAGGAAAATATTGAAGTTCCGTAATCGGCAATCCTCCTTTGCGGAACATAGAAGGAAAAACTAAAATAAAAACAAAATGTGTGAAACATGACTTTTCTACCTTCTATAATCTGCCTTTGCGGAATGCAAAAATGGAAGATAAGAGTTTTATTTTGGAAATATTTTTTTGCACTCCGTAATCTTTCTTGCGTGTTGTGGGCCACAGAATGAAATTTTTTTTGTTAAAATAAAATTCATGCCCCGGCGAGTCGCAATTGAGGGTTGCGGGACGTGGGAAAAATATTTCCAAAAAAGGGACTTACACAATCGACATTGCGGTTTGCGGAATGCGGGCTGCGAAAACATAAACATCTGTGGAAAATAAAAAAGAGTGCTTCTGCAATCTACAAAACCCAAAAAAAACAAGGTTTATGAGGAAATTTTTTTAAGTCCATAACACAATATTTACATTTTTAAATTCCCATAAGAAGATTATGGATTCAAAAGTGTAGGAAAATAATACATCCTTAGTACCTTAGTTTAACACCTTAGTCAAATTTATTGCATTTTTTCATCAATACACTAAGGTTTTGGACTTTGGGTGCTTAGTTAGACCAATAACTAGTTAAATTGGTGCATTCACACCCACATGAGCTCTCCAACTTAGTCAACCATCCACATGTGCACCCTCATCATTACGTTGGTGCACTCCCACTCATTGAATGTGGAAATTTTTGTTGACCAAGAGTGCTATAGGAAGATTTTGTCCAATTTTGGGCTGATTTGTGGCTCCATTTGTCCACCTAGGAGGGATTGAGGCCCAATTTCATCATGACACTTACACTTTTCCAGTTGGCTGCCAGAGCCACTCAAATTTTCTCCAATGCATTATAAATGTGTAACATAACATCTAAATGATGTAATGATAATACTATGATCATAAATTAGCACCATTCACATGTGTTATTCCATGTATTTTCTGTCTCTTTGATTGTTTCTCTTGCACGTTTTGTCAAACAATTCATGTGTGGACATTGTTATGGCTCCTAGATATGATTAAGAACTAAATTCTTACATGGTATTAGAGATAGTTGGAGCTGCAAACAAATCTTGTCAGGTTTGAGTTGTTGTTTAGGGCATATTTCCAGAAAACTTGAGTGTTTGATTTGCAGGTTTAGTAGCATTTTTTTGTCATAGGTTGCGCAGGAAGGATGGAGCAAACTTGAGCTTTTCTTACTCCATTTAATTATTTTGAGTTGAAGGCCTAGATGGTCATCTAGTTGAGGTTTAAGGGCCTTTACCAGGTCACCATGGGAACTGAGAATGAGCAAAATTCTGCTGTGGAGAAAGCTAATTATTTCAATAGGATTGATGAGGCCTTTAGCATGCTCTGCCTCGGCACTTCAAGAGAACTTCTCTTTCACATAGAAAGTCTTGGCACACCGAATGAATTTTGGGTCCATTTTGAGTCACTATTCGGGAAGACAGATGAAATGAGAGGCCATCATCTTAAGAATGGGATAATCTCACTAAGCCCAACTCACTACGAGACCATTGAAGACTTCTTTACCAAGTTTAAAGCGCTGGTACTTCAGCTAAAACAATTTGGCATAGAGAAGAAAGATGATCATCTTATCTTGTCCAACCTTTCTAAGTTGGGGTCGGAGTATTCTGTATATGTTTCGACATTTCACTCCTGCAAACTTACAACCAGAAATTGGAAGATGCCTGTGTTGGTAGATTTCATGAAGTCCTTGACTCAGGAGAAGGACAAGCTCATAAAAATGGGTACCATAATCAAATCCAAGGATCAATCTCTTTTTTCTCGTGCATCAAATCAATCCCATAGCAAGAAGAAATATTTGAAGAAAAGGGAGAAAGAGAAGATGGAATCAAGTTCAGAAAACTCTAGTTCTATTGATGGGAGCTCGAAATACAGAAGGAGAAACAAGAGATAAAGGCCCACATGTTATTATTGAATAGTTTCACATCTTGATATATATTTCTTCAGAAATAAAATTGACATCATTACCAAGCTCCTTGAGGAGAACCACATTGCTCTTCCAGAATTTGCAAAAAGATGGGAGCACAAGCAAGGAAATGGTAAGGTTGAGCACGCATTGGGTGCATGGGTAAAACCCAATTCTATTTTCTCTATTTATGATATCTCTATTTCTGATTCACATTCTTATATATCAGAACCTGAAACCTCCATCCCTTCCTTGAAAAAATCCCCAGTCAGTTCATCAAAGCTTCCTCCCAAAACTAGTCATTTTTCACTAGCTTTTGATGTGCCTTCTGAAAGCTCTTCCAAAATCCATTCAGATATTTCCATTTCTGATTATGAAGATGATATACAGGATGATATACATCCTATGACATTCATTGACTCATTTCCCCAACCATCCCATTACCAAAAGACACATCAACCCTCAAGTTCAGTAGTTGGAAATTCAGAAAATTGCCTAGTTTCCAATACTATGTCTCTTGTATATGTTGTTGTTATGTATTGTATGTATTTCATTGGTTGGACAGCCATATCATTGGTATTTGTGGGACTTATGTTCCATATTTTTTGACTTTGCTTCACAACCCACGGTTTGAATCTCAAGTCTCCAGACATTCCGGGTTCACTCAATTGCAATTATTATCTAGTTGCTCACTCTTCTCTTCCTATGGATCCATTCGCTCATGGAGACACCATACCTCTGATATTTTCTTCTATTTATGATATATATTCTGATATTTCAGAGCCTCATGAGATTTTTCACAGAGTTTTGAAGTGCTTGATCAAATTGGGAGAAAGATTCATGAATTTATTCATGATATGGCAACTACACATAATGCAGATTTCATTGAATATTTTGATGTTATTTGGGAAAGAGTTTGCAGAGATATATTTTCCATGGCTGATTATTCTATTATATCAGAGTATTCTTGCAGCAATATACATTCTTATGATTCCCCTTCTTCATCAAATGATGACCATAAAAGGGCCTCTCCACATGATCTTTGTTTACAACACTTTGATGCATTGATGCATGATCTTGGCATCCACAACATCTTCACCAAGTCCATCACCAAGAAGTNAATAATAGGACCTTCCAAAGACATTTTTTGATCTCTATCATATCTATTCTTGAGGGGAGGTTTTGTCCAATGAGGTTTTCCTCCTTACCTCGGTTACATGGATCAATAAAATTGCTGTAAAAGGTGACTTGTGCCTTAGTTTCCAAGGCCTTAGTAAATATTTTTGATTAAATTGTACTAAGTATGTATTAATGGGTGGTTTAGGACTAATAATACATCCTCAGTACCTTATTTTAACACCTTAGTCAAATTTATTGCATTTTTGCATCAATACACTAAGGCTTTGGACTTAGGGTGCTTAATTGGACCAGTAACCAGCTAACTTGGTGTATTCACACCCACATGAGTGATATATATCAGTAAACCATCCACATGTTTTCCCTCATGATTTCAAGTGCACTCCCATTCATTGAATGTGGACATTTTTTTGACCAAGAGCGCTATAGGGAGATTTTGTCTAATTTTGGGCTGATTTGGTGCATTTAATGCCACCTAGATCCTTTAACCCACCTATTTTTCCACACCCATGCATGTAAAGGTTTTATTATGACCCCATGTCACCTCAACCACGTCCACGAAGAAATTTGTAACTGTTTGGGCTGATTTGTGGCTCCATTGGTCCACCTAGGGGGGATTGAGGTCAAATTTCATCATGACACTGGTACTTTTCCAATTGGCTTCCAGATCCATTTGAATTTTCTCCAATGGATTAGAAATGTGTAACATAACATCTAAATTATGTAATGATAATAAGATGATCATAAATTATCACCATTCACATGTGTTATTCCATGTATTTTCTATCTCTTTGATTGTTTCTCTTGCACATTTGGTCAAAAAATTCATGTGTGAACATTGTTCTAGCTCCTGGATATGATTAAGAAGTAAATTATTACAAAAATTCAATTAAAGGATAATGGGGTTCCCATTTTAATAGTTTAAAATGGGATTTGTTTCTACTAACAACAAATGGTGACTCATTGGGCAAAGCAGTTATCTCTGTGCAGTTCCACATAAAAATTCCAAAGAAGATATATCAATTTAAAAATGTTTTTCAGTTCATAATCAAACATCAAACTCAGCGGAAAACATAGCCATGCCTAGAATAACAATAAATACAATTATCATCTCACAATTCCATAACCACTGATATTGATACTCAATAAATGAACAAGTCTTAAAAGTAATAAGGTATCCCTACAAGCAAGATGTCAATAATGAGGGAATTTTTAGATAAGCTTCTGAGAAAAAACTTATATCTATCTCATGATCATCATACCAATAATCACCTTGAATACGGATTTTTTTATTAGGAATATACACAACAACTTTTTTTTTTAGCGTAACAACTTAGTTGAAACAAGACCACAGCCCTGGTAAAGAACAATACCACATAGAGGTCTTACCTGGAAACTGAACAAGCTAGCTTTGTCAACAGAATCCTTGTCTTCTGAATTTTACACCAAAATCAATTACCATAGCCTGGTAACCACCTATTAGTAATTTCAGTCCAAGTAATGTCCATGAACATGGTCAGGATGGCTTGTGATAAGACCCCCTATCCTTGAATACAACAAGTTATATTAGAAAAGAAAAAACAATTTTACAAATGCAAACTGCAAGCCATTACCCTGGCTTGGGAACTGGCTGATGTTAATGTCATTCACTGAGCATGTCTATGAACATGATAGGTTGGCTTATGATACAACCCCCTATCTTGCAATTCACATCTATTAGGGTGATTTTTATTAATTCCAAGGTGATTAAGGTGAGATCAGAAAATAACACCGGTTAAAGAGGTTGTTAAATATATGTTGTCAATAATCAGTAAAGCACCTGGTAGGAATATGAGAGTACCCTTAAAAATTCTATCATCATTATGAGGATAGATAAATATAGTGATCATCAGAACTGAACATTCAATTTGAAAAGTTAGCATAGATTCTAGATAGAATTCCCATTGAGATGTTGGGTTGGGTATGAGCTGGGTGGATATTTCTGACATATCCAAGTTGAAATCGCTCAGTCAAAATGTTCTATGGATAAGCCACTTTTACCAAATGCGACTAGATGTTGTAAGAATGCAATGTTCTATAAACAAAAGAAATAAGAAATCAATCAAACCAAACAAAATCAAAATAAAATCAATCAAATCCAGATCTATATACAAGTAAGCAAAACTTACCTCAAGAAAAATACTTCTTGAGGAGATGAATGTTCATCAAACCATCTTTTTACTAGTTGTTCATGGATTTCTCCCTCTCCTCTTCTAATTGAAGAAGAGTGTCAATTTGATCCTACAGAGGGGAGGATTCATCATCCCATGAACAAGATTGTGCAATGTGTAGTGATGGAAGAAGAAGAATTGATGGTAAGACAGACTCTTTTCTATAGACATGAAGTAGGGAGAATTTTTTATAGAAACCTTAGGAGTTATTTGGTCTACCCATAAGGCATTAAAAAGCTTTTAATGCCAATCTTTGTGGTTGGTGGCCACAGTTTTCTTTAAAATATTGATCAAATTATTGTTTGAAGATTCTACCGAACCATTACCTTGTGGGTAATAATTAGTAGAATATTTCACTTTAATCCCTTTTCAAGGGAATAATGATTAATATCAATTGAATTAAAATAAGAGAAATTGTCAAAAACCAAAGATCTAGGCACCCCAAACCTGGTAACAATGTCACTCTCCAGAAAGGATACAACTGAGTTGGTATTAGCGACCTTAAGGGGGATTTCTTCTACCCACCGAGTAAAATAATATGTTGCATTCAAAATGTACTTATTCTACAAAGCAGAGGGAGGAGTAACGGGACTAACAAAATCCAATCCTGATTATTGAAATGGATACTGGACAATGATAGGTTGAAGAGGAAAGGTTGGTTTCTTCAATTTTCTAGCACATCTTTTCCAAGGCTCACATTTTCTGACAAAGTTATGTGCATATTTGAATAATGTGGGCCAATAATATCCTTCTCTTATCACTTTATGGGCTGTAGTTTCTCCTGAGAAGTGTCCACCCACAGGTCCTGCATGCATGTCAACCAAAATTTTTCCAGCTTCTAGTTTTTGAAGGAACCTGAGAAAGACACCATCATAATTTTTTTGCAACAACACATTATCAATGAATTGAAAATGTGTTTCTTTCAATATCGATGTGATACACTTCTTGAAGTTGAGGGTTGGATGGGAATACCCATGAGTAAGATAAAATTTAATATCATTATACCATTATGATGACTGAGCGAAAACAACGTCAATAGTGTCAGCAGGCATGTCTTCCTCTTGAATGCATTGTTGTTCCTGCTCCAGGTTATTTGATTGGTATACTAGTAAACATAAGCCCTTCCCTTTGACCATATTGGTAGGAATAATCTCCAAATCATACTCCTGGAGTCCAATCATCCAGTGAGCTCTTTTTTCTCCTAACTCCTTTTAGAACAATACCTTCTTATGGCTGCATATGGGACGATCACCTTTGTCTTTAACTTCAAGAAATAAGTATTGAAATGTTTCATAGATTTATAAACAGCATAAGCTTTCTTCTCTACTTGTGTATAATTTAAATTGGCCCCTTTGAATGTATAAATCATGAAAGAAATTGATATCTCTACGTCCTCTGCATTTTGTCTGAGTGAGCATTGCAGCATAAGAAACATAAGTAGAGAAAGTATATAAAATAAAATATTTTGAAAAATAGGGAGGCATCAATGCAGGAGCATCCATTATAGCCTTCTTGATGTTAGAAAACACATCCTTTTGGATGTCAGACCATTTAATCACAACATATTTCTTGATCATGTCCTGAAGTGCTATAACAATTTGTGCAAACTTGGGAACAAGCGTCCTAACAAAATTAATATTTCCCATAAAGGATTGCATGGATTTCTTCGAGCTAGGGAGCCCAATTTTTGCAATTGATTCATATCTCTCTGGGTCAATTATTATTCCATCCTTTGAAAAAATAAATCCTAAAATTTTTCCTTCTGCGAGTCCGAAAACTAATTTCTTAGGGTTCAAAGAAATGCCATACTTCCTACATCTTTCAAAAAATTTCCTTAACACAAACAAATGATCATGTTGTTTTTTAGAAAAAATAGTTATATCATCTAAGTAAACAACGGCGGAGTTCTACATCAAACCTATAAAATCTATATCCATAGCTCTCTGGAAAGTTGCACCAACATTGATTAGCCCAAAAGGAATTCTCCTGTAGGAAAAAGTTCCCCAGGGTGTTGTGAAGGAAGTCTTAAGCTGGCTAGAGGTCGTGACCAGAACCTGATTGTAACCTGAAAATCCATCAAGCAGAGAAAACATTTTTTCACATGAAACTCTTTGCAATATTCTTTCCATTGATGGAACAGGGTAGTTTTCCTTTTCAAATGCTCTATTAAAATTTCTAAAGTATACACATAGTCTGATTTCTCCACTCCTTTTGTGAACATGGACCAGATTGGAAATCTGTTGTGTGTGTCTAACAGGGAATATGATTATGAATTTCAAGAGTTTCTCAAGATCTTTATTGATGGATGGCTCGAGACTAGGATGCATATTTCTCAGCTTTAATTGATAAGGTCTTGAATCGGGATTTAGGGGTATATTATGTTGCATAATAGAATAATCGAAGGTTTTGAGATCATCATAAGTCCATGCGAAAGCATCCTTGTATTCTTTGCATAATTTCACTAAATCTCTCTCCTCTTCAAGAGAACAAGTAAGCCCTATATTAACGAGTTGAGGGTTTTTCTCATTACCAATATTAACAATATTATAATTTAGTGTAGAGCTATGAGTTTTGCAATTTGGATTTACTTTGAACCTATCTTGCAGATCATAGAATTTCTCTAAATTAAGTACTGATTTAGGGATCAAGTTGGAAGGAAAATTATTATTAGACAGAGAATTTTCATGTTCAACTTCATCTATATCAAAGTATTTAAAAGTGTCCTGAGCTGTAAGGAAGATTAATATCTGAAAATCATCGTAAAATATTTTCCAACTGGTTACATTATCGGGTATGGAAGTCTTGTACATGAGTTTGATTGAAAAGGTATCAGGAGACAAGCCCTTGGGTGGAACAAGCCTAGATGCAGTGTTTGCTAAAAGGTCTGCATTGAAATCTTGTGACCTTGGGACATATTTCATGTTAAAGGATTTAAATGAACTTGTAATGTCCCTAACTAACTTCTGATAATTCAAAAGATGTGGGGATAAACACTAGATCTGTTTTCTCACATGTTTGACTATAATTTTGGAGTCTCCATAACATTGAATGATTCGTGCTCCCAAGTCTATTTCCTTCTTGAGCCTCTGTACCAGAGATTCATATTCAACAATGTTATTGGTACACTCAAATTCTAGTCTGCAAGTGATCATCCATTTGGTTCCCTTAGGACCCATGAGTACACGACCTGCACCAACGCCATATTTAGACTTATATACATCAAATAAAAGGGTCCAAGAGGACAAATATTATCTAAAATTCATATTGACATGAAATACATTATGTACAATTTATCCAGAAAATGGGATAACTTTACAATTGTCAATTTCTGACAGTCTATCAATATTCTGATTAGGGCAAAGATCAGTAGGAAAATCACCAAAGTAAGAGTCAAGGGTGTAGTGTTCAATGGCTGTATTCACAAAGACTATGGGTTCACTTGGATCATTAAGATACGTGAATGTATGTTTCATGAAAGGCTTCATATTGATTTTAATATGATTAGGCCTTCCATTATATGGAAACAAAAAATGGGACCAGATAGTAGAAAAGTACCCTTTTAGCTTCTCAGACTAGTCTCTACTCAACCACATACCATATGTCTCAGGAACATCAACTACTACAATATCCATTGTCTGATGTATTCTAGGGTCCACAAACAATGTTAAAAGGATGCTCTTGAGATCCTGTAGGAACTTTACTCTAGATATGTCTAAATAAACTATTTGAGTAGGAAAAGATTCCCAAGTTGCACTTAACTTTCTACACACAGAAACAAGCATAACATTTGATGATTCCCCTCAATCGATCATGAAATTGTGAACGTTTCTGTTGAAAATATCAAAAGTTAGCAAAAAAGGTGGGACCCTTTTTGTACCATACTTTTGAGAATTAGGCTTTGTGAAAACTTCCAAATTATGATGTTGAGATTCTCTAGATTTATTCAACACCATATTTTTAGGTAAATTTTCTCTAACAGATGGTATTTTTAGAAGTTCAAAAAGAGAAATATTTGCTTTATCCCTATTTAAATTTTCTACCAAATTATACTCGACTTCGGGGATTACCTTTTCTTTTGGCGGTACTACTTTACCCATATTCATAGTAGATGTCCACGGTGGATTTTCCTGTGATGTTAAACCTTTACTTCTGGTGTTGTAGGAATGTTGCAGATTAAATACAACTTCAGTATCTTCCTCCTCCTCTTCCATTGGAAGCTTTGGAAAAAATTAACAGTATGTATATGTGGATCTTGTTATTTAGTGGGAGGCATTGTCTTTGTAGCTTCTTTTCTAGTATCATCATGTATAGTTTGAGGTGTGGAAGTTACGGCCTTAAAGATAGAATATATATCATTAGAGGTAAGTGTAACCCTGATATTTGGAGGAGGTTGGTAAGGTCTTCTAAGTGGTGGTATTTCCAAGACTCCATTATTCACCTGATTATCACTACTATCTCTTTTAAGATCTACCATGTCATTAGAAATATTTTGTAACTAATTTTTCATGTTATCCATTTCGTAAGGGTCTTTGTTCAGAGTTGTGGGTTTAGGAACATTCTCTTTCCCTCTCCTTGATGTAGAAGGTTGGTCTGACTCTTGATTAGGATTATCCTCAAGAACAAACATATTTTTCTTTACAAAGATAGCCTCGACAAAGGCCACTTGCAAAGTAGATTTATGAGCACACTTAACCCACATAGAAATCATTGTAGGAAAACCCTTAATGTAATAGTCTACCAAGAGTTCTTCAGCAGGAAGAACCATGGCATGAATTCTGTTCTTCAAACAGGAGAAAATTTGGTTGAAATATTTGACTTCTTTTGTTTTTATCCTGAGAGAGGATAATTCTATGAAAAGGTCCTTTGGTGTACTATCATCTCCGAACTTTTGGAGGAATAGTGCCTCAAATTGTTGCCAAGAATTGATAGAAGAAAATTCCAAAGAAAAGTACCAAGTGGAAGCTTGTCCCTCAAAAGATTAAGGAAACAAGCTACACACCACATCCTTGTGTATAAAACTCCTCAATATAATGGCTTGCATGTATTTCTTTACATGATATTCAACATGGATCTTATCATCTGGGTTGAACATGGGAAGCTACTTCTCAGGGTTTTTAGGAAATTGATGTAATTGTCCAGGAATTAGGACTGCGTCTAGTTAAAGCCAATGTCTAGTGAGGTTGTCTATCATTAGTATATCTAGTGGATGTGAAGATTCTGAGGAAGTTTCACTATATGAGGATTATTCTGATGAATATGGGGATGAATGAGGTGTTGTGGGTGGTGGAAATCCACTATACTGGTCATCAAGGTGTGGATTTTCTGGGACTGGTCCACAGTTTCCAACATTGGACTTGCTTGGGCTTCAGGAGTATCTTCTCGTTGAGTAATATTTGGAGTACTGGTATTAACATGTGAGGTAAGAGTTAAAAGAGAAGTAGAAAAAACATTTATGAGACTCTAAATTGTATCAGTTCCTCATTCCACCCTTGTGGTAATATCATTGGAGTTTTTTCTCCACTGCTCAAAAGTGAGGATTCCACTAGTGGGTGGTGTAAAAAGGGTTTCAGGTCTCCCAATGGATATTTCTGAAACAGGGGTGGTAGGGATTGGCAATTGACCTTCTGTAGTGTGTTTTGGAGATGTAGAAGCTTGAACATGGCTCCTAGTAATGATAGGTGATCTGGGATGAGCAAGTTTATCAGTTTTTTGTCGTGACATCTTTTACAATGGCCCTCCTTCTATCACCATTTGTTGACAACCCGGGCTTTTAGGCTACTGGAAAATCTACAAGGAAGTCAACAAAACGAAATAGTCCAACCAGAAAGGATTCAAATCAATCCCACACAGAGATGATTCTATCCCCGAGTTGTTTGGGATGACCAAATCCTATGGATACGAGGCCTACACTAGCACAAAGGTTTTTCAGATCAATAAGATCTACTTGTAGGACAAGTGAGAAAGATTTAAAGTAATTGATTCCTAGACTAACTTTTCAAGAAAACTTAAATAGAGTGTATAATAGATTTACAATAGGGAAGTTGTAAGATATTATAGGTAAGGAGAAACTAATTACTAAACGTACAGAAATGCAAATCAATATCAATCTCTTTCACCAACTTCAAATAAATATAAAAAATTAAAATTGAAAAGCTTTATCCTAAATGTTATAGATGTACAACATGTACAAGAGGTAATACTAATTAACAAATACATATCATGGATTAAAGAATAATCATTTGTTGTGAAATAGAACATGTGAATCAAATAAAATAATTCATTCAATGCACATTCAA
Organism: Pseudotsuga menziesii; assembly: GCA_001517045.1. Classification (NCBI taxonomy): domain Eukaryota; kingdom Viridiplantae; phylum Streptophyta; class Pinopsida; order Pinales; family Pinaceae; genus Pseudotsuga; species Pseudotsuga menziesii. Next base: position 906,464 of record LPNX010624642.1, read on the forward strand.
TGTGTCAATATTGTAAGGAAAAATCAATACATGAACCAACACATCAAAAGATAAACAACCAATAATTAGTATTCCAAATATATAGAAGAAAGATTAAAATTCATGAAATACATTTGATGAATAATCATAGAACATAGCATAAAATAACAGTGTAGTTTTATTCACTTGCAAAAAATTACAAAGTACAAAATCACAAGCTTTCCTGTTATGTGCTTAATAGTATGTTCTCCTATATAACTCCTAGGATTAATCTACTTAGTCCCCCCCCCCCCCGCCTTAACTTAGGAAATACCCTCCCTTTAAACCCAAGATGTGGGATTACAAGATAAATTGGTTTCATGGTTTTCCAAGGGAGGAACACCACTTGGAATATAGGTTCATTAAATCCTCTATGTCTTGATATTTGGCATGTTCCAAGTGCACTTCCATTTTGGATATTTGGGATGGAATTTCTCTCTTTTTGACCTTCTTCCATTCTTAGAGGTACACCTGTATTCTCATCATCATAGTATGGAGTCTCTAAATCCATCTCATGATTTCCTACATAGTAAGTTGAGTTATCTCTTGGATCCACTCCTTGGCTATAGCAAAATTTCTTTCGATCTCTTCCAATTTCAGCTTTGAAGGAAGTATATGATCAATTGGATCCAAATATGGCATGTCCAGAAAAAATGAGCAAAGTTTCAACAGCAAACCACCTTTGTTTGCATGCCACCTATCCATCTTTGATGATGGATTCCACTACATCACAAATGCTTTCCTAGGTCTCAATCTTGACTTCGGTCTTCTTTGTCTAAAGTTTATCCATGAGTGGAAAATCATGCAGTCTATCTTTGCTATGCTTCTGTCAGTCTAGTACATTGTTGAAGGCCTTGACAACTACTCTCTTGCAAGTATTATGATCTTTCAAGATATCATATTGACGCTGAAATGTATTATATAGTTCCCACATTTCATTTAAACCTATGTATAAGCTAGTCATGGACTTATAGAATACATCATGGACCTTGCACGCTAACTCCTTAAACTCTTCTGCTGTCAATTTAGAGAAAGAGAAAGCAACTAAAACTAGTTGAGAGTCCTTGATTTGTTTCTTAAGGGTAGCTATCCTATTTGCTTGTTGTTGATTCAAAACATCTTATTTCTCAAGATGCTACTTGAGATAATCATTCTTCTTCTGTAACTGCTTAAAATTGTATTCATTTTCTTTCTTAAGAAGTTGAATCTCTTTTTTGTGATTTTCCTCGACTACCAACAAGTATTGTTTGGTCTTCTGCAACTCTTTTTCTTTGTCTTGAAAATCCTTATTCAGTTCTGAAAATGAATAAAAGTTGGCCCCTGCAAAAGCCCCCATGGAAGTCACTTTGTCTAAATCCCCTTTCCTCATATTATGGGAATCCAAATTCCAAATAACTTGGTTGAGAGTAGGCACATGCTCTACTGTGCATTCACTTGTCCTCTTGGTTCCCTTTTTCATCACTGCTTTATCTTTTATGCTCCAAAAATATTTTCCTAGGGAGACCACAACATCCTCACCAAAGTCTACCATCTTTTCTCAAGTTGAGATGGTTTCTTGTCGAGCAGTGACCAAGGGGCTAGGTTGAGATTAGGAAACATGAATTTCCACACTTATAGGTGAAATGATCACAGGAGAGGTAGGGAAAATAGGTGCAAGGGATGAGAAAGAAGTGAGGATAAGTGTATCAATTTGGGGGCAAGTAATGGTAGAGATGGAAGGAATGTCTAATTGTGGAAAATGAGAACGTGTGGATGTTGGGGTAGTGTGAGGTGTTAAGGAGGTTGAATGAATAGGTAAAGTAAGAGGGGAGGTAGATCTAGGTACATCAATTAGTAACGAAGGAGTGTTGTTGGTAGCCTTAAGAATCGGGGATAAATTTAATTCATAAAAGGAAAATAGGGAAAATGATGAATCAAACATATTCTCAGATATCTGATTATTTGGGATAGACGATGTCATGGAAGTAAGTATATTAATAGGGAAATTAGAAGGGCTATTTTATTCCTCCAAGTCACTATGTATTTCATGAACTTCAATATCAACTTGAGGTGGAGGTTCTACTTGCTAAATTGGACGAACTTGCATACGTACTTGTTATTGTTCAACAAGTTTGACTAGTGGCACTGAATTTTCTTCCCTAGGAACTTCCTGTGGCATCCACTGTGGATCAAAATCTGGTTCTTTTTGTACCTGTACCTATTCAAGAATGAGTTGAGTCTTCTACTTCTTAGGCTGAGATTCAGCCTCTTCTATTTGTGTCTGCAATTGTGAGCTAAGATTTCAAGAGTTTTGAACTCTTCCCCTGTGTAGGGTCTCTATCATCTGAGAAGGTTGAGTTCTTGTAGGACCTTCCAAAAAATCCTTACCCTTGTCTTTTGTGAAAGGGAAAAAGAAGAGCTTGATTCTTGCTCTTTTGCCTCCTTTTCCATATTCTGCCTCTGAAGATTCTCCTCTAGTCCTAGTTTCAACTGTCTATAACAGAGGATGAAATCCTTGAGATCCTTTTGGTATTTGAATACATGAGATTTAACATTTGGGTCAACAATATTATTCAATGCCTCCTGGAATTCAATAGTTGTTCTGTAGATTGAGTTATCAGGTTCTTTCCAATGAGCATATTGAAACTTGGCATGCTCCTACACAAAGAGGTTGACCAGATATGTATTACGGTCATGCATCCTCTTGGATGCATCCCCCAAGTTCATACTAGAAATTTATTTACCTAGGAAAACTGCGTGAGTAGAATTTTGGAGAATGAGAGAACCCAAGTTCAAGGGAAGTTTGGGCCAAGCCTTTCTTTTGTATCGTGCAAGTTTGGGAAAAACCCCATTGATCACAGTTTGATATGTTACCTCCTATAACACCATTCGATCTAGGACTATCCTAGGAATAAGGTGAACTATATTACTACCCCAAATTCGAATGTAGGAGAAATACTATCCCACATACCAATCACCATGTAAAGCAATCAACGCTCTGGATATCTCATAAAAACCTAGAGCATATGGCTTGAATATATTGTGGTAGATTGCCCTAGAAACAAGTCACAAATCTCATAAATTCAGGGAACAAAGTTGTCCTCCCACATTTCTAAACAATATATATGCACCGGTGGTGAAGTTTTACTCCACTAGCAACCTAAGATGGGAAAAGAAGAAGTTTCACTAAACACATCTATAACATAACCCGACATATAGAATGTTGAATTCGTTGTGGCTATAGGTTTCTGACATTTCTCAATTTATTCTTTCAAATTCATAGATAAAATATGTGCCCAATTAAAGGATTCACTTGTAAGCAATATGTGGTGGGATATAGGAACCCATTCATCTTTGAACATTGAACAGTTTGGCGATCCATACAACCAGGAAAACATGGGCACAAGAAATTAAAAGGGTTCCCTAAGCCAAGAAACATGGTAAGAATTGGTTGGCTCCAAGACGTATTCAGATGGTTTTTCCATCCAAGATTTTACCACTTCCTCAAGGTTAAATCTGGACATGGCCTCATCGAGAAATTTATAAATCAAAATATATTGAGGAGGTCTGACTGCAGAATCCCTGGCAAAAACATCGAGATGGAAAAAGGCCACTGGGTTACAATGGTCATCGAAGGACCACTCCTTAGGCCTTGCATGGTCCAATGCCCACTTAACTGGGTCCATGTAGGGCATAAAAGGAGGTCGAGCAATAATGCAATGGATCTAGGAACTCCTAATTTTTGCGTATGCAGGCTGGTCATGGGGAATTATGGAAAAATCGTCATTGTAAAAAATGGAGTAAATCCTCGATGAATCCAAGTGAAGGGTTTTAGAGACATGCCCAAAGGTATCAGTGAATTTACTAGTGTTAAGGTCTTTTCTCTTTTGCTCCTATAGAAAATTATTCAACCTAGTGTTTCTAGATATCGTGGAAGCAATTTCTGATTGAAATTTAGCAACCATGGTTTAAAAACCTACCAAAATTTGGAAATAATCGAAAAAAAGGCCATGAGGGATAAGCACTTACCAGTAGGAAGCTTGAGGACCAGAGAATTTGTAAGCTTGAATCCAGAAAAATGCATAATAAAATCTCCAAATGCAGTAAAAACATAAGTGAAATGATGAAAATTTTATAAATTCGAACAAATTAAAAAATCTAAAACTCAATGAAAAAATAGATCTAGGCTGTAGATATGGAATAAATGAACAGCTGAGATCAAGGAGGGAAACCAAAATGCAGAAGTAAAAGAGTCATAATGATTTGGATTTTATAATTTCCGCCTTCCATAATATATCTTTGTAGAATGCAGAAGGCAGAACCATAATTATTAACCAACGAAAATATTGAAGTTCCATAATCATCAATCCTCCTTTACGGAATGCAGAAGGAGGAACCGAAATAAAAAACAAAATGTGTGAAACATGAATTTTTGGCCTTTTGTAATCCGCCTTTGAGGAATGCGGAATACCGAAATGAAAGGTAAGATTTTTATTTTAGAAAGATATTTCCACAATCCACAATTCTCCTTGCGACTTGCAGGTTGCAGAAAGACAAAAATTTTATTAAAAGAAAATTCATACTTCTGCAAATCGTAATTGTCAGTTGCGAGATGCGAGAAAACAATTTCTGGAAAACCTATAAAAAAAGGACTTGTGCAATTTACACTGGGGGTTACGGAATATGGGCTACGTAAACGTAAAAATATGTGGAAATGGAAAAGAGCGCTTCCGCAATTCACAAAACCCAAAAAAAAGGTTTATGAGTATATTTTATTCAATCCAAAACATAATACTTACAGTTTTAAATTAACATAAGAAGATTATGGCTTCAAAATTCAATTAAAGGATATGGAGCTCCCATATTAATAGTTTAAAATGGGATCTATTGCTGCCAACAACACCCCCATAATGTCCTCCTACGATTCGAACATGGATTTCAGCCAGTATCATCCCTTGCTCATGTGGTAGAACATAGTGACACAAAACCTCATCTAGCCCCATCTTGTACAATTGTCCTGTGATGAATAAAAATATGCAACTTTTATGACCAATTTATTTTTTTGACTAGCATTGAAACCTTTCGGGTCATTTCCTGTCATCAAAAACTGAATAATTTGTTCATAATGGTCATCGACCATCCCAATCTTGAACAACTATGCATTAAGTAGACCATACTCAATGTTGCTTGGTTCTTCGCATGTCTCAATTCTTAACAAATGATCAGGTATTACATTTAACCTTCCTGGATTTAAGATGATCTCAAAATCAAATTACTAAAAAGTAGAAACCATTGACAGATCCCCCCCAACACATGAATATTCACCAGGTACTTAAGTGCAGAGTGATCTGTAAACATTTTCAAATGTCCTCCCAGTAGATAGGGTTAGAATTTTTGTAGGGCATAGAAAATCACCAAGCCTTCCCTTTCTGTCATTGTGCAGTTCCTTTCCATATCAAACAACTTTCGACTTGCTAATGCAATTGGGTGATCAATCGCTCCTTCCCCTGGCTGCATCGTAATTACTCCTAATGTGATGGATGAAGCATCGACAAGGACATGCAATTCCTTTGTCCAATCGGTGAACACTAATATTGGTGCTTCAACCATATTTTGTGTGAGGATATCGATACTTTTCTGACATTCATCCTTCCACTCAAACTTCACATCGTTATTCAATAATTTCTCCATTGGTGTTGTAATCGCCGCGTACCCTCTTATAAACTTGCGGTAATATTCGGTGTGACCCAACTTTCTGTTAACTAATTCACTATTGTTGGTGCTGGTAGATCGTCAATTATCACAGTTTTGGCAAGATTGACCAACATACCTTCATTAAAGACAATATTTCCCAACAAAATCCCAAATGGAGTACAAAATATACACTTCCTCAAATTTATCAAAATTTGGTGTTGTCGACATCTTTCCAACATAAGTCGAAGGTTTGCAATGTGGTCTTTGATTAGCACGTAGACTGTTCAGTCATCCATGTATACTGCAAGAATTTTTGAATAAAATCCTTAAATGCAGCGAAAATTGTTCATGAGAACATAAAAGGGGAATTCTTGAGACCATATGACATCACTCTGTACTGAAAATAACCACATTCTATGATGAAGGTGGTCTTATGTCAATCTTCCTTAGTAATTTTGATCTGGTGGTAACCTGAAAACTAATATGTGAACGAATACACATCTTGTCCAATTGAATCCTTCTAATACTTCATCCATAAATGGTGTTGGGAACAGATCATGCAAACACACATCATTTAACTTCCAGAGGTCGACACAGACCTAGATTTCTCTTGTCTTCTTAACTTAAACAACCATTAGACTTATCCATTCCAAATATTCCATAGGTTTGATCATGCCAAAATCTAGCATCTTGTCGAGCTCAGCCTTCACTCTCTCCTTGTATCACTTATTCAATCGATAAGGACGTTGCTTCAATGCTTTTGCATCTATCTTGAGAGGAATTTTCATCTCTCCCAAATCGCCTGAAATCCCTTCCATCTCAGCAAAATTTGTTGGAAACAAGTCCTAAAATTCATGCACTATATCAATGATCTTTGGCATATTTTTTTCATCCCAGCAATCTCCAACATTGGCAAACTTTGGGTCCTCGGTTATCCCAATATTGACCTTGCGTGTTTTGAGCAGTTGTTAGAATTTATCCGCTAGTTTTCTTGGTGTTGTGATATTCCAACTACCTTTCAATTCTATGATGTTCATATTGTGTGGATCATCGACGTCATTTAGATCTCTTGTGACATTATAGCATTCTGTCATCAATTGTGTTCACGGTATATCGTGTGATTCCATCGAAAATGTTATTGGAATGACCTCTAACACAATGTTGTGGATGTGTTGTAGTGCGCAATGGATAGATGGATCGACACTTGCAAAACTGAAAGTGTAAGTGAAACTGGTTATCAAATGTTCCCAAGTCATGATCTCCATTTGCAGCTTTGCAGAAACATAGCATCATCTTGGCATTTCATCCAATGTATGAACAAATGCATGTACCCATTCCTCCTTAGGCTTCGATACCCATTCATTATAACATGTGACCAAATGATCATTGGGAATGTACCTTCCATCATATTTATTTCCCAAGTACTGCTCTGCCTCTCTAAATTGAACTTCCATTAGTCTGATACATTGTTTCCAGTTCCCTATTGAATCCTTATGTGTCGTGCACCATCTCACCGAAGTATCCTTCAATGCATTATCCAATGGCAATAGTCGCTACGGTTGAGATACTTTGTTTTCCAATTCATCAATAAACCCAACCAAATTAGGTATTCCTTCATATGTTAACAGTTCGATAATTTCCATTTCGACCCAGCGCAATGATTGGGTGATCTATCCACATTTCCTGATTGATACTTCATGTAACTGATTTTTCTAGTTTTTTAATGCATCGTCAAAGTCAGATGATGCGGAAATAGAAATTTTCCAACCTAGCTCCCCATCTACGATGGGATGGATGTATTCTTCCTATATGTTGTAGGAATTATCCCATCCTCCCACAACTTCGTCTTTCACCGGTTCAACATATATTCTTCCTTCAGTGGGATCTAAAGGTGAAATGACATGCATGTTACAATTCTCGAAAGTCATCACTCTCTTCTTAAAGTTGATCACCGCTACATTGTCATTTTCCCAACCAAACCCCAAAAGTGCAGGATGTGAGCTATTGTCATCAACTATCTCAATGATGTTGAAATCCACATATGTCTTCACTCCTTCGACTTCAACAAATAAGTGGGGTACTCAACCAATTAGCGACACCCTGGTTTGATTCACTAACCACAATTGTATAGGGACCATACCAACTATGGTTTCCCCGTCCTTTCCCATGTATTCTTGTCAAAATGTTGACATCAGATCCTATATCCAAGATCACTAAGTCGACATCATATTCTTTGATTTAGGCGTTTATCCTCATTTCCTCCCTATTTTCTTCTTGTGCAAAGAATTAACATCATGGTCTTGTTGCCCCTTCTCCTATCATTTCACCAACTTCACGATTCTTTCTAATGCATCCGAACATTTTGCTAGCAATAGAAAAATTTCAAGGAAAAATTTCAATGTTTCAACCTTCTGCGATAGTCTTGACCCATCTGTTAAATCAAAACTAGGTGGAATTTCATAGATAGGAAACTTACCCGTATTTATATTCAGGATGCTTCTTGTGTCCACAAAAGTTTCCTTCTATCTGTCGATGTCGAATTGGAACTTCTTTAGAGCTCCCAATAGAATGTTTGGTAGGGGTCCACCACCTCTCGTCATCTCTCCTCCTTGAGTGATAACTCCAACATCTGGGAGTTGAGTCCTAGGTTTCCCTGATATCTTTTCGATAGTTGGTCCTTGATTTTTATTCTGGTTCATGTTCTAGTTCTAATTCGCATTTTGGTTTGGTTGTGGCGGTGGTTGTGGTTGGTTCTTAGCTTGCCACTTCACAATCAACTATGGATAGTATTCTACAGTGTGATCTGTAGCACTGCAATAGTTACATTGATGTTGTATATTCAGATAGTGCCGCTGGTAATGTCCCAAAACTATGCAATTGTAATACATGACTAGTCCACGACCTCATCCCACAGCACCTGTGTGACCGAAACCTCCAGTGAAACCTCCATGAAATCCTCCTCTGAATCCTCCTTGTGTTTGATACTGCTATTGTTTAGGCTGTGGTTAAGCATACTTTGGTTTCTATTGAATGTACTACATCTGGTTGTATGTTGGTTGTTGCGGAGTGAACTGTGGTTATTGTTGTGTGACCTACAGTTGTTGTTGTGCAAAATTCGGTTGCTACTATGCCAACTTCAATTGTTATTTCACTTGTAATCTTTATGTTGGTTGATGTTCTTCACCTTTCATGAATTATGTATCCATGGTTCTTTCCTAGAGCAATTCATATGCTTGACAATATTTTTCTTTGTGGCTAACTGAGTGAAAAGAATTACAAAATATAATCATCGAATTTGACACAACCTTTTGGAGATATACAAATTATTAGGCCAATGTCCTCTAGTATTAAAATTTCAACACCATGGTATCCCACCTTGACTAAGTGGATTCAGGGCACCATCCCACAAATATTCATAGAAATATGGACATTTATCCTTGTGATGTCCTTCCATACGACATCGAGTGCACGATACTTCTTTGTGGATATCCTTTCCCTTCTTTAACATCCTGTAGTTGAATAGTAATGTTTTCCAGTTGTGATTGGATCTAGTTCATACTGAATCCTATTTCTCCAACTCGTGAAGCTTCCAACTTCATCACAATTTCTAGGGCCTCTGTTTGTGACACAATATTCTGTTGCATTAGGGGCATGCGAATGTGTGGTACCAAAGCTACTATAAACCACTCTTTGTGTCGCACATCGCTCATTCAAAAGCTATCTTTGGCCATTAGTGTTTTGAATCGTTGATCGAAATCCCATACAGATTCATTTGGATATTGTTTGATCTCCTTCATCTCAGTAATATATTGAGACTCATATTTGGGATTTTTAAATTCTTTTATTAACCTAGTTCTAATATGTGCTAGATTCTTCTGTTGATGTCCTACTAGTACCTACACGAACTTCATGTACCAATCTAATGTGCGACCTCAAAAAAATTTCAGAAGTTTTCACTTATTAATGTCTTGATCTGGGATTTTCTTCATAGTCCATACTACTTTGCAAAGAAACCAATACTCCCCAGTATATTCAGTCCCATTCCCATGGAACAAATATAGTTTCACGTCATCACCCACCATTCTGGGTCTTTCTCTAGTGTTTCCTGATCCACTACTATTACTCCTGTGGTGACAGATAGGGAAGTCTTGAGATGATCTGGTGTTTCTTCCTGAATGTGGCATAGTGCATAGAGGTGTAGGTATGTTGTTGCTTTGGTCTGGTCCTTCCTCCGATTGGGGCATAGCCTGGTTGTCTCCTTCATCACTATAGGGTCGATTGGTCCCTTGTGGTCTCCTCTCACAGTTTCTTGTTCCAGTCGCACCAGGACTGTCCTCAGTCCCCAACCTCTTCTCTTACCGAAACGCCACCCCACATCGCATAAGAAAAAACTCTTCCTTGACTTCCCTGATAGTCTTGTCGTAACTCCCATACATCTACACGGTATCATTCCATCCAACTCTCATCTCCGCAGTACTCGTATCCTTCACACACCAAAGCTCTACTCATTAGAGTTCATCTTCAAAATACCTTTTTTGTAGATGAGCATATTAATATACAATTGTAACGACAATAGGAACCTTCTGCTGGGTCCCTAGAATTATTCCCTCTCTGCATCGCTATAGGATTTGACTGTGTCGAAAAAAAACCAGTGATATATCCTTCCAAAATGTTGTCGATCCACGCTTCGATAGCTCTTGTGTAACAGTAATAACCATTTACTATAACTTCTAGAACTTCCACTTTCGAAAATACAAATAATCCATGAATATATATAAAAATTGATAAAATAGATATGATCTTTTACAAGATAGACTTTCCTGTATTTATAATTGTTTAAAGGGTTTCTAATGCAACTCTTCATAAAGAGTTACACAATTTCACTAATTAATATTATATTATTATATTAATATTGTTTGTTGTTATTATTATTATTATTTCTATTTCTCTATATATGTGTGTGTGAGTTGATGTTTATTATTATTATTATTATTATTATTATTATTATTATTATATTCATACATTTCCTTTCTCTTAAACATGCTTTGTCCTCAAAGCATAGTTTATTGTATGACGTTGTTCTCTTGGTCATAACGACTTTTCCTAATGTTGTGAGCTTGGAACTACAATGCTTTATGAAACTAGGTGATATAATCTTCGGATTGTTGAACTAATGTGTTGCATTTTTTGGGAAGTCATCCATCCCAAATCTACCTTCATTGGAATTGTTTGAGAATCAACTGCTCGTACAAAATTTCTTAATTTAGTCTTCCATAAAAGTTGTCAATGTTGTTTTTGTTCATTTTCAAGGTTGTAGTTGGTTTGTCTATAAGAAGAACTATGTTTATTTTTTGCTTTACTTTGATGTTGGTTGTATCAACTTCTGTGATTTCGGTGAAGATAAGGAATTTGAGTCATTTGTGGAACCCTGGTAAAAACTTCAATTGTTTGTGATTCTTGCAATTTACTGGTTGATAATAACTCTGAGGATTTTTATGACTTCTCATTTTTTAATTTTTTTATTTGTTAAGTCAATTCTTGATTCAAATTTTTTAATCTAGAATTTTCCTCATTTTTTTCTAATAGATTCTTATTGAATTTATTATGGAGATCCACTTCCTTTTGGTGGAATTTCTCTTGGATTTCTTCTTGCGGTAGTTTTTCCTTTTTTTAATTTCTTAATCTGTGCGATCAAGTCTTGACTATGATTCTTCAAATGAGTAATTTTTGCATCCTTACCGGCGACAATATTTTCAACTTCTTTCTGCTTCTTTTGTTCTCACTTCTGATTACCCTGTGATATCATCTTTGATATATCCTTGAATTCTTCAGATGTTGGAGCTTCTAAATTTGATTTCATTGTAAAATATTGAAATGTGATTCTCTTTTGCTTATAGGAAAAAGTCAGAAACTTCTTTTCGACATTTAAGATGAAAGTCCCCAATGTTTTTATCCAAGGTAAACCCAAAATTATGTCACTGTCAAAGCTCCATAAGGAACTAACAATGAATTTCGATGTGACCATATAATCTCCAATATTCAGTTGTAAGCCACTTATTTCAATTTGTTTTCTGTCCCAAATGTCTAGATTTCCCCTTATATTTGACTCGCGAATCACTAAATGGTTAGCGAATTCAGTAATAATATAGTTATTACTTTCAGCAGGTGCAATATAAATGGTGATATCCTTCCCTGCAAGTGTCCCTTTAATTATAAATAGTATTGCAACATTTATTTTTAAGGTTATATGAAACTTTTCCTTCTTTTCAACATTCAAAAATCCATATTCTTGAGTTTTCTTTGAAATTTAATCAATATCTCCTTTTTTTCCAATAGTTTTGTAAAATGCCAATAGATTGGGTGGTTGGGAGGAACGAGTGTTACCTTCCCCACCTAAGTTTAAATCTCACTTGCTTCTTAGTAGAAATTATTATGCCCTTTTATATATTTTTTTCCCCTTAAGTTTTGTAAAATGTGAGTAGATTGGGTGGTTGAGAGGAATGAGTGTTACCTTCCCCACCTATGTTCAAATATCACTTTCTTCTTAGTAGTAAATTTTATGCACTTTTATATTCAAACCCAAACCCACTTATTAAGAAACCACGTGTGGTTTCACTTTTTCCCTTTTTTTTGTTTTACTTTTTTGGGGGCGGGAGGGGGGGGGTGTTTACTTTTTTTTTAAGGACACGCTCCTTTTCTTGGGGGAAACCCTAGAATAAGGCTACAAGCCAAAAATCAGACAAGGTCTAAGAATTAAGGCCAAGGGCCTAGATTAGACAAATGAGTCTCTAATACCACTATAATGGTAATAACCATTTACTGTAACCTTTGGAACTTCCACTTTTGAAAATACAAATAGTCCATGAATATATATAAAAATTGATAAAATAGATATGATCTTTTACAAGATGGACTTTATCGTATTTATAATTATTTAAATGGTTTCTAATGCAACTCTTCATAAAGAGTTATACTATTTAACTAATTAATAATACATTATTATATTATTATTGTTTGTTGTTATTATTATGTGTGTGTGTGTGTGTGTGTGTGTGTGTGTGTGTGTTATTATTATATTCATAACATCTTGATGCCATGTTGTTTACCCTTTCAGTCCCTGAACCAGTTCAAGGGCCCAATACGTAGGTTCGCCTCCTTGGAATTTCCTTTTCTAGAAGGTCAGGTGTGCCAACCACTCGTACAGGATTATTGGGAACTTGGAAAATAAAAATTTGTGAATATTAGAGCAGCTATACCTCCCCAACCACTCTTTTTCTGACAATCTGGAGTTCTAGTCTTCCTCTGCTACTAATTCTCTGAACTTTTGATCGAACCAGTTTTGAATCTTTGGTTTCGTCAGATTCCACAACATATCATGTTCTTCCTTGCACTATGGTCCCGTAAATAGAACCATTTGTTGACATGCTTTTGTTGTCATGGGTTCACTCATTTTCAAGTCCCTTCGACTCACTCTCCCTAAACACCAACCCAAACAAGTTTTACCCTATCCAACAACACATCTGGAGCAAATGTAGTCTCACCCAAGAAGTTTGAGGGAGGGATGCAGGAACCAAGTTTATGTAGTAAAGAAGAGGACTTGTGTACTCAATCTCTTTGTTGCAATACAATTCATAAATCCAGGATATTTGACATAATCTTAGAACTATTTATCAGCATTCATAGCAAAGTCTAATATAGAAACCACTCATGATTCATATTAACTTAATAAAGATGTTGACATTTAAAAATCCAATGAATCACATAAAGACTTCGCATCGTCAGATATAAAAATACAGCATAATTTTAGACATAAACAGATAACATCATTCACTGGTCACATTATGCATCACTCATAGGTCGCATCATTCAATAACATAAAACATCAGGTAGATCGAATCATTCAACAACACATGGACAGAGTTTTCCACAATGTTCTTCTGATATTAATGTTCGAAGGTCAAAATACATCTCACTGGTTGAAATCCTCAAACCAAGCCCATTCATCCGCAAATTACAAAACATTTTCAAAATACTAAAATATACAACTCTTGATCGATCACCGGATAAAGGATTCCAAGATCCTATCGACTACATTCCTAATCTTATTTCTAGGCTTGCTCCTTTACAAATTGGTCCACATAAGTCTATTTTCTAACTAACTTGGACCAAAATTATAACTACTTGTGACTGGGCCAACCATACTTGTTGGCAACTTCTTCTTGCACAATCCATCTTGACACTCGTCGATATCTCATTTGCCGTACTGTTGAGTAAAATATCCACTATCTAATTCAACACTTAATTGTCAACCTGGGAAGGTAACCCTTGAGGTACAAGCATCGTATGTGCATCATTAAAGCTTATTCTAATATGATCTAATCTAATCTAGAAATCATTCGAAATGTTTAATACTAAGGTTCTTAATCTAGTGATCATTAATTCAATTCATATAAAAGATCCCAATGCTAACTAAATACAATCAAATCTAATATCTACAAAGCATTCAAATTTCAAGCTTTAACATAACTGCAAAAATGAAATAATGTTCAAACTCACTTCAAGACAATCCTACCTCTAAAGCATATCTTGCAAATGAAAATACCTAATAAAACCACTCATTCTAATATGACTCAGAAACTAAATTAAGTAAACAGAAAACTATGTAATGACACAAAAAAAAGCAGAACATGTGACATAAAGTGAAGTTGGCAATTGATTTCTCATTTAGTATTTCAATGCTTTTATCAAATTAATAGATTTCATTAACATGAGTTGTAATAAGTTTTATATCAGCATAGAGTTCACTGTTCAATTCAATCTTAAAATGAATTATTACTTATAATTGAAACTATTCTAAATTAAACTTGCATTTAAGTGAAATTTGATGAATATGAAATTTTTAAAAGGAATACTATTGTTAAGTCTAAGCTACAGAAGCAAAACTATTTTTAAATAATCATTCGAGCTATAAACAAACTACCTATCCTATTCTTATGAATCAAAAAATAATCTATTATACAAAACCAGATATCTAAACTATGCAACAAAACTCAACTACTTACTAACTATTAAAAACAAGAAATCAAGATTCTTCAAGAAAATATTCTATCTATATAACATACAAAATGTAATTCAGTTTTAACTACAAATTCAAATGAATCAAGATGAAATACTATTCTAGAAGCTAAGACATGAATCAACAACTAATTCTACAAGACGTAAACTACTCAAATTTCCACTCTGTGAATTGAAAGGCTTCCTAATATTTCTTAAGAGTAAAGGCTAATATTCAAAACATAATTCAGTTGCTATATTTCAACTGAGTATCTAAACTATGGAACCCTACCTTCTACAAATTTAATTCTCAAAGGAATGAAACCCTATGGCACTAGAAATGAAGGAAAAATACAATTATGTTATCTATTTGAGGACAAACGAAATAAAGAAAAACGTTTTAGCTATTAAAACTTCAAAATTAAACTCTATTTATGTCTATAAATGCAATTCTGGAATGAGTGAAAAGCATACGACGATTAAATGAATGAAAGCAAGACGCAATTGTGAAATCTAACTAAGGAAACAATATTTTTTGGAAACGTGTGGAACCAAACACAATTGATAATGAAGTAATGCGGTTTGAATAATTAGTTACATCAACACGAAATATAACTATGGTTTGTGAATAAAAAAAGAAAACGTAATACAACAAAATAGAGACATAAAGAAGATAAATGGATGTGTAGAGCTCTGCGATTCAAAGGAAAAAAAACTAATATGTTAAGCATGAATTAATAAGACTGAAAGAATGAACCTCTAAACATTTATTTAAACTGAATTGACAAATTAAATTGCAGAAACAACACTACTTATCTAACAGAGAACTGGATCGATCCAAGCAAACATAGAAACAACATGTAACCTTTGGTGGGGCCCCCAGAGTCACAGCCTCCAGCTATTCTAATATTTCACATAAGCATAACAACGAATCGAGCTTCTATTGCATATAAATTCTAAATTACAAAGTTCTCAGAAAAACTTGAGCAACAGTGGCAATAGCTACAATGACAATTCCACCCCTATCTCCCTTTTCTCAGTCATATGGGGTTCTATTTATAAATAAAAATACATGGAAAAATGGATATGATCAGTCACCCAACTCATAAACTCATTCAACAACACAGAAAAGGGCCAACTCAAAAAAAGCACATTTGGAAAAAGTTGGAAAAATGTCCCTTCAAGAACTTTATGGTGGTTGCGATACTGGAGAAACAAATTCTGGGTTTTGTATCCGGCTCGGTTTTGTTCCAACCCATTTTCCTATTTGGTGATATCTACTCCCATGTGCACATAAACCAAGGGACAATATGGCAGCCCGAAAATATTTACTGCTAAAAATCTAGGTTTAACATTATTTTGGGCAATCTTGAAAACGACCTGTAACTGCAATTTAATTCACAAATTTGATTCCTAGGTTGTCTGCAGGAATTTATTGTTGGATGTTGAGTTTCTAGATTGTGGTTGGGTTATTTCCTTTCCCGGCGTGATGGGTTCCCTTCTCCTCTTCACTGTGCTTAAATCCCATCTACTGTGTGTTCTATTTCTAATGTGTTCTATACATTTGAGTTCACGACTTGTTCATAACATAAAGATGCATTAGTTAATAACCAAAGTATGGAATAACAACTTATATTCATTTGGCATTTTTTTTACATGGAGTTTTAAAATGGTCTTTATGTTTTGGCATATATGTAATAACTTTACCTTTTAAGAACCAATGCCAAATTCACGTTGATATGTAAAACTCATAATCCACTTTAAATATTATGTGTTTTGGTTAATTTTTTGATATAAGTGGGTTTTGATGAATATGCCTTTTTAAAAGAATTCATTCATTAAGTTTTCTTTTAAATGGATATACCGTTCCTTTAATTACCCATTCCCTTTATGTTATGAGGTGGCATGTAAACTAATGTGACTATAGTTTATGGCTTTAGAGTTTTTAATATATTAAATCATTAACACTTAATTATGATTTTAAATTCAAATAAATTTCTAAATATCTTAAATGATTATTTTAATATATTGATTTTTCAATTATTTATTTGTTTGAAATTTAAAATATCCAAAATGCATCATCGTGGTTTTTGATTTGCATATGCAGGATCAATAAGACCGGCGAGAAATATAAGTCGAGGATAAAACAAACTAGGAACCTAATGATAAACATGTCATTAGACCTAATGTAGAACTCAGAGTCAAGTGAAGGGCTGGATGCAGTACTAAAATGATCAACATTGCATTTAAAACATAAAAATCAAAGATTAGGCTGCATTTACATTTACGAGATTTAATTGATGAAAACACCATAAAATATAGTCATTTTAAGGATGGTTGTATTAAATTTCAGTAAATAAGTCGGGAAATTAATATAACTAGAATCATTATAAAGGCCTATTTTGGGAGCCCAACACTCCCCCGGACCAAAGGTATGGTAAGAATGTGTGCCATGAATGAATTGGAAGTGGTCTTTCATTTATTCAAAAAACTTAGTTTGATCATCAATAGTTTATAAGAAATCTTGAGCAAAACTAAGCCAACTTTATTACTGCATGAAAACTAGAACTTAGAAAAAAATGTTATTTTATGAGATGACCAAAATGACTTCATATTATTTAAGATTTCTTAATAGATACAATTCCTCTAGCTAGTAATAATTCATGCTTAGGAAGACCATATAAATTGAAACTCTCTCTCCCCCAGACCGAAGGTATGGTACGTCCTAATGCCATGAATGAATTAAGACTGGGTTGTGTAATATCATACTAAAACAAATTCTTCAATACATGCAAATTCATTAGTTTATGCTCACGAAGACCACATATAAGCTATGATAGAGGATTTTCCTCATGTCTCCAAAATGGAAAACATGGGGGTATAGATAGTCTGTAAAGCCTATTGGAAACCAGTCATCCCTACTACTTCTCAAGGGTTTACTGTCATTCAAGTAATTATGGACAGAGTTTGAATTTCAAGTTCATTAGACTCCTAATTTTATGGGTCCCACTTCTAGGATAGTGATATCCTAGGTATAGTATGAATTAGACAAGAGGGTCTTAAGTGCAAGTTACAAATATTCTCAAATGGCAGATAGATGAAGTTCATTTACCATAACTTAACCATATATACTCCTTTCTAGCTAAATTCACAAATAGTTCCATACATTGAGACATAGAAGAACCATATACTTTGCATAAATTATCCTCTCTAAGTAGATTCCCCTCTTTCATCAATGCCTATTCAGTACCCCATCAGGTTTACCTAGTCATACCATAGGCTGGTACCCACTTCCAGCAAGCATGTTTAGTACTCCGGCAGGTCAACCTCTTAAACCTGTTTTGCATCAAAGGCTCTTGTCCCAATGTTTCCACTCCCTATAGATTTTCAGCAATTAAATTTTCCTATATGAAGGAGTGAATGGGGGAGCATCTCTGAAAACTGTACTACAGTATGGGATGGTATATGGGTTGGAGGATAATTTATTTAAAACTTCTTGAACCAAATAAATATATTTCTCCCAATATATTGGATACTGCAAGTGAGGTAACCAAATCAAAGACATAGATGGCTATGTTTATTAATGTGAAGTGGATGAAGCCATAAGATAATGAATGAAAGGTGTCTCTAGTCCCAAAACTCACCTCTTTCATATAGAGTTATAGTAGTGTTCCCCACAAACTAGGAATTCCATTCACCCTTATGCTACTGTGTAGTAGAGATGCTTAAATAACATGCCCTAATAATGAAACTAGGATGTACGAGTGACCTCTAGGTTTTAGATAGACCTTAATTTATGACAAATCCCCATGATGTTTAAAGTTGCTCTTGAGTAACTGGCATAGTTAGAAATATGCATGTATGAAAATAAATAATGATGTAAGATTGTTTTGGTCTAGTCATTAGCATTATCTTCTTCTTAGTTCTTTTATTTGAAAAAGAAAACAAAAAATGAAGTTGCATTATTCCCTAAACTAAGAATGCAACATTTTATTTATATTCATATTTTCCAACATTTTATTTATATTCATATTTCCCTACCCTAAGAAGAAAGAAAACATGTTTATTCAAGTATAGGAGCTCTTCCAATGAAACCAAGTGCTGAGAAACATAGAAAATATACCTTTATCCACATATGCAAAGGTTATTGTAGTGATTACCTGAATGTGGAATACCAACCAACTTACTTGTTTTTGCATCAGAAGGTGTCGAAGGAAGGAATGATATTGTGACTGCGTTACCTCTTGAAACTAAAATTCGATGTAGTCATGGTACTCAGCTTCCTTCACTATGTCCTACAGATCACATTCTCGTAGATGATCAATTATTTTAGCACAAGATGGATCTGTCAGCTTGCATGTAGAGAACTCTTTAGTTTCAGGTTGCTCTCCATCAGATGCAGTCCCCAATTGCTCATCTTCCTCTACAGTTTGGTAGGGGTAATCTTTCTGTAGCTCGTGGGACTGTGGTTCGTCTTCCATTTCAAGAGAGGTTGATAAGCTCTCAACTGCTATCAAGATATTCTCTTCTTGATAGATTTAGATCCCAATTTTTTCTAGTATTTGAGAGAGTTCTCTCATACTAATGAGCATCTTTGAATCCATTTGGTTGGTTGATAGGTCCTGCGTCACAGAAGGATTAACATTAGAGGAAATTTCAACTCAAAATGGGCCTTTTAACTCTAATTCAAATTCCATGTCATCGTGTGTTAGCCAATGAAATTGCTTTAAATTTTAAATACCATATAGGTCTTAAACAATTTTTTAATATAAATTTGGGGATATGTATCATAAAAAAACTACTTTTTATGTTCGTATTTTCAACATATTTTCGTGTATTTTTCCTCAAATTTCGATTGGGAGAGCTCGTTGGATGCGGAATCAAATTCCACATCCAACGAGTACCCACTCGGCATACTTTTGACAGACTCAGCTACCCCAAAAACAAGAAATACCTAAAAAAATGTGATGATGATGTCATCATCACGTTTTTTCAGATATTTCTTGTTTTTGGGGTAGCAGAGTCCTTCAGAAGTATACTGAGTGGGTACTATTTCACATCCAATGAGCTCTCCTGATCGAAATTTGAGTAAAAACACAAGGAGAGATGTCGAAAATACAAAAAAAAAAAAAAATTATTTTCTTCCTCCAAAATTAATAAATATTATTTTATTATTTTAACTATTATTTTATTATTATTTTTTAGGATGCCCATTTTGAGTTGAAATTTTTTCTAATGTCCCTTGGGTTCTTACAGTACCAAAAAAAAAAGTGTGTTTTTTAAAAAGACTATCTACTACTAAAACAAATTTGCAAATTAAACACACCACACCTACATGAAATTAAATTGCGAAAAGTAAACACACCCCAATTTTGCTGGAAGAATAACACAATTACATAGGAGTAAATTGCAGGAAAGTAAACTACCTAGATTTTCAAGGCACACGTACATGAAATTGAACTATATAAAATTAAACTATCTACGTTTGCAGAAAGAAAAGTACACCTAACTATGATAAAGTAAACTAACTATGTTTTTAAAAAGTACACTTAAGAGAAGCAAATCAAACTTTGCGTGAAGTAAACACACTTGTGCAAAAAAGGAACAGCAAGGCTTTGGGGCACCCCCTATAGTGGATGCGCACGTTCTTACCTCTCGTCTTACCGTTCTTCCCTCCCCCTTGTTGTGTAATGTAAATAAAACCTATTTACCCCTATCTACCTAGACTCCAATGCCTTTAGCACCTCCCCGACAACGGCACAAAAATGTTGAGTAAAATATGCACTATTTAATTCAACACTTAATTGTCAACCCGTGAATGTAACCTTTGAGGTACAAGCACTATATGTGTAGGATTAAAACTCATTCTAATATGATCTAATCTAATCTAGAAATCATTCGAAATGTTTAATACTAAGATTATTAATCTAGTGATCATTAATTCAATTCATATTTAAGATCCTAATGCTAAGTAAATACAATCAAATCTAAAATATACAAAGCATTCAAATTTCAAGCTTTAACATAACTGCAAAAATGAAATAATATTCAAACTGACTTCAATACAATCCTACTTCTAAAGAATATCCTTGCAAATGAAAATAACTAATAAAACCACTCATTCTAATATGACTCAGAAACTAGATTAAGTAAACAGAAAACTATGTAATGACACATAAAGTAGAACATGTGATAGAAAGTGAACTTGGCAATTGATTTCTCATTTAATATTTTAATTCTTTTATCAAATTAATAGATTTCATTAACATGAGTTTTAATAAGTTTTATATCAGCATAGAGTTCACTGTTCAATTCAATCTTCAAATGAATTATTACTTATAATTGAAAATATTCTAAATTAAACTTGCATTTAAAACTACAATAAGATAAATGAAATTTGTTGATTACGAAATTTTTAAAAGGAATACTATTGTTAAGTCTAAGCTACAGAAGCAAAACTATTTTTAAATAATCATTCGAACTATAAGAAAAATACCTATCTTATTCTTATGAATCGAAAAACTATCTATTATACAAAATCAGAGATCTAAACTATGCAACAAAACTCAACTACTTACTAACTATTAAAAACAAGAAATCAAGCTTCTACAAGAAAATATTCTATCTATGTAATGTACAAAATGTAATTCAGTGTTAACTACAAATTCAAATGAAGCAAGATGAAATACTATTCTAGAGGCTAAGACATGAATCAACAGCTGATTCTACAAGACATGGTAAACTACTCATAAGCAAACGGTCTAATTTCCATTTTGCGAATTGAAAGGATTCCTACTATTTCTGAAGAGTAAAGGCTAATCTTCAAAACAAAATTCACTGGCTATCTTTCAACTAAGTATCTAAACTATGGAACCCTACCTTCTACAAATTTAATTCTTAAAGCAATGAAACCCTATAGCACTAGAAATGAAGGAAAAACACAAATGAACAATAAAGGCAAAATACAATTATGTTATCTATTTGAGGACAAACGAAATAAAGAAAAACATTTTAGCTATTAAAAATTCAAAATTAAATAGATGTCTATAAACGCAATTCTGGAATGAGTGAAAATCCTATGGCAATCAAATGAATGAAAGCAAGACGCAAATGCGAAATCTAACTAAGGCAAAAGTAATTTCAGGAAACATGTGAAACCAAACACAATTGATAGTGAAGTAATGCAGTTTGAATAATTAGTTACAACAACACGAAATATAACTATGGTTTGTGAATTAAAAAAAAGAAAACGTAATACAACAAAATAGAGACGTGAAGAAGAGAAATGGATGGGCAAAGCTCTAAGAATCAAAGGAAAAACAACTAATCTATGGATCATTAATTAATAACACTGAAAGCATGAACATCTAAACATTTAATTAAGCTGAAATTCACAAATTAAACTGCAAAAACAAAACTACTTATCTAACAGAGAACTGGATCGATCCAAGCACACATAGAAACAACATGTAACCTCTTATGGCCCCCCCAGAATCACAGCCTCCAGCTATTCTAATACTTCACATGAGCATAACAATGAAATGAGCTTCTTATTGCATATAAATTCGAAATTACAGAGTTCTCAAAAAAACTTGAGCAACAGTGGCAATAGCTACAATGACAATTCCACCCCTATCTCCCTTTTCTCATCTCTATGGGGCTCTATTTATACATAAAAATCCATGGCAAAATGGATATGTTCAGTCACCTAACTCATAAACTTGTTCAACAACTCAGAAAACGCACATTTGGCAAAAGTTGGCAAAATGCCCCTTCGGTAATGTTTTGGTGGTTGAGATTTTGGAGAAACAAATTCTGGGTGTTGTAGCTGGCTCAGTTTTCTTCAAACCCATTTTCCTGTTTGGCGATATCTTCTTTTAAGTGCAGGTAAACCAAGGCACAATATGGCAGCCCAAAAATATTTACTACTAAAAATATGGGTTTAACATTATTTTGGGCAATCTGGAAAATGACCTGTAACTGCATTTTAATTCACAAATCTGATTCCTCGGCTGAATTAGTGCTAAGTTGTCTGCATGAGTTTATTGTTGAGTGTTGAGTTTGTGGATTGTGGCTGGGTTCTTGCCTTTCCCGGTGTTATGGGTGCGCTTCTCCTCTTCACGGTGCTTGAATCTCATCTAGTGTGCGTTCTATTTCCCATGCATTCTGTACCTTTGAGTTCACACCATGTTCATAACATAAAGATGCATTAGTTAATAACCAAAGTATGGAATAAGAACTTACATTCATTTGGCATTTTTTTCATGTGGAGTTTTAAAATGGTTTTTATCTTTTGGCATATATGTAATAACTTTACCTTTTAACACCCGTCGTCAAATTCACGTTGATATGTAAAACTCATAATCCACTTTAAATATTATGTGTTTTGGTTAATTTTTGGATATAAGTCAGTTTTGATGAATATGCTTTTTAAAAGAATTCATTCATTAAAGTTTTTTTAAATGGATATACCCTTCCTTGAATTACCCATTCCCTTTATGTTATGAGGTGGCATGTAAACTAATGTGACTATAGTTTATGGCTTTAGAGTTTTTAATATATTAAATCATTGCCACTTAATTATGATTTTAAATTCAAATAAATTTATGAATATCTTAAATAATTATTTTAATATATTATTTTTTCAATTATCTATTTGTTTGAAATTTAAAATATCCAAAGCTTATCATCATGGTTTTTTATTTGCATATGCAGGATCAATAGGACCGGCAAAAAATAGAAGGCGAGTATAAAACAAACCAAGAACCTAATAAGAAACATGTCATTAGACCCAGTGCAGAACTCAGAGTCGAGTGAAGGGCCAAATGTTGTACCGAAATGCTTAATATTGCATTTAATACATAAAAATAAAGATTAGGCTGCAATTACATTTACGAGCTTTAATTGATGAAAACACTGTAAAAGATAGCCATATTAAGGATGGATGTATTAAATTTCAGTAAATAAATCAGGAAATTAATATAACTAGAATCATTATTAAGGCCTATTTATAGATCCCAACACGCACCTTGCGCACTTGATCCGCCTGCTAACAAACCTTTAATAGATCAAAGAATATCCTCCTTCGGGTTTAGGGATTAAATGATTTTGAAGCCTTTTATAAATAAAAGAATGTCCTCCTTAAGGTTTAGGGTTTGAATTTAATGTTTGAATTGAATAATTTCTATGGTTAATTTGGGAGAGAATATTTTGTACATGAAATTCCCAATTCATAATTTTTTATGGATTGGAAAACAATCATGTTATTTTTAGATTATAAGCATGAAACATTTTATGGTATTTAATTTATAGAATCATATGTTGTAATATTATATTATTATATCAGGGGTGGCAGGTGTGGGAGGGATCCTCTTGGATCCTGAAGGAAAAATTGAACAAACCTATGCCTGGGGAATTGGATGCAGGACGAATAATCAGGTGGAATGGATAACCCTTCTGTAGGGAATGATGATCCTCGTCGACTCAAATCTATTCAAGATCACAATTTTTGGCGATTCCAGACATGTCATATATAAAATTGCTCAATGGATACACCACTGGCTCGATCAAATGTCATCGTTTGTACGATAAAGTTGTCACCCTGCTCTCCCCTCATTATGAATTCTATCATATTCTCCGAACAAACAATGTGATCGCTGATGAATTGGCAAACGTGGGGGCTTCCCTCCCACAAGGGCACTTGCAACTCAATGGGGTTAATTCCCCCCTAAACCCATTCCATAATGAACCATGACTCAATTAGACTTGTTTCCATTTCTTTGATCACGATGCATTGGGTATATATATGGGATTCCAACATAAACTATGGGAAAAGAGGTCCATTCCCCAAAAGTGCATAGAATCCAAGAAGATATCCAGCGCTTGGTTAGCATGAACCAAGCCAGTCAGGCCTGCGAAAACCCTGTTGAAGTTCAGCACATGGAGGAGGAGTCGGTGGAGTAGCCAATGAAGCCACCAGGCTAATTTCTTATTGTCTTTCTCTGCTTATGTTTTTTTGCTTACTTCTAAATCAACAGTATGTTAGGGTATACACTACCGCTATTCATCGAATATATGTAAGAGCTATATGTGGAGTTATTTGGTCTCCCCTCACAACCATTTTTGGTTTGTTGTTTCGTGAACAACAAGAACTCTCAGGCTTGGGGTTTTTTGTAATGAATGGCTATGCACAGGCTGTTTAATATCACCACCTTTTACTGTTTCTGTAAAATATATATATATCTTATTATATCTTATGTATATAAATTTACAATTTTTAATATTAAATATTAAGATTTAATTTTATAAATAGGAAGGAATTTATATTACTATTTATATGCTATGTGTTTGTTTTCTGAAAGGTTATCTTAATCGATTAAACCATCTACTATGAATACAAAGGACATAGGCTAGATATACAAATATGATTAAGTTCCTTCGAGTTACGAACCCATCGCCCCCCCCCACACATATATACACACGTGTGTGCGCGTGCACACATAAACACATATCTCTTATTTAGTGTTAATGATGAATTAATAATTCATTTGAGCAAGGAGGAGAAGTTATAAATTAGAATATTAAAAATTTTATCCTAGAACCTTGAAGGGACCCTTAAACTTGGGTGGTCAGTCTTGAACCATTCTGTTTTCTATGAGAGGGAGTGGATTAGGTATAAAAAAATAAAACAACTGCATGTGTGGAAAGCGTGGGTGAAGATGGACTCGTGAGATAGGGTTCTAACAAGAGTATATCCAAATTGTCCAAATAATTTTTTATGATTTGTTTTTCTTTTCATTAAATTTATAAATTTTTGTATATTTGTTTATGTTTAAATCATTTAAAAAGGGTTTTTAAAATATTAAAATGACATTAAAAATTATATTTTTAATATATGCTTTGGAATTTTGATCGATGAAATTTGGTTTTGTATGAAAAAAAATAATTTAGTGTAATAATAACGTTTTATATTCTCCATAAATATCTTATGAGTATATCTTTTAATGCGTGTAGGTTATAAGTAAATTGAAGAAAAATTAAAAATATATATAAATTGGAGAGTAATAAAAATATATTTTGTCTTTTTTTAATAGATAAGGGTAAAGATCAAAATTTAGCATTAAATATTATTTTTTCAAATATAACAACAAAATATTGTATCTCTCTTTCTCCAAAACAATTAATTTTTAATGTTTTCTTCTAAATTTGTCCATGTGAAGTAGAATTAGGCAACGTGGTAATGGTTGTTTGTCCAATCACTTATCCATGATGTCTTCTTGTTGCAAAGTTTCTCATATACATGATTATATCTCAATTAATGTTATATATTTATGTTCACAAGTGGAGCCATTGGTGTACATGATACTCCACTAAGACTTTGGATAGGTGATAGGTCATATCGATGATAATATCTTAATTTTTCAATGTGGGATTCTTGTCTTTCACTAAGACTTTAGGTAGGTGATAGGTCATATCGATGATAATATCTTAATTTTTCAATGTCGGATTGTTGTCTTTACCTAAGGGATAAGTATTGATTTACTGTTTTTGATATTTAACTATAATTTCATAAATGTGCCAAGTGACCAAGATGTTTAGTTGATAAAGACTCCTCTAGGTAGGAATGCCTTCTTGTAGGACCTCCCATCAAATGGGGAATCATGGTAGGAAGTTCTTGGTGTGGATTCGGTATCTTGTAGATATGAACTTGATGTTACATGTTGGTTTATTTTTACATGTGATCTAACCATGGTAGGGCATGGTGATGTTATAGGATTAATAAGTATGTGTGTAATAATGTATAGATATTGAGTCTTGTACTTGTAGTCTATTCTAAATCTCTACTTGTCCAAGGGAGATCGAGCAATGACCCCCCATTTGTCCATTTGTCAATTCAAGGTCTCCCATTGATCTTAAGGAATGATGTTGAATGCCTTTCGTGGGGTTGTTTTCAATGTGGGCGTCATTATTTTCTGCTTGTCACATCTCCTTTATGTGGAGAACCCAATGGCCTCATACCATAGGGAAATGTCCCTAAAATGGGGCCCTGAATAATATTTGAAGACCCCTCTTTGTCACAAAAGATTATAGTGACACGGGCACTCTGACCTCACGGTTGTGTTCTCATCAGTGTCTCATCACCCAAATGAGTTATATGATAATGTAGAAAGTACGTAGACCTCCACCTAAAACTGTAAATTAGTATGATTTTTTATTTATTTTTATAAAGCTAGGTTCTCTTTTTACCTATAATTCCATAATCTTAATATTTAAGAAATAGAGTCACTTTTATAGTGGAGATTTTACCGGTTATGCCATAATTTTAATATTTAATAAATTGAGTCACTTTTATAGTGGAGATTTTACCGATTATTCCATAATTTTAATATTTAATAAATTGAGTCACTTTTACAGTGGAGATTTAGGTATACATGTGTAATCATATCATATTGAGTTAGAGATTCATTAATTTTATGATGAGAGAAAAATTGTTCAGTCCATATGCATATGTGCATAAAAAGTAAGACTTATTTTGTTTAGAGGAAGGAAATTGTTTGGTATGTATGGATTTATAAAATCTAATAAAAGTGTAAATAATATAAAAATATCACTATATTATAATAGTGGTGTGAATTGTAATATAGTGGAGATGGATGGGTACGTTAGTTATGTAATTTTAATTGTATAATTTTAAATTTTGGTTGTGTTTTAGAATATTGTTATAAAATGCAATTTTAATATATATATATATATTTTAAACATTATAAGTAGATGTAAATAAACAATTTAACAAATTTTTAGGTGAAAAAACTTAATACTTGTAAGAGATTATCTTTATTCTTCAGCTTTTTTTATTTTTCATTTTGATATATTATGTAAGTCGAAGAATATGATAATATCTAACAAATAAAATAATTCATTTTCTATTAATTATTTTTGGCCATCTACATATTGTAAAATGAATTCATGTAACCATGTAAACTTCCTTGAAGCTATAAAATTAAATGGCATAAAAAGTTGAGTTTTGACTGATTTATAAAATTTAATGATATTATAAGTTAAGTTTTGATTGATATAAAATTTTGCTTATTTTTAAACAATTTGGATCAATTCAAAATTTTACAAAACTCAGAAACATATTTTTACTACACACAAATCCTATTATAACACAATTAACTTACTTCATTATAAAATAAATTAATAAACCAATACTTTACTATTAATAAACCAATACTTTACTATTGCAAATAAATTCATTTCCCACCATATACTTTTTACCCAATTAATCACAATTTAAAATTATGTAATAGAGAGTATTTTATGGATATGTAATCAACATTGTTTTAATTTGATATATAATAGATTTTTTTCAATTAAAAAAAAGTAGAGAAAAGAAAATATGATTTCTAATATTTGAATCATATTTTTATAATAAACTAATATGTTTCATTTTGAGATATCTAATAAATACTTAACATTATTAACTAGACAAATACCAAAATTATTAACACAAACCCATTAAACTAACTCTTTAAACAATAAATTAATTTAATATTTTTATTATTTTATAAAAAATAAAAAAAATACATAATAATACATTACATAAAAAACAAAATCCTAATGTCTTGTCTCAATAAACCACATTCAAAGTTTATTTAAAAAAATAAAAACTCGATATATTTTCTCAATAAACCACATTCAAAGTTTATTTAGATATTAAATAAAAGAAAGAAATATTAGTCAACTTATTTGTCTTAAACTTCCACACAAATAATCATGTCCAACCATTTAAAGACACACAAACCCAATTCTCGTGTTAACTTGTCGAAAATGATTATGATATGAAGACATGGAACTTTATAATATTTTTATGATGGAAGAAAGGGTGAGTGATGGGAGGTATATGTGTATATTCATGTTTTTCATTATCCAATTTTTAAATATTAAAAGAAAATACTTTTATATTTATAAAAAAATAAAATGCTAAAAGTAAATTTTATTTTATCTAATTTATTTTATATATAAAGATAAATGACTAATACAATAATATATTTTATGTATATAAATGTGTATATTTATGTATAATATATTTTATATATTTCCAGAAACCAAACTGTTGTGCACAACTATTTCGGATCATAAGCCTATCTGCCTTTTTTCCCCCTCGTTGGAAAATCTGGGGCCCCTCCCCTTCCGGTTCAATCGCCTTTGGCTCGAGGCAGAAGGGGTTGAAGACATCAGCTCTAGTGCATGGCGTTGTTTCATCTCAGGCTCTCCAGCATTCTCCTGGGAGTAGAAATTAAAAAGGGTTAAAGTAGCTCTCAAATCTTGGGCAAAAAATCACTATCAGGAACCCTCAAAGCAGAAAGATGAAATCGTAAAGAATATGGAAGCCCTCCAAGTGGAAATGGAAGTAAGTGAGATCACCAAGGAGCATCTTGTAAAGGAAATAGAACTGGAAAAAAGCCTACAGAAAATTCTAAGGCAAGAGGAGGAGGATTGGAGGTTCCAATCATGTATCTTATGGCTTAAAGGGGGAGACCAGAATACAAAAAAATTTCAAAATCAATGCAGGGACAGACAGAGCTGGAACACTCTGAGAGAACTAAAAAATGATGATGACTCAGTCATCTCAGGGCAAGCAACTATCAGTTTGGAGGTAAGGACTTTCTTTGAACATTTGTATAATGACTAGGAGCAAGTTTCTCAACACACTATGGAAGAAATGGTCTCAGATATCCCAGCCCTCATCAGCCCAGAGGAAAGACTCAGGCTTGAATCCCCCATTTCGGAAGAAGAAGTCAAGAATCTTCATCCGGATAAAGCCCCATGCCCGAATGGCTTCCCAATTTGCTTCTATAGAACCTTTTGGTCTCTTATAAAAAAAGACATGATGCGTCTCATCTCTTGGATGGCAAAAGGTAATATGGGAGGAGCCACCAACTCCACCTTTCTAGCTTTGATCCCTAAGGAGCCTAATCCCACCTCCACCAAAAAATTCCAACTCATCTCTCTCTGTAACGCCTCCTACAAAATCTTCTCCAAAGTTTTATCCATGAGACTCAAGCCAATCATACATTCTCTGATCTCCCCAAATCAAGGCGGATTCATCTTGGGCAGGCAAATTAGCGACAACATCTTAATGCTTCAGGAGGCGATTCACTCTAGTTCCAAAAGGGGTGAACCTGGAATGGCCATTAAATTGGATTTGGCCAATGCCTTTGACAGACTGAGACATTCCTTTATCCTTATGGTCCTAAAGAAGTTTGGCTTCCCACCTGTTTTCATCAAGCAAGTTCAAGATTGCATAAATTCTCCTTGGATAGCTCCTCTTATCAATGGCAGACCCTCTAAGTTCTTTAAAGCCTCCCGTGGTATAAGGCAAGGATGTCCGCTTTGCCCCTTCCTTTATATTCTGGTTGCTGACTCCCTCAGCAGAAGATTGCTCAGACTTCAATCAGAAGGATCTCTTTCGGGTCTTTCCTTTAGGAATGGAGTCCTCCCCATTAACAATGCTTTGTTCGCTAATGACACAATCTTTCTAGGGATAGCGTCCACTCAAATAGCTAGAAACTTCCTTATCCCCCTTGACCTTCTCCTCCGCTCCTCAGGAAGCTCAGCAAACTTGAATAAATGTCAGTTATATGGGTGGAACTGCAATGCTGCAACTCTTCGTAGCATATCTCAAATCCTGCAAATAAAATCCAATCCTAATTGGACTCATTTTACCTACTTGGGCATCCCCATTATCAAAAAATTCTTGGTCTCTTCCATGTGGGCCCCGATTATCCAAAAAATCAAAACCAAGATACAAACCATGGGATTGAAATGGCTAAACCTTGCAGGGAAGATGGTTCTCATTCAGTCCATCCTATCCTCCTATCCTATTTATGCTAGCTCGATGGTCCTTGCTCCTAAAAATGTTATCAACAACATTTGTAAGGAAATCAGAAAATTTTTATGGCAAGGAGGAAAAGTTCAGACAAAAAAATTCCATCTTGTAAAGTGGGACACAGTCAAAAGAGAAAAAAAACAAGGTGGGCTGGGCATTAGGGACCCTGAACAAATGAATAAATCCTTGGGAGCTAAATTGATATGGAGACTGGTTACATGAAGGAAAGATTGGTGGAAGGAAGTCATTAGGAAAAAAATACATCAAAAGGCCCAGGTCAAAAATGTTGGACAGTGCTTGGACAGGAAAAGGGACCACTCTTTGGTAGCTATGCAAAGCTTCTCTCAACACAATTCGAGCAGACTGCTATTGGATCCCAGGGAATGGGAAAAAGATCAATGTCTGGAAATGCAACATTCTAGGACAGCCATCTCGTTCCTCGCTCCCAGGTCTGGCTCCTCTTGCTGAATGGGCTAGTGAGCAGGGGCTTATCACCCTTTTTGACCTCTCTCAGTGGGACTCGAGGGGACATTGGATTGGTTGGACGGAGTTATTTCCTCCATCTCATCTAGCTAATGCAGCAACAACTTTTCTCTCCTCTCTTCATGGTTTGTCCCCAACGTGTATTGCAGCAAGGGATCGCATCGGATGGGGAAAATTAGGACAGTATACTATCAGAGAACGATATAAAAGACTATCCTTGGAACCGATTGCAGCGGATCGACTATGGAAGAAGGTGTGGCATCCTGACAGCATTCCCAAGGTAAACATCTTCACATGGATCCTTATGCATAATAAGCTTTTAACAGCTGAAAATCTCAGGAAAAGAGGCATAATCGGTCCCTCTAGATGTGCTCTATGCAGCATGGATGAAGAAACCACTAGCCACATTTTTCTTTAGTGCAAAATCTCCCTAATAGTCTGGAAGAGCATCCTTCCCCGGGCCTTGCTCTAAACCTCCCAGGCTCAGTAGTTCAACTCCTTAAGGATTGGCCCAAGCATTTTCCCAGCTCCTTAAATAAGAAACCCATTATGAGTCGACTCTGGGCCTTTATCCCTAAGAACCTTTGCTGGAAATTGTGGCTCACTAGGAATAAGTCCATCTTTAAAGAGCAAAAAGTTGTTCCAGCCCGCACATCCTCTAAAGCAATAGGAATGATAGCAGAGAAGTTTGCTTCGAACAACATCAGCTTCCCCTCCAAGGAATGCATCCCCGAGCCTTATTCATCATGGTGCAAAAATTTCTTAAAGGAGACGAGTTCCCTTCAGTTCAAAATCTCCAAAAACAGTGCATCCCAAACACGTAGACCTCTTCCTTGGGAGATAAGACTATCCAACAATGAATTTAAATCTTGGCTCAGGGAGAGGAACTCTTATGCCTTTTTCTTTGATGGTGCCTCGAAAGGCAATCCAAGGGCGGCAGGTGCGGGGGGGATCCTCTTGGATCCCAGAGGACATGTTGAACAAACCTTCGCTTGGGGCCTTGGATATAGGACCAACAATGAGGCCGAGTGGTTGGCACTCCTACAGGGCCTACAATCCTTAGTCACTAAAAACCTCCGTAAGGTAATGATATTTGGAGACTCTCGACATGTCATTTTCAATTTGATTAATGGATACTCCTCTGGTTCAATTAATTGTCGCCACCTGTATGACAAAGCAAAGCCACTCATGACTAAATCCTATGAGCTATTCCACATTCTTCGCCACAATAACTCTGCAGTGGACACCTTGGCTAACATGGGGGCCTCCCTACCTCAAGGTCATTATAGTATGAATGAAAACGCTCCTACCACCAAATTCATCCCATAATGGTTCGTTGGAAGTTCTCCTTCCTCTCACAAGATAAGAGGTCCTCCCCTTCTTCATTCCTGGAAGTGGCTATTTCTATGCCTAAAGGCGTTATTAAGGATCTTCCTCATCTTCCACCTTATCCCTTCACCCCTCCTCCTTTCATTTCCCCCTCCCCTTATCCCTCCATTCCCATCCTTCTTCTCTCCCTTATCTTTTTACCCCCTTCCCTTATCCCTCCACACACCCCTCCTCCCACCGCCTCGCGCCATCCTCCAATAGCTGGCTCCCACCCCACGCTCCTTCTCGAAGGATCTTCTCATTCAATTTGTTGTCCTACCAATCCTCTTTCCCCCGCTATGTGGTTCATTCTCTGTCTGCATCCTCTCTCGGGTAACGTTGGCTTTATGGTTCACCACCCTCGGGTTAAATGCCCCTCCTCCACGCACGCTCCAAGTCTTTTCGACCATTTCATTATGTCTTCTCCTCGAAGCAACATACAAACTCATTTTACTCCATCTTTCGGCTCTGTTTATCATGAGGTTCCTCCGAAGCGCATTCTCCTGGATGTAATTGCAGGTGTTGGTGAAGGGTGGCTGCAGGAGATCCCATGGGAAGCTCTCCCTCTCACTAGAAATTTTGTGAAGGAAAGGCTTTCCCTTGCAGCCTTCTCCTCTTGCTCCTGTAGCACCCTTACAAGCTCCTCGCTGTGGTTTTCAAACATTGACTCTGGCCCCAGTCTCATGCCCGAAGCTCATACTGTCAATGCTGAGAGAAGCACGATCTTGGGATGTCATTGTTCAGGGTGGAAGGAAGGTGCAGTGGGCACCTTAGCCTACAAAGAGGGTCGAAGTAAGGAGGGTGCCCCCCTGTAGCAGGAGCTAAAAGTGCTCAATTACATCCTTAGTGGCCTCTCTGCTGAGAACCAGGATTGCGTGCTAGCAGGCTCTGTTCGTGCTTTGCACAACAACTTCGCCCGTATTGACCTTTCTCGAGGAACCGTTAGAATGCCTCAGGCCAACGAAAATGCTGGCATCATGGACGTGAAAAAGAACCTTAGGTGACTTTACGAGATGATAGCGATCGGCATAATGGATAATAAGGTAATAGCGCAGGAGGTCAAGAGCATGGGGGAAGTGGTGAGTTTCACCTTTTTGCAAATCAACAACTACGATGCAAGGATTGACGACAAGGAGAGCAATCTCAGGGAGATAATGGGTAAGGTTGATAGGATCCAGGAAGACCTTCAGCGTCTGATCAGCATGAACCAGGGAAGCAAGGTGAACGAAATCACTGCAGCTTCAGCGCACCCCATGGAGGAGGAGTCTGTGGTCCAGCCCATGAAGCTCAGAGGCAATCCATAACTAGTTTTCTTTTAAATATGATAATATGTTTTACTGTCTTTTGCTTTGTAGTCAGTTTATAAGGGTATACACTACCCCAGGCACTAGTTGTTTTGCAAATTCTCCATGTATAGTTTTTTGGACATCTCTTCGGATCAGTTTATTGTGCAGCAATTTTGAATTGCAAGAACTCTCTGTTCCTGCTATCTTCTCTGTACTGAATGGCTGTGCACAGCTTGTTTTATAAAAACCTTTTTTAGTTTCTGTAAAAAAAAAAATTATTATATATATATAAATGTGTATATTTTATGTATAATTACACCTTTCTTTTATTTAAAAAAAATGAAAAATATACATTTTGTATTTATATCAATAAAATGAAATTATAAATATATATATATATTTATTTATTTTCCTTTATAAACACCTACTTTTTATATATATATATATATATATATATAAAGTTGCACTCAAAGTACAACACATTTAGGTATTGCATACGATCAATTCTTTTATTGTTTAAAATAAAATATGACATAGTAAGATTCCATTCTTTACCTTGTCTCAAAGGAAAAAATATTTTAAAGAACCTAACGAAATACTTTAAATAACCTAAAACAATTATTTTCACAATTTCAAAGCTATGTTTAAAAAATAATATTTGAAATTAAACAATCTCAAAGTTATTTTAATAATTTAACAAGTGCTTAATTGTTGGTTCATTTCTGACTACACATGATGAATTAGAAAACGAATATGTTAATATTGTATTAACATAAAGGTAGTAATATGGAATTCAGTTAGATTCTTTTAATGATTTTGTATGTTTTATTGGAAAGTCTGTGAACATATGTCCGTGAAGAACTGCCGCACCTAACATTATTTAAAATATATAAAATTAAAAATAAATAAATTATTGTTTAATTAATTTAATAAAGATGGGTTGGAAGCAAAAGAATCTATCAATGAATTTGGATACACAATGTAATGTCTGGTTTTGTTTAGGTTTTTCATATTAATGTATTGTTTGTTTAGTCTTTGATTTTACTTATATTTTTTTAACTCGCGATATTTATTTTAAATATTAATGGATCTCTATCACGTAAAAGCAAAGAGCTAATTTAATTTATTAAATATTAATATATGTTCATACTAATATATGTTTACATCTATATCTATATTTATATTCGTATATTTAATATTTAATTTATATTAAAAAATAGTGTAAATAAAATAACATGGACATTATATACTTCATTAAAAACTACTCACACTTAAAAACAAGCATTTTAATTTTTTATATTAGATTTTTTTTCTAAAATAAAAATTAGTAATTTTAAGTTTAGTGTTATTTTCTCACAATGTTAAATTTTATAGATTGTGCAATATACGACGATGACGACAAAATTTTCTCACAATGTTAAATTTTATAGATTGTGCAATACACGATGATGATGATGATGATGATGATGAACGTCCACTGAGACCAACTTTGGTCTATCGGACATTAAGAAGGAAAATACTTGGTTTACTTTAAAATCTTGTTCTTGCGCTCAAAAAGCTTGTGAAGAAGATTTCCAAGCTCACTAGAGCTTTGACAAGCTAGGGGGTTATGAAGGTTTGTATTGTAGCAAATACTATGAAACTCAGATCTAATGTGGGTGTAAGCAAGGCACTCTAAGAGAAAGTGATTTTCATCGTCAACGCTCATAGACTCACATAGATGGAAAACCCTTTCGGCCCATGGAGTTTTAGGAATAGACCAACGCCCTGTTTCGCTATGGAGTTCATGAGAGTTCGTTCTAATATTGGCTATATTAGTTTTCTTCCGTGAGCTAGTTACTACCGAGAGATACTTTTGACCCTCCAATTTAGGATTAACCACTTCCTTATAGTATCTTAATTTTCACTTAACCACTAAATTTTCCTCACACTAGAATTTCTCTTTAATCGTAGAAGTAATAATATTTTTAGCATTGTCAATGTTTTGCAAAATGTCGCTTTCATTAATGCCCCAATGGTTTAACCATGCCATGGTATCTTTAGACTAACACCGCTTGAGGCGTAGTTGGTTTTGACTTGAGTTTAAAGCAATTTTAGGAAGTCTCTAGTTTCCTATTGTTACAGAGAGAAATTCCTATGGCTTGGGGTACCACAACAGACAACTTGACTCCAGAAATCAATCCTTTCCAATATGCAATAGAAATTAAATATCTAACACTAAAGGATCAGACCTCGTACCTTATTCCAGACGGTTGAAGTAGATTCCCGTTGAGCTTTCCAACTTCAGCTTGAATTGATAGATTACTTCCTCAACAACAAGTAAACAATACAAGCATACTATATATATTGGTGTTAGATCTATTCTAGCATA
Source organism: Pseudotsuga menziesii (assembly GCA_001517045.1). Classification (NCBI taxonomy): domain Eukaryota; kingdom Viridiplantae; phylum Streptophyta; class Pinopsida; order Pinales; family Pinaceae; genus Pseudotsuga; species Pseudotsuga menziesii. Next base: position 942,609 of record LPNX010624642.1, read on the forward strand.
TATAATCAACAATGTATAAGCATTTGAAAACATCCATGGATAAAATATTCATTCAAACATACATTATTGGATAGGAAAAGATATTTCTATTAATAAAAATCAGAGATTACAATGGATACAACCTCTATCGGCACGTCTGTGAATTGGAGAAACTGAATCCCCCACTTGGGCCTCCACCACCTCAATCCTCCATCTCTCGATAGCAAGCTCAGAAGCAAAAGGAAAGCTTGGGAAGAACACAAAAGTGCTCCAAGGGACAAAGGGATGCAGACTCAAGCACAAGTTTCGGCCACAATGGAGTATAGTTTCTTTTCTCTCAACTCTCTCATATGCCTTCAATGTACCATAGAGTTCCTTATATAGCTTTTCAAAAGGGTAATCAAAGGTCGAATTTGAGTGATCTCAAGGCATAGGGAAGGCTAAGAGTCAAGTGAGTCAGATCCATGTTAAGGAAAAATCCAAAAGGATTTGGATCTTATGCATACATCCCGATGTACCCAGTTTTAGGGGTCAAACCCGCATATATACGTGATTAAGGGTTTAAAAGTCATGTGTATCATTTTTCACATGTTTTTAGGGATGGTCAAGGAAACATCAAAGGACAAAAATGGTCCAAGGGGTCTAAGGAGTCTGCAGAGGGACAGGGGAAGGCCATACAAGTGTGATTCACCTGGAGTTGTAAAATCAACTATAACAGATGCCCCCTAATGAGTGAGGTCAAAGGGGTTAGACGATGTCCGAAATACATTATAAGTCCATCCCAGAAGTGGAGTGATGAAGAATCCCAAATGGAAGACCAGCCACCCAATCAGCATAGTACAATAATAGAACTCTGCACATAAATGCAAATACATATAGCAGTCCCGGATACATAAGAGTACAATGGCCATGAATATGAATGATACAAGATATCACATAAGTGGTCATCGCCACGTACAATATACATAGATCAGAATCTCCATGATGAAGATATACAAAGGACCATGATCTCCACAATGGCTGAAGATATACAATGGATCAAGATCTCCATAAGAGCTGGAAATGTCTGACATATATTGGAATCAAGTCACGAGAGCTGGAATCTCATGAACACTGGCACGATCAAGGAGGTAGCATATAAGAGATGCTACCAATTTGGAAGGTCTTCTACACAAACCGCTACGAGTACATGTCCTACTATGTGAATAGAGGTGTCGAGGTTGAACATAGTAGTCCATCATTTGATTACCGGTCATTGATGTATACCATTAACAGATGCGAGATTACCCATCGATAATGAAAATGGGAATCAAGGTACTAGAGTGCAAACTAACAAGTGTGAATAAATGTGTTGAGGTCGAACACTTGAGAGGATCCATCGATCAGGGTACATTGATGTATTCCCAAAGACTATCGATGGTGAGAGAACCTACCACTAATGACTAAAGTCTCAAGGCACTGAAAATGACTCTAGATTCCAATCCTAGAATAAATGATCTGAAGTCGATGGGATGAAATTCGCTGGAAGGAGGGCATTAAGGAATCCCCCATCATCCAACATGAGGTACTCAGCAAAGCTATATAATGTGGAAGGACTCGATCATAAGGTGCACGAACCAGTAACTGTATCGGGAATGGCCAACATGCAAAGTCAAGATAACTAAGCAATGGTCGACTCAGGTTTCAACTTCCTTCGAACAAGAGAATAACGGTGAATGGTGACTGAATAAAGGTAGCATAGACTTGGTATACAAACTGGGACATCTCTGTGACACAGGAGGCATCGACAGAGGCTCCATGGGGACTAGAAGCTTAACCAGTCGGTGGAGATAAACTCAGATAAATAAGTACATCTCCTAAAGTCAAACTATAAACCCAACCAATGGATGTGATATACAGTGCTCTGTTCGAAGGTGACATGACTTGACAACTCCCAAAGATAACATCTTTCCTTGTCTGACTTTTTGGTTTTTTGTTTTTTTGGACCTTTTCAAATATTTAAAAACCTTGACAAAGAATAAAAGTGCTTTATAGTTATAGACTAGGAGGAGACGAGTGTCATAGGGGCAAACAAACTAGTTCCAAGCAGTGGAACATACCTATGCTCAATGCAAGGACACATGTGTAGGATATTGACACTCGGGGGAAAATCCCCTCCTAGTAAAAAAGGGAATCAAGCTGCAAAGGATATATAAAATGGCTTTGCATGGTTAGACATGAGACAAGCTCGGGCTATATGGCTGAAACGCAATGTCAGGGAAGCTGGCATAAAGCTCAATAAGGTAGGAAAAGCTCATGATAATGCAATTACAACTTGACATAAGGGAGTCCTGAGGGAAATAAGCCAACAAAAGATCAAGAGGAGTATGAGGCTCTTACGAAATGTCATGGCAGTACTATACAACGGACTCCCACACCCTAAAAGACAAAATGTTAGCATGGGCACCAAATGCAAATAAGGCGCTAACTAGGGTACCCATGTAAGGTCAAGCCCTACCACTCATACCATGCCACTTCTAAAATAGCAAGAAGGTTCCGTGACATAACAAAGTGGGTTCGTACCTAAGGATATGATGGAACGGTCATAAGGTCATGCAAAATGCAAACGGTGATGAAACCTAACCTATATGCCAGTTTAGACATGATACCTGAGATCGGCACGAACAGGTCAATCGAACGGCTGAAACGACACTCAAAAAGGTCTCCTACATCATGAATTAGGTAAAAAACGGTCCAAAATGATTAGAAATTATCCAAACTATAGGAAAGGGGGTAAAAATTTTCAAAAGTTTGAAAAATTTCTATAAATAGTAAAAAATTTAAAACATTATAAAACATTTGAAATTTTTACCCAATTGAGCTCAGATTTTCAACAGCGAATTCCAGGAGATCCTGCCGGTGGAATCCACTACCGTTTCTTCCAGGTACTTACCCATGCTCTTCTCTTCCATTTTGATGCAATTTTTATCAAATTCCATGGTCATTTGAGGTTTATAGGCCATTCTAAAAAAGGCGTTGTGGCCCACCCAGAAATTGAGGGTTTTTCTGCGTATAGGGCTGGATATACGTGGAAAATTCCCTCACAGTCGCGTATGCGACCGCGCATGAGGTTTTTTAAGTAATATAATGGAAAAAATTGCAATTTTTTGCAGGATGGTCCTAGAATGGAGAGAGCGTGAACATGGTGAGGTAGAGGAGGCAGTAAGGGCCGATCTAATGGCTCAACAAGCTCTATGTGCATGTGGACTCTACAAGTTTTTGTGTCTTGGTGGCTTGTGGGAAAAACCAAGACTATTGCAGATGCTGGTGGATTACTAAGATCCAGACTTTGAGTCCTTCCAGATAGATGGGATGTCCCTCACTATAGAGGTGGAGGACATATAATTTATTACTGGACTTTCCTGACATTGGGCAAGATAGCAGGCTTGGCTTCACTCCACTAGGCCTCACGGCCTCTGATGTTCTATGTAGTGGAGTGTATGAGACCCACGGTCTATGACTGGAGCACTACGCTATTGAGAAACATGAAACATCAGCTCAGTGAGTGTAAGATGGGTAGAGTGCAGAACTTCGGGTTCAGCAGCATATTGAGCATGTTTTTCTTCGAGCGTGTTCCATGATTGAGCCCCAGAGTTGATGTTCCTCTTCATGGGGTTCGAGATCCGGCCCAACGGCATTGGGCAGATGCGATGTGCAGACTAGGGGGAGGTAGGGTGTCCAACCCCTATCCAACTGAGTTCTTTCCATGGTGGCGACGAAAGATAGTTGCCATCGATGACTACCCCTATGTGGGGATTGATTTCTGGGGGGACCCAGACATGCCGCTACCACCAGGATCGGCATATGGTGACATAGGTAATGAATCTCGACCCTCTCTTTAAATTTTTGAGTTATTTAATTTTTTTTGTGTTTTCTAATTATATGGAATCAAAAGACATATTTTTGTGTGACAATACATAGTCACATCTACCATTTGTATGCAGATGTGGGACCACGGTGGCCTGAAGGCTTCCCTCGTCACAGACAGAGGGGAAGAGGAGATGATATCACAGGTGTGGATGTGGAGCGGATGATCTATAGAATTCATACTAATTTTGTGAGGCTGACACAGAGGGTTCCCATGGTGCAAGTCGAGGACTTTCTTGAGGCTATGAAGCATCAGGTGGTGGGTGTACCACAAGCATGGGTGTGATTATTCCGATGGCTAGCTAGAGCCTTAGTGACCTTCCATGATATCAACCCCCCTCCTCCTCCACAAGCTTAGATACCTGGGAGCTATACATTTTGTACTACCATGTATTATATCTTGGTGGCTCGAGAGCCCCATTTTTGTATCATGACACTATGTATTACCACATTTTGGATGTTATATATAATTTTTTTTATGGTGATCAGTTTATTTATTTACATGTGTAAAAATTTGTGTTTGTGATGAATTTATTGTGTATGAAACAAATTCCAATCTAACACGTAGTTAGCATATGAGCTAGCAACTTGATTATTAATTCGTGGAATATGTATGTATGTTATATTGTCAAATTTTCGTTCTAATAATCTCACACATAAGAATATTCTTAATAATGTCGGATCTCTAACATGGTACAAACCATTAAGCTGTGACACTACTAACTTCGAATCAAGACGTAGCTCAATAGAGAGAATGCCATGTGAAATGGCATCCTGTAGAAGCTCAGTAACAACACTATATTCAGCCACATTGTTTGAAGATGGTCACAAACATACACCACCTGAAGACAGTACCTAACCCATAGGAGTATAAATCACCTAAGCATCATTGGCCGAGTGTTGAGTGTGACGACTCGCACCATCCACGAATCCTATGTAGGTGGAAGATTCCATTGACATCTACCAAAAGAAACAAAAACTAATCACAAACCCGATCACGATAAGAAAAAGACCTAACTATGCAAAAATGTACAATAATATACAATAACCATCCTTAGCTGGAAATCATGCATAGTACTTCTTGAGATAGAGCCCATTTCTAGGCTCCGTCAAGGCCATTCCCTCATAATCTACTAACTCATAAGTTCCCTTCTCTAACACACATTTAACGACGTAAGGACCACGCCACATGGGGTTAAACTTTCCTGCCCCCAAGGGTTCTTTTAGTTGATCCCACAAAAGGACCAAGTCTCCCTCACTAAACCTCCTTGGACGGACAGACTTATCATACTGGACCTTTACACAACGTTTATTTACTTCTAGAGCCACCAAGGCATCTCAACGCTGCTCATCAAGTTGCTCAAGGTTGACCAAACACTCCTCCAATGGTGAAGTGTCTGGTAAGAGTTCTATGGCTAGCTTCAAAGAAGGAATCTCACATTCAACCGGCAATATTGATTCCAGTCAATGTACAAGTTGATATGGAGAAAAACCCATGGAAGTCTTAACAGTGGTTCTATACGCCCACAAAGCAGGATATAACATGATGTGCCAATTATTCTTGCTCTGTGCGATGGTTCGTTGGAGAATGGATTTAAGTGATTTATTCACTCCTTCTACCTGTCCATTCGCTTGAGGGTAGTAAGAGGAGGAATGCTCTTGCTTGTACCCTAACTTTGATGCGAACTCTTCCATCATACAATTCTGAAAGTGCGAGCCATGGTCAGTGACAAGCTCTTTAGGAATTTTGAACCGAGTAATAATCTGGTTGAATATGAAGTGCACGGCTATCTCACCATCGGATTTAATTGTAGGCATAGCCTCAGCCCATTTCATGAAGTAGTCAACAGCCACTATGATATGATGATGCCCCCCAGCTGAAGCTGGGTTGCAATCCATAAAATCAAGCCCCCACTTAGTGAAGGGACTGGCAGTGATGATGGGATGTAACGAGGAAGGTTTCAAGTGCATATTGCATGCAAACACCTAGCAAGGGCGGCACCTCTTGACCATGTCTACACAATCCTTAAAGATCGACGGCCAGAAATAACCCGCTCTTAATATTTTTTAGGCTATAGAAAGCCCAGATAAATGACCACCACACGCCCCTCTATGGCAATAGTTCAGCACTACCTCAACCTCTTCATGAGTTAAACAATGTCGTAAAATGGAATCTACCCCACGGTGGTACAAAGTGTTATCCACTATGAGGTAATTCTTAGACATGTGACGTAATCGTCGTCGTTCATCTCATGAGAGGTGAGTAGAGACCTTCAATGTTTGTAAATATATAATGATATACCCATACCATGGGTCTAAAGTTGAGATTAAGAATATGTGTTCATCGACAAATGTATCTTCACAAACCAACTCCTTGGTCTTGCTTGGGAAATCCGATATAAGCTCTACAAAAATTAATGATTTCTTCAATTTTGCCGAAACAAGTTCGAGATCGAATTTTTGTAGGATGAAAATCCATTTATTATATTTTCCCCCAATCATCCTTTGAGTGAGGATGAATTGAAATGGATTGACATGGGCTACAACCAAGGTCTAGCGAAGGAGAATATAATGTCTCATCCGTTGAACCGCATGTACAGTAGCTAAAGCAAGCTTCTCAACATGAGAATAATGAATCTCTGCGTCAATAAGGTTCCGGCTCAGATAGTATATGACATGCTTTTGGAGCTCCTCATCCTCTTGAACCAAAACCATACCATTCGTCTCCATGGATGTGACCACATAAAGTAGAAAATCACGGCTATAGTTTGGTGGACTAATCACCGGGGCCGATGCTAGGGCTCGCTTGAGCGCATCAAAGGACTCCTGGGCTCGCGCATCCCAACAAAAGGTGGTGTCTTTCTTCAAAAGATGCATGAATCCTCTAGTCAAATTAGCAAAATTGACAACAAATCTCCATAGGAAGTTTGCCATGCCTTGCAAACATTGAAGATGATGAATATTTTTCAGGGAAGATAACTGAAGTATTGCCTCAACCTTCAAAGGGTCAACTCTTATACCCTCTTTAGAAATGATGAATCCTAACAAGCAACCTGATTTCACACAGAAGATGCACTTATGAGGATTTAACCTAACCAAATAATGGCGGCATCTTTCGAATACCAATATCAAGTGATAGGAATGATGCATTCTCATATGAGAATGAGCAGCAAGGTCATCCAAAAATACTTCAATAATTGACTTGAGATTGTGGAAGATCAAGGTCATTGCTTGCTGAAAAGTAGCTCCAGCGTTATTAAGGCCAAAAGACATTTTCTGATATGCAAACGTTCCCCAAGGACAAATAAATGCAGTCTTATGTTGGTCCTCAGGTTTAATTTGTATTTGATTATATCTGGAAAAGCCATCCATAAAGGAAAAAACCTCGCTACCCGCACACTCATCCAAAATCTGATCAATAAATGTTGTGGGGAAATTGTCCTTAGGACAGGAACGATTCAAATCATGGAAATTAGTATATATGCGGATCACTCCCTGCTTCTTATCCACCAGAATGGGGTTTGAAACCCAATCTGTCAAGGGAACGGGATAGATAAAACCAACTTTCAACAGTTTCTCTATCTCTGCCTTAATCACGGGTGCTTTCCTAGGATTCACCGCAAGCAAGCATTGTCGAACAGGCTTAGAGTTGGGATAAGTCTTAATCTCGTGTTTGACAATACGAGGGTCGATACCTGGCATTTCATCGTAAGACCAAGCAAAGATATCACAGAATTCTTTAAATAGCTCGGTGTATTCTTGAATCTCAGCATGGGAACATTCTGCCCCAATATAGACATTCTCTATCCTGCTAGGATCGTGAGAGATATTGATAGGAATTGTTAAAGATATGTTTTCCATGTTTCCATCAGCCATCGGACCAGGAGAGCTTAATGGAACCATAGAACTACCAACTCTCTCACTAAGAACCTCCCTAAAGTCCTCATGCTCCAAGCGATCAAGATTAGGAAGAAAGTAAGATCTATGATGGAGTTCTTCCCATGGTGGCTCAACTCCCGACATGACCTCAATAATCGCTTCATCTGAAGGGAAAACACTATCAAGGCAGTCGTGTGCATGAGAAGACTACACTGCCCATGCCGGCAGCACATAAGGGTCCTCCTCCTCTGTCCGCGAAGAGAAAGGACTGGGCTCTGCAACACACTCAAGATTAGCTTGATAAGCTACCATAGTTGCAAGCAATGACATGTCCATCACGATGGGCTCACTCGGAGTACTCGGTGTAGGAAGAATCCAAGGATCTTCCATATGACTCGTGCGAAAAGACACTGATCTCATAGATGTTGAAGCCTCGCCGGAACTAGACCCTATCATAAGGATCAGTGCAGGACAACTAAAGCTTCCCATGAGGGATGGATACATGCCTACACCCACACTCCTAGTTGTCGACTGAGAGTGTTCAACGATCAGGATTGAAGCTCTCAAAGATGCAGTAATAGACTGATTCTTGAATGTCATTTGATCAATCGTGACTATCTTCCCATTAAATGGAAAGCATACAACATGAAATAGGGAAGAAGCAATGGCTTGCATACTATACATCCAATTCCTACCCAGCAAGAGATTGTAGTCAAGGGGCGCATCAACCACCTCAACCTCTATCGCAATGATCTTCCCTCCCAAACGGACCTTAAGGGAAGGAAGGATCCCGTGTGGCCTAAATGATCTCCCATCGAACACAGTTAACATGGTCGCTAATTTAGACAGCTCACGGGAACCTAAACCCTTCCAACATGATAAAGACATCACATAAGTGGCAGCGCCTTCGTCAATCACAGTGCGCTTGGCTGTCATGTTAAGAAATTCTACGTGAATCAAAAGAGACACATAGTAAGGAAAGTGAGGCTGAAGTCTTGTGGTTTCAAATTTAATCACGGAGGAAGAATCATCATCATTCACACCAAGGGAAGAAAGCAAAGCCTTCCTTTGTGAAGGACAACTCTGAAGCACTTCCAATGCAGACATCGCACAAGGAGTGTGGCCCAAATCCTCAAAAACTGAATAGTTCTGGGTGGCTCAGGCATTAGGATTGTGCCCCAAATGGTTAAGGACTCCCTTAGGAATGCGAGGTGCAGCTTCAGGTTTATCCACAGGTTTCTCAATACGCAAAGGAGACCCTGGTGGATCAGGTTCCTTTCCTGGGCTGGGTTGTGACGAACCATAGTCCTTCGCACAGGTCACAACTTTTGCAACATGTACCATGTTAATGCAACCATGACCACTACCATCCAGCGGATCTTGATCACCACCAGATTGATCATGGGTCCTCGAGTTCATATTTTGATTGTGAGGTAAAGGGCTAGTTAGCACAGCTGGGCCTTGTACCAAGAATCTCGAGGCTTCATCGATACGAGGGCACAAGTAAGTGAGGTGATCATCCTTACACAACTTGTAAAGGAATTTAACCTTAAGTTTATCTTGCTTGTCCCCCCCAGCATTACGGGTGTTCTTGTCATTATTATTAGCATTCTCATTCCTATTCCCACCCTTACGATTATTCTTACCCTTCTTTTTATTCTTCTCGGGTTGCTAGTTATCCTTCTGGTCTGACGATTGCATGGAAAGTACACTTGCCGTTTGGGCAGGTTGAGATGAAGTCCTGGCTTGTCTTGAAGCAGATTGGTTGATTAAGAATTGACTAACTTGTTTTGCAACCGAATCTATAGGTTTAGCACTTGCACAACCAACAATGCCATTGGCATGTGGTCCAGGTTTAACTTTGGGGTTGAAACTAGAACGCAGAGAATTGGGAATGATCTCATATAACAAACTAGACTGAGCATAAATCAAGTCCAGTTCCTGCACCCTAAAAATCGCTTGTTCCTCATTTTTCACTCTGGATGTAGAAACATCCTTTGCTATATACAACAATAATGACTTAAGGAACCATTTGAGGAGGAATTTTGGCAGTATAAAGGCTCTAATTAACCTCTTTCGTCTACCCCACTCTTGGATATGATCCAAGATATGTGTGGCTTTATCCTACCGAAATGTCGACAATAGTTCAGTAGAAATGTCATAATGCACTAGTAGCTGGAAGTGGTTAAGAAAAGTCATTGCTAGGTCATCGAACAAAGCGAATGCCCCCCTAGGTAGCTCTATATACCATTTCATGGTAGGCCCAGTAAGGGTGCATTGAAATAGCCTTAAACAGATGGAGTCCTGGTGTAAGGAATTCAAAGAGCACCATAGCCGAAAGGTAGTAACATGTTCACTCAGATCCTCTCCTAGTTTGCCCTCGAATTTGGGTATGTCCGAGGGAAGCTTAGTAGGGACAGCCAGCCAAGCCGGGTCATGAGCTACAGGATCGTTCGTCAATCTTGATAAGTCAGGAAGATTCAGCGTTGCGAGGAAAGGGAGACTAGGATGGCGAGGTCAATGGATCACTCCCCGATAATTCTGATTCATATAGGTCTGATTACCACCATGGCCTTGGCCATAGTGCCCTCCTCCCGTTTGACCCATATAGGGTGGCATGAAAGCACCATAGTGTGGTGTACCTTGACTATTTAGAGCTACAAAGCCATAATTTGGAGAGTAAGCAGGTTGTTGATACCTGCCCCCATAAGGTGAAAAACCCTGTTCATACTGCGTCCCATAATAGGGTCCATAAGTCATCGCATGAGATGTCCCATGAGACACTTCATAAGTAAGAACATACACTCTGGAAGTAGGAATATACATTCCAGAAGTAGGAATGTGATCTCTAGAAGTATGAACATGAACTCCTGAAACAACAGGTGGTGCATGAAGCTCAGACACTACCAGTCTAGTAACCGCAGTACAGACATAACTCGTAGCAACGTTTCGGCTTGAAGGACCACGTGAATGAGGTGGAGGGTGAAAATTCAAAGAACTAGGGACAGAGGATGAAGGGATCTGTGTAATTATGTACGTACTATTCCCTATAGTCACTTGTCTCGGATCTGGTATCCTAATAGGATCACTAACCCTAGACCTAGGAGGAATATGTGATGTAGCTTCCACCATCGGGATGGAAGGTGCAGTGTGACTAGTGCTCCCAAACCTCTCCGCATGGTAAGGAATGAGAGTGCCTCGAGGCATATATGTGTTAGGATCAAACTGAGATTCGACATGAAATGCCAAATCATGTGTGGGAAAACCAGACATACCATAACTACCATAACTAGTTCTTGCGGGTTCAAAATGAGTCTCATCATCCTCTGCATTCCATACCGGCAATGCGTCAATGGGGAATCAACCCTAGAGTAAGTAGGTCTATCATGAAAGGTTCCTATCTCAAAAATCACAGGACCTAACTCAGTCAAGTCGGGTGAAGGATAATAGTTAGGAGTAAACTCCTCATCTTCCACATGAATGGGAGAAGCTGGTTCACGAATACCTTCTATATGGTCTCCCATGGTGTGTGAATCAATGTGCCAAGTAGTCCACATAGAATTTATATTTCTCTCTCCCAAAGGAGGAGGAGAGGTAGAAGGCGGAAGTACTGCTAAATGACAAGAACAGCGAGGAGCCACACCAGAATCCACACTGACTCAAAAAATATAAAAGAATCTCTATCTACACAAACTCTAGGCAAGCTAATGTGCACAGAGTAATCACTAATAAAATCTAAATCCAAATACAAGCAATCAAGGGTAATATAAGTGAGCTCCCAAATGAAGCAAGTATGTCTCGCCTAGGAGAGGCTTGAGAATCCCATACACAATAAGCGAAGGTACGTATCCAATTATTGTGGCCCTCAACTTCAACACATAAAGAGACTGTGATGCCCAACCCCAACCTGGCCGGGACACCTGCAGAATAACCCCTACAAAGTACCCACTTGATATCCTAGGTAATGCCACTAAGGTCACCTCAATATAATCAATGCTCAGGCGAATAGTCGCAGGTGGGATTGACCGTATGGGCAGGGTAGCAAAGCCCAAAACTCTCGAAAGAGCCCCAAGATATGAATACAATCCTGGAAATATATCCGGTGATACTCAGTTATGACTAGGGGTCATCCCAATCAATAACCGCTCACATTGCCTCGTGCTTAACTACCTTTTGATAGGAGGATCCTAAGAAACACGGGTTATACCAAGGATTTCACACACTCACCTCGACAGACACATACATGTTGTTGTTTAGTGGTCTTGGAGAATTTACTCACAAAGAACTATTCCAAGACCCTAAAACCTAATCTTGTTGGTGAACCCTATCAAATAAAATAGTGTAGTTCATTTTAATTAAGCGTTGGTTTTAATTGGATTTATTACTCAAAAGAGGGATATGGCCGTGCAACTAATGGTGTTATGACACAACATGAAATAAAATGCACACCTAACAATCAATGCAAATGCATTGTGTCCATGAAAACAGGGTATGCTACTACGTGAAATGCACAATTTTCTTCAAATGATAAATGCAAGCTTTCTTATATGAAATCCTGACTAATACTCCAAAGCAAATCTAGTGCAAGTACTATGCAAAATGCGAAATGCAATGCATGATGATAAGCAAATATTTTTGGATTTTTTGAAATAAAATGAGATATAAAAAGCAAAAGAATGATTCTAGAACCCCCAGACTCTGCAAGCACACTCAAGCAGCGCTCAAGCAAAGCACTAATGTAAAATAAATCTAATGCACTAATCCCAAAACAAAAAATTGAAAATGCAATGACAAGAACATTCTTAAAAAAAAGAATTTTACCCTAAAAAAAATGTCTCTGGTCAGAAACAGAGGTGTATACAGACTCTAGCAGTATCAAAGGAGACTCAGAAATTATCACAAATCACCCATAAACCATTCAACTTTCTCTTAAAGGAAAAACTAAGGGCATACATGACTGTTCGCAGTAAACCCACATGTATACACGGAAATGGCAGAGAAACCCGTGTGTATACATGACTGTGAGTTCAAAACTCGCATACAGGAAGAAAGGTGCATAAAAATCAAGGAAAATAGACAAGCCGAGACAAACTTCACACCAATCAGACACTACCAGGAAAACATGCCCCCAGACTCGACATAGAAACAAGAGAGAAAGACCAATTCAAAGTCATTGAATGCCAATAGAAAACCCCCAAAGGACAACTACTAGCAACTCCCCAACGGAGTCACCGATTCTGTTATGGAGAGAAATTCCTATGGCTTGGGGTACCACAACAGACAGCTTGACTCCAGAAATCAATCCTTTCCAATATGCAATAGAAATTAAATATCTAACACTAAAGGATCAGACCTCGTACCTTATTCCGAATGGTTGAAGTAGATCCCCGTTGAGCTTTCCAACTTCAGCTTGAATTGATAGATTACTTCCTCAACAACAAGTAAACAATACAAGATTACTATATATATTGGTGTTAGATCTATTCTAGCATATATAATCAACAATGTATAAGCATTTGAAAACATCCATGGATAAAATATTCATTCAAACATACATTATTGGACAGGAAAAGATATTTCTATTAATAAAAATCAGATATTACAATGGATACAACCTCTGTCGGCATGTCTGTGAATCGAAGAAACTGAATCCCCCACTTGGGCCTCCACCACCTCAATCCTCCATCTCTCAATAGCAATCTCACAAGCAAAAGGCAAGCTTGGGAAGAACAAAAAAGTGCTCCAAGGGACAAAGGGATGTAGACTCAAGCACAAGTTCCGACAACAATGGAATATAGTTTCTTTTCTCTCAATTCTCTCATATGTCTTCAATGTACCATAGAGTTCCTTATATAGCTTTTCAAAGGGGTAATGAAAGGTCGAATTCGAGCGATCTCAAGGCATAGGGAAGGCCAAGAGTCAAGTGAGTCAGATCCATGTCAAGGAAAAATCCAAAAGGATTTGGATTATGCACACATCCCGATGTACACGGTTTTAGGGGTCAAACCCGCGTATATATGTGATTAAGGGTTTAAAAGTCACGTGTATCATTTTTCACATGTTTTTAGGGATGGTCAAGGAAACATCAAAGGACAAAAAATGGTCCAAGGGGTCTAAGGAGTTTGCAGAGGGACAGGGGAAGGCCATACAAGTGTGATTCACCTAGAGTGGTAAAACTATCTATAACACCTATGTTATTTATCTTATGCTTGTACATTAGGTACCTATTCATAGCAATGCTCTCATGGGGGAAATACCCACTTCTATGAGGAGAATAGGATAAGGCGTATTGTTTTTAATTTTGAGCTTATAAGTTATAAACCACTTCTGTATTTGATCAATATTCCTCTAAGATTCTCTAGAAATGATGCACCCCTATACTTCACAACCATACAAGATAACATGGATGACAGGAGTTTCAAATAGGAACTTATTTTTATCCCACATGACTAGATTGGTTGATTTACAGTTATTTTCAAGACCAAAATAAGCTTTCCACCCTTTATTAATCCTTTTCTCAATCCTATAGTTCCAATTGAGCTTGTGATGAATATCAATTCCGAGATACTTGTAAGAAGTCACTTCCTCTAGATTTCTATTATCATAAATAAAATTTGCATAGGTGTCTTTCTTATATTTTATAATCTTGATTCTTGTCGGTTTTAACTGTCATATCCATGTTAGAGAAAAAATATTTAAGAATTCTTAATTGCTTATCGATATCAGAAGGACACCTTTCCATAAGAACAATATCATCAGCATAAAGTAAGACGACGATAACTATCCTAGCTAAGATTGCACCGGCGCAACCTACTTCTTCTAAACACTTTTCCAGCCTATGAATGTAAATGCCAAAAAGGGTAGGGAAGAGGGACCAACCTTGTTTAACTATAATTTTAGAATTTATATGCGTTTTCAACCCCTCATTATTCTTAAACTTGGCAATGACCTTTTTGTATAACCTTATCGCGACAACTCTCAAGTCAAAAGGAACCTTAAGCTCCTCTAGCCTATTCCACAAGTTATTTCTAGGCATTGTATCAAAATATTTTCTAAAATCCACAAAGAAACAAAATAGGTGAGACTTATTATTACGACATTCATATGCAAGGATCCTAAGTGTAAGGAGGTGGTTCGTGGTTGAATGTTTCCTTCTAAAACCTTCTTGGCCTTTAACCCTCTTACCTTCCATTTCTAGCCATCAATTGATCTTCTTTTCTAAGATAATACCATATAACTTAGCTAAGAGAGGGCTAATCATAATAATCTGATAGTCAGAGGGGTCATTTTTATCACCACTTTTGAAAATAGAAATAATGAGGCTTTGAGTCCAAGGTGTAAGAAACCCTCGCTTGACCACTAGATTAAAGAGTTTGTGGATGTGCAGGATGAGGAAAGACCCTCCAATTTAATAAATTGTTATTAAATTCTTTTTGATTCTTTTATGTTTATTTTAAATATTTTTGAAAAGAAGCAAAAAAACAAATGTAATGAATTGTTCTTTTATTAATAAAAATACTAGAGGGGACATAACTGAAATAGATGTTGAAAGAGTGTTTGCTGACCCACAAGAGGAAAATATAAGTGGTTGAAGCTTCCGAGTGAGAACTACATATGCAAGAGGCATCTTCCCCAAAATCAGGTCACAACTCCTTGTTGAGTGTTAAAGAGAAGGAAGCTCATAAATTACCAAGTCCTAGGCAAAATACTTTATAATAATATGTCCATTAGCAAGCAGGAGGCTAGCGTTGGATGAGGAATTAATCTGATAATGCAAGCGATGGCACATTAAGTGGATTTTTATCTTGTGGTTGAACGAATAGTCTCAAGGCAGGGATGATTTTAAGAACCCCCCCTAGATTTATATGCATAAAAAATGGGAGAATCTCTTCGATATATAGCAAAATTTGAAGGTGATTTTATCAATAATATAATATGTATATATAAAAATTTTGGCGAATCTTTCTTTTTTTATATAATGTTGTAAAATCTTTGCAAATATTTCATTTTATTATATAATGTTGTAAAATCTTGGATATTCTTTCACTAAGTTATAAGATATTGTAAAATATTGGCAAACATTTCACTTCATTATAAAAAGATGTAAAAACTAGAGAATCTTTCATTGATTTATAAAATATTGTAAAAATAGAGGAACAACAACATTAGTCAAATAGCATGAATCACATCATCACCAACAAAACATGTAGACTCATGAGTCACAATTGGAATTTGTCAGTGAAACACAATTTCACTGACTAGATTCAGGGTAAGTGGGGACTTCACTTATTATCTCGTCACTTAATGGTCCAGTGAACATGTGGCGACCTGAATCTTGAAAAACTGATAAACTAATAGAATTAGACATTATGCTCAATCTTGGTCTCCACTAACCAATCGAGGTAGTGGAGCCTAATACAATTATGCATTGTAATTATGTCAATTGATTATTGCATTAGATTAATGTTGGTCTCGTGCCAATAGGTATCCTACGATCAATGCCACATAGGAACCTAGTGCATAGACCATTTTTATCTTCCCTTAGCTATGTAGAAATCGTTTATTTTTTTGAATAACGATAAGTATTTACAAAGAAAATATACAATCAACATAAAATAATCGAAAAAGTGAATACATTTAATTCATGCAACTAAAAGGTAGTAAAAATATATTTATATTTAATCATATTTTCTAATTCTTGTAATAGAAAAAATCCACACTTCACATTCCAAACTATGCACCTAAGGTCAGGGAGTCACAAATCCATGTGTGCCAAGCACCCTAACCACTCCAAACACAAATCCCTAATTATTTCACTTAGGTGGTTCTCTCTCCAAGTGTTAGGAAAGTATATGGTTACATAACCATTTTTGTTAATAACACTTCTCTAAGCAGCAATCTGAGTAAGGAATACCACATGTGCCAAGATAATCTTCTTTCAAACAAACTCCATTTCCATCCCTGAGTGTAACGCCCTTCGTAAAATTGTGCACCCAAGGTTAGGAAGGCACAAATTCACATGGGCCAAGAACCCTAACCACTCCAAACACAAATCCATCAATATCGCACTCATGTGGTGCTCTTTTCGAATCAAAGTGTTCAGAAATTAGATGGTTACATAACCATTTTCGCTGAGTGCACTTCTTCAAGCCACAACCCAAGTAGAGTGTCTTACATGTTCCAAGTTGGGTATGCACATTCCCACGTGTGAAAAATCATCCACTCCAACTATTTTCATGCAACATGTGTGCCCTCCTAGGAATGCATCTCCAATTAAATCTGCCATATAATTTGTCCAGGTGTCAAAAGTAGATGAAAAAGTGCTACAAAATAAAAGCACCCATCATTAATAATCTCTTCCATGAAACACTCTCTCACTAAGTAAATTTTCCCTCACACACTAAGTGCTCATAAATTGAAGGATAATGTAAAACAAGTTCTAAGAATTCATACCAACAAGTCCATTCTCAATGCTAAATTGTGTCATTCTCCAAGCTACTAGTGAATAGTCACCTTGCAATTTTTTAATTCAACCTAAGTGAAACCATCGTCACAATCTAAATCTGATTAGGGGAGTGTATGTGATGGATATTGAGTGATTTGGTACTAAGCTCCACATCTTATATGATTATGCCCTAGTGATGATGCTTCATGGAGTATGTGTATTTTTTGACATTGAAATAGGGCCTTGTTTGGCTGCCATTTATTTATACAACTATTCCAGGTGCAAAGAGTGGTCACATGTACAATTTTGAATCACTTCATATTGGAATTTTGAAAATGTTGCAATATACCAAAGTCTTCTATGGAGAATAGGGCTTCAAATCTACTAGTGTTTTATGTGCATGTTGCTAATCAAAACCACTGGAAATTCCATCCACCATGGTCAAACATATATGTATATACAATTTTTGTGATTGGGATACAATCTAGTGTTTGGAAGAGCAAGGCTTCCATATAATGTTTCTATGTTCACTCCAAGGGATGCCATAAACTGCTGCTGATGAAAATTGTTGCCAATAATCCACATTTTTTTGGTATGACTATCCAAGGAATGTCTTCAAACTTTTGTTCCAATTTATGGGTATGCTGTTGGTTTTAATTTTCTTTGGAATTTCACCTTCATGAAAGCCTTAATAAAACCTAAACTGCACCTTATTAATCTAAGTTTTAATGTCTTACAAATCTTAAAAATGATGGTATAATGTCATGCTAGAGGACTATCAATGTGCTCACTGCCATGTATTCTAGTAAAATGGATCAGTAATGGAAACATTCATTAAATCTATGCAATTTTGTGAGTTATAGCATGCTCATCTCAAATTCTAGGCATACTCCAGCCTTCAATTAGCAACAATTATCTCTATTATGGCCCTTGAAAATAACTAAGAGGCATGCTTGGGTAAATCTGAACACATTGTAAGTTTGTGCAAGGAAACATAAGTAAACCCCATTTATTCCAAAATTTGACCATCAAGCAACTTAATTCTTGTAGAAACACCACGTTGGGTTGTTTCCTAGCATTTCTGGGCATTCTAGATAGTTCTGGGTATGTTTTAACCATGTCTCAACACTCTAAACAATAGTAAAATCAGTCCTAGGTATAATGTGAGAAACTTCATTGTAGTGGCATCCTTGATTTAGCCTCAACCAACGACAAGAAGTAAGTCTGGGAAATTTTTTGGTAAAGAACAACAATACAGATCTTAATTTCTCATGTTCCTAAAACTAAGCTACCATGATCATTTTATCCACTTTTGGAAGACTCAAATACTAGGACATAATGTATATCTTTGTCACCTTTCCATACTCATAGAAATGCTAATATTCAGTCTATGTTTCCATTATAATGAAGTAGAAAAGGGTGGAGCCAAAAAACAAAAAATATAGAATTTATTTTTACCTTAAATGAAACCTCAAATTGACATATAGAGATCTTGCTACCATAAAGAATTTTTTACCTACTTCAAAAATAGAGGAACAACAACATTAATCAAATAACATGAATCACATCATCAACAAAAAAACACATAGACTCATGAGTCACAATTGCAAGGTGTCAGTGAAACACAACTGCATTGACTAGATTCAAGGAAAGTGGGGACTCCACTTGTTTTATGGTCCCTTAATGTTCCAATGGACATGCGGGGATCTAAATCTTGACAAACTGATAAACTGTATGAATCATAAATTATGCTCGATCTTGGCCTCCACTAGCCAATTGTGGTCATGTAGGATAATACAATTATTCATTATAGTTATGCCAATTGATTATTGCATTAGATGAATATTGGTCTCGTGCCAATAGGTATCCTACGATCAATGTATACAAACCTAGTTCATAGACCATTTTTCTCTTCTCTTAGCTATGTAGAGCTCAATTATTTTTTTGAATAACGATAAGTATTTACAAACAAAATATACAATCAACATAAAAGAATCGAAAAAGTGAAGACAATTAATTCATGCAACTAAAAGGTAATAAAAACATATTTTCTCAAACCGTAAATCAATGGAAATCAAATATAACCAATCTTGATTCAAGCTACAACAAATGGTTAAATCAAGCATCAAATGAGAACTAGAAGCATTCAAGGGACTAACACAAATATTTGGACTACAAATTTTATGCAAGATAACGTCTTGGAAATTTCAAGAACTTGTTAAGATGTTGGAGATGCAATCATGGTGGAGATATTGCAATATTATGTTACGATGTAAAATGCTACAGCTATGATGTATTTTTTCACAAAGCTCAAGACTGCATAAAGTCAAGAATTCCCTCAATTAAAGGAAGTGTCCCATATATGGCTAGGAAGGAGTCCATCAAGATCTGGGAGAGAAAAGAAAATGAAGAAATGCATTAGTCAGGTAAGAAATAAAAACATATTTCCTCAAACCATTGAATCAAAGGAAATCAAATGAAACCAATGAAGATACTACAAAGGTTTCAATAAAGAATCAAATAGGAACTAGAATCATAATGCATTCAATGTACTAAAAGAATATTTCATCCTAAACAGTAAGAAAACCATATAAATTTTCCAAGGTATAAAGCTAGACATTAACACGGTTTCATGTACTAGAATGAGCCCATTCTTGCTTAGCGGAAGTATTGTTAAATTATTTTTTTATCCTTTCATATAATGACACTATTTATGTGAAAAGCTAGGCCCCATATTTTTCAAATTCCAAGTTCATTTCCTGTCACAAACAATAAAGACAATGCAATAGTTAAATATTAAAACATCAATTTTAAACAACTAACATCAAGGAAATGTAGTCCCAATCATGAATGTTACAACGAAAAACACAAAATATAGAATCTATTTTTACCTTAAATGTGTCCTCAAATTGACAATATAAATATTTCTACCATAAATACTTTTGGACCTACTTCAAAAATAAAGGAACAAAAACATTAGTCAAATAACATGAATCGCATCATCAACAATAGAACCAATAGACTAACAAGTCACAACTGGAAGGTGTCAATGAAACACAACTGCACTGACTAGATTCAGGGAAAGTGGGGACTCCAGTTGTTATGCCGTCCGTTAATGGTCCAACAGACATGTGGGGACCTGAATCTTGATAAACAGATAAATTGATAGAATCAGACATTATGTACGATCTTGGTCTCCACTATCCAAATGTGGTTGTGGAGGCTAATACAATTATGCATTGTAATTATGACAACTGATTATTGCATTAGATCAATGTTCGTCTCATTCCAATATGTATCCTATGATCAATGCATATGAACCTAGTTCATAGACCATTTTTCTCTTTGCTTAGATATGTAGAGCTCATTTATTTTTTTGAATAATGATAAGTATTTACAAAGAAAATATACAATGGCCGACCTCACTAGCAGAGTCTAATAACCCTAATACAACTCAATTGTGGGGACTATTTCCCCAACTTACAATGGAGGGTTAACCTCAATGCATTTACATGACTTAATTATATTAATGACTCTCTTGATCAGAGGAAAAAACATCTAAGTCAAGGTACAATGAAGTACAATAAGAAATATAAAAGTGAATACATTCCAAAGTTACGAATACATCAACACTCTCTTTTAACTAGGAAGGTATTCTCTTGACACATTTCATCAGTATAAGTATTCATCACTGGATCATCATCAAAGCTGGATCATCATCAAAGCTGGTTCATCATCAACATCATTGTTTCTTCTATCTCGAGCAATGGTGCTATGTCTCAAATATACTCGTCATAGGAAGTTCTATTGAGCCAGCCCATTTTCATGATGGATGAAGGTCTACATCTACAGAGCCAACCCTTTTTCATGCTAGATGTAGGCCTTGCCTCTCCAAGGACTTCCTCTATAGAGCCAACCCTTTTTCATGCTGGTTGTAGTTCCTTGCCTATGCAAGGACTTCCTATACAGAGCCATCCATTTTTCATGTGGGATGTAGTGCCTTTCCTCTGCAGTGACTTCCTCTACGTATTCAACCCTTTTTCATGATGGATGTAGTGCCTTGTCTCTATAAGAACTTCCTCTATAGAGACAACCCTTTTTCATGTTGGATTTAGTGCCTTGCCTATGCAAGGGCTTCCTCTACAGAGACAACCCTTTTTCATGCTGGATGTAGTTCCTTTCCTATGCAAGGACTTCCTCTACAGAGCCAACCCTTTTTCATGCTAGATGTAGTGCCTTGCCTCTGCAAGGACTTCCTCTACAGAGCCATTCATTTTTCATGTTGGATGTAGTGCCTTTCCTCTGTAAGGAATTCCTATATAGAGCCAACCATTTTTGATCTTGGATGTAGTGCCTTGCCTCTACAAGGAATTCCTCTTCAGATAATCTCAGAGCACAAATTAGATACACAAAACACAACATTCACATTGACCGGCATGGTATGACATGCCTACTACCATCTGGGAAAGGCTTCAACAATCACATACACCGACATGGTAGGACACACCTACTACCATCTGAGAAGGGCTCATGTGTATCACTTCCCCTCGGAGGGAACCTCGATTTGAAGAATCACCAAGATTCTTTCTGAATTAATCAAACTTCACTCTGGCCATTTCTAGCATAGAATCACATCAGGGCTGATTATGTCCAAGGATAACTTGTGAGATTCTCCAGGACTGATTACATCTAAGGACAACCTACAAGACTGATTACGTCTAAGAAACCTATGATCTTCACCAAGATTTTATGCTCAGACAACCTGTTTCACCGGATATGCTAGAACTCATCACTCCCTCTTTTGAGAGATCTCTATCTGGATCACATACTGGAGCTTCACTACTCCTCTATGCATCATACAATAATGAAATTCATATCAATCAAATCAAATAGTATTTTTCAAAAGAAACATACTACCTCATAGATAGCCGAGAAAGTGGCAACATATTTTTCCTCGGATGTACTCAGCGCCATGCAGGAATCCATCCTACCAAACTAGTAGCCCATACTGGATCTCAAACTAAAGAAGTAACCCAAGGTGCTCTTCTTCCTAGTGGTGCCACCAAACATAACCATGTAGGTTACTCTTTTGATTCGTATATACTTGAGTCCATACTCAATTGTACCCTTCGGGTAGCTCACTGCGTGCTTTTCAACCAAGTGAGAATGTCTCAGATCCGTCAAGAACTAGCTCATGCTGTTCATAGCAAAGAATGTGTCTAGTCTCATATTTGTCAAGAACATCAATGAAAAAATCATTTGACGATACATTGTGGCATCAACCGTCTCTAATGAACTATCACTTAATAGCTTTAGGTTCAATGCCATAGGTGTTAATGTAATTGTAACTTTGGAATGTATTCACTTATATTTCTTATCTATTGTAACCTGATGTTTATTCTGAGATGTTCTTATGTCATGTCATGTCCCGATGTTCAGATCGGGAGAATCAATAATGTAAACAAGTCATGTCAAGTCATTATGGGTAAGCCTCCTATTGTCTAAGGGTTAAATTCCTTAAAACTTAGACTCTCCTAGAGAGGTCAGCCCTAGTAGGGTTTTAGTCATGTCAGGATTAGTATAAATAGAGAGCTGGACTCTCTATTTAGCACACAACTCATACACACTCAAGTGTAGCACATAGTTGAGGAAGAGAAAGACAATGGGGCTAGAGGAAAGAGCTTGTTGCTGTTGGGAGATTGTCTGACTTTTTTTGGGTTTCACTTTGGTGCTGATTCTATCTCTGAGGAAGTTGTGGGGTTTTCTCCATTTATGGTTTCCCTGAGGAAAAAAATTGTGTTCATTGTCTCTTGTGTTTGATTGCTGTGCTTGTTGTTCTCTCAGTTAAAGATCCTAATGATATGCTAGCTTAATGTTGTAAAAACTAACATGGTATCAAAGCTACCCTGAGAAGAAGACACTGTGTAGCTGCCAGAACTAGGGCTTCCTATTTTGTGGATCTCTCTCCATAGATTTTCAGCAAAATTAAGGTGGAATAACTCTCCTCCCTAGGGCGCATCTTTCTGTTGAAGCAGAATCCAATTCTGAGGTTTTTCAGTTTTGGACCCGACACTACTGCTAGAAATTAGGGCTTTTCACAGAGAGGAATTTTTCAGTGAGCCTAGGCCTGGATTGATCTGCTCCCCAAAATAGAAGTTAGGGATCAATTTCAAAGCATTTGGTTGGACACAACTCCAGAAAAGCAAAAGCCTAATCTGCTCCTGAACTAGTACTGCAGGATTTCAACTCCAAATCCAAATCCGACATGTTGACCTAGTAAGATATAAATATTTTGTATTTCCATTTGAGGTTCTTAGTTAAGATGTCTCATCATACCAATCTTGATGAAAAGATTCAGGGAGCTGATAACTTTCAAGCCTGGAAGTATAGGATTTCCCTGGTCCTGGAAGAAAATGAGTTAGACTCCTATATCCAGGAGGAGGTTCTAGTTCCAGAGGGAGATTAGGCCAAGGCCTTACATAAGAAGAAGTTGGTTATGGAAAAGAGGATCATTTCCGATTCTATAAAGGATCACCTCATTCCATAGGTGTCCTCCCTCAAGGCACCCAAATCCATGTTTGATGCCCTAAACAAATTGTTTGAAGGGAAGAACATCAATCAAAAGATGACTCTAAGGAACCAGTTGAAGAATGTCAAGATCCAGAATGAAGATACCATCCAGTCATACTTCACAAGGATCTCCCAGATCAAAGAACAACTAGAAGCTGTAGATGAAGAAGTAGAAAATACAGAAATTGTGATGAAAACATTGAATGGCCTCCCTAGGTCATGGGATTCTTTCATCCAAGGAATCTATGCTAGAAAGAAGTTGGTCAAGTTCAACAAACTGTGGGAATAATTTTCTCAAGAAGAAGCTCAGATAGTTGCTCAAGAAGAGAATATGGGAAGTGAAGATCAAGCTCTCACAGTACACTCCAATAAAGGAAGAAGGGAAAATCGTAATCACCAAGGTAAGCATTCTCATCAGAAAAATAAGTTTATGAGAAGGGATCCATCCAAACTCAAATGTTATAGATGCGATGAAATAGGACACTTTGCTAAAAATTGTCCCAAGAATAAGAATGGTTCCAAGAAGAAGAAGAACTCCAAAAGAAGACATCATGCTCACACTTCTGAGGATGATGATCCTCCTAGCAAGAGAGTAAAACAAGAAAGTGAAGAATCTTCAAGTGAAGATGAATATGTTCTAATCTCCACTCTCACAGGAACTGTCACTCATAGAAGCAAAGATTGGCTTATTGATAGTGGGGCTGCCAATCACATGACAGGTTTCAAAGAATCCTTTGAGAAACTATCCGAACATAATTCACCTCATAAGGTGAAACTTGGGGATGACTACCAATATCCTATAAAAGGTAGTGGTGAATCCTTCTACAAGCTAGACTCTGGAAAGTCTATGAAAATGAAGGATGTTCTATTTGTACCAGGATTAAAGAAGAATATTCTATCCATATCGACACTAAATGCAAAATGCATAAGGGTTGCATTCATAGATGGTCAAGTCATCATGTGGCCAAAATGAAAGACTATTAACGATGCAATAGTGATTGGAGAACAAGAAGGAGGTTTATACAAGCTAAAGGGCCATCCAGAACAAGCTATGGTCCATGACACAGTAGAGCCAAATGAACTATGGCATAGAAGGCTTGCACATGTGCATTATAGAGCACTACCACTTGCAAGCAAAGCTGTTGAAGGTTTTCCATAAATTCAAGCAAAAAATGAAGGGGTCTGCAAAGGATGTGCAAAGGGGAAGAATACAAAGAAGACATTTCCAAGTAGCTAAAGCAAGGAAAAAGGAATCTTGGAAATCATCCACTCCGATGTATGTGGACCAATGTCATCAAGCTCACTAAGTGGGTATGTATATTATGTTTCTTTCATTGATGAATTTTCTAGGAAGATATGGATTTAATTCATGAAGAACAAAGATGAATTTTTCAGCAAATTCAAGGAATTCAAAGCCTTGATCAAAAACCACAAAGAAAATAAGATCAAGACCTTTCGATCAGACAATGGTGGAGAATTCAAATCAAATGAATTCAAAGACTTATGCAAAGAATCATGGATTAAGAGGGAGTTGTCCACTCCTTACAATCCACAACAGAATGGGGTTGCAGAAAGGAAGAATAGAACCATCATGGAAGCTACAAGAGCAATGCTTCATGATCAGGATATTCCTATGCACCTATGGGAAGAAGCAGCCAGAACAACGGTGTATGTACAGAACCGTACACCACACAGAGTACTCAAGAACAAGACTCCTAAAGAAGTCTTCTTCAGTAAGAAACCAGAAGTCATCAATCTCAGAATATTCAGCTGTCCAGTATACATACACATTCCAAAAGAGAAGAGAACAAAACTATATCCTTCAGGAAAGAAGGGAATATTTGTGGGATACTCCGAAAGTTCAAAGTCTTACAGAATATACTTCCTAGGATACCAGAAGATCGACATTAGCAGGGATGTAACATTTGATGAAGACACAGCTTACAACAAATCCAGAAAGAGACCTACTAAAGAACCTAAAGAATCTGAAGCTCCCAGAATTTATGATACAACCATGAATGAAGAAGTTTAAGAAGAAGATCAAGAATTTGAAGAACCACAAAGACCTATAGATCCACATCAGGAAAACAATCCTCACAAGAGGAAACCTACGTGGGTATGTGAAATTATCCAAGGTGCTAAAAGATATTGGGCTCCAGAAGAGAATCATAGAGAAAGAAAGAGAACCAGATCTTGCTCCAGATATGTAGCCTTACTATGTGACTTTATCAAAGAAGAACCTTCCAATTATGAAGAAGCAGTAGAACAAAAAGAATGGAAGGATGCGATGATCAAAGAATATAAATCAATCATGAAGAACAATGTTTGGGATGTTGTCCCAAGACCAGAAGGGAAGTCAGTTGTAACTTCCAAATGGATCTACAAGATCAAGCATGCCGTGGATGGTAGCAGAGTGAAATGTAAGGAAATATTTGTGGCTCGTGACTTCTCATAGAAGGAAGGAATAGATTATGAAGAAACCTTTGCTCCTATAGCCAGATACACTTCCATCAGATTAGTACTTTCTTTGGCTGCAATAATGGAATGGAAGATACACCAAATGGATGTCAAGATTGCTTTCTTGAATGGTGTAGTAAAAGAAGAAGTGTATGTAGAATAGCCACTTGGGTTTGAGACACATGACAGGGAGTCTCATGTGTGCATACTGAAGAAATACCTTTACAGTTTGAAACAGGCACCCAGGACATGGTACAGCATAATTGACAACTTTCTATCTATCTTGGGCTTTACTAAGAGTAAAGCAGATTCCAACCTTTACTACAAGGTTGAAGATGGCAACCCCGTGAGGCTTCTACTGTATGTAGATGATTTATTTGTGATCGGTATGGATGAGTTGATTGCTGATACAAAGAGAAAGCTTGCTGCCGAGTTTGAAATGAAGGACTTGGGTATGATGCACTATTTTCTAGGTATGGACGTGTGGTAGAGTGCAGATGGAATCTTCCTTAGACAAGGGAAGTATGCAGTAGAGATCCTGAAGAGGTTTGGGATGATGGATTGCAAGGCTATGGACAAACCTATGGCATTGAGCCTAAAGCTATTGAGCAATGCTTCATCTGAGTCGGTTGATGCTATGATGTATCGTCAGATGATTGGGTCCTTGATGTACTTGACGAACACAAGACCAGACATTTGCTTTGCTGTGAACACCTTGAGCCGGTTCTTGACAGATCCAAGAAATGTTCACTTGATTCCTGTAAAGCATATTATAAGGCACCTAAGGGGTACAATTGATTATGGGCTCAAGTACGAGGTGAAATAGAATATTAACCTAGAGGGTTATGTAGATTCAGATTGGGCAGGAAGTGCCATCGATAGGAAGAGCACTTCAGGGTGTTGCTTCAGTATGGGATCAGGTGTGTTCTCTTGGTTTAGTAGGAAGCAATCATGTGTGGAACTGAGTATAGCTAAAGCAGAGTATGTCGTAGCTTGTTTAGCTATTTGTGAGGTAGTATGGCTGCGGAAGCTAATGTTTGATTTATTTGATCTCTAGATGGATGCTACTTGTATACATTGTGACAACCAGAGTTGCGTGAAGTTGTCAGAGAATCCAATGTTCCATGACAAGTCGAATCATATCAAGATCAAGTATCACTATATCAAGGATATGGTGCAGAGGGGGGTAGTGAAGCTCCAGTATGTTGCGATGGAGGAACATATAGCTGATGTGTTGAAAAGCCATTGGCAAGGTTGAAGTTCGAGTACTTCAGGGAGAAGCTTGGTGTTCTCTAGATAGAGGTTTCCTCCAAGGAAAAGTGATGAGTCCCATAGCCATTTTGACGAGCAATTTAGATGTAAGGGCTGAGCCATTCTGTCATGGTGAGAGGATTGGTTCCTTCCATGTCAGATATGAGTGCTAAAGGTCATTTTGGGAATGGAGGTACCTGGTCAGTTACTAGGAACACTTAGTCCAGGATTGAGAGAGCCATTCTGACGAGCAGGTTAGATATAAGGGTTGAGCCCTTCTGTCATGGTTAAAGGATTAGGTTCTTCCCATGTCAGATGTGAGTGCTGGCCATTCTGTCAAGTAGGACAGATGTAAGGGCAACTGCCATTCTCATGGAGAATGGAGGCGCTTGGTCAGTTACAAGGTATCTCAGTCTAGGACTGGGGGCCATTATGACGAGGGTGTAGGATTTGGTTCCTACCAGGTCAGATGTGAGTGCACACCTTTTTGAACATGTAGACAGATTGGTTCCTTGTATCTGTTGAATGTAAGTGTAGAGCCTTTCTTCGATCATGTGTTGATCAAATATAAGTGTTGTGCCTTTCTTCGATCATTGGTTGATCATATATAAGTGCAAGAGCCTTTTGGCATGGAGGATTGGTTCCTCGCATGGCCAAGTGTAAGTACTAGGCCTTCCTTTGATCATTGGTTGATCAGATGTAAGTGATGGGCCTTTCTGACAGGGTTGTGGGATTTGTTACCACATGGTCAGATGTGAGTGTTGGGCATGCCTTTCTGATATGATTATAGTTTAGTTCCTACATGATCAGATGTAAGTGCTAGGCAAAGACCTACATGGTGGCTAGGCCTACATCCAGCATGAAAAATGGATGGCTCTGTAGAGCTTCCTGTGACAAGAAGAATCATGAGATAGCACCTGTGGAGATTCAATATTGATGATCCAACAGAGATGATCCAGATCGAGTGATGATCCAGATCCAGAGATGATGCTCCAGAGATGATCTAGATCAAGTGATGATCTAGATCCAGGAATGATGCTACAAAGATGATTCAGTGATGATGATCCAGATCAAGTGATGATCTAGATCCAGAGGTGAAGATGACTTGAAGACAAAGAAGACTTGAAGGCAATGATCACTTGAATATTCAGATGACAAGAATACCCAGAGAAGAAGACCAGTGATGAAAATTGTATCGAGAGAATACCTTCCTAATTAAGAGGGAGTGTTAATGTAATTGTAACATCGAAATGTATTCACTTGTATTTCTTATTTATTGTAACTTGATGTTTATTTTGGGATGTTTTTATGTCATGTCATGTCCTGATGTTCTGATCGAGAGAATCAATTATGTAAACAAGTCATGTCAAGTTTTTATGGGTAACCCTCCTATTGTCTAAGGGTTAAAGCCCCGCAGTTCTAGGGCACTAGGGTTATTAGACTCTCCTAGAGAGGTTGGCCCTAGTTGGGTTTTAGTCATGTCGGGATTAGTATAAATAGAGAGCTGGACTCTCTATTTAGCACACAACTCATACACACTCAAGTGTAGCACATAGTTGAGGAAGAGAAAGACACTGGGGCTAGAGGAAAGAGCTTGCTACTATTGGGAGATTGTATTACTGTTTTTGGGCTTCACTTTGGTGCTGATTCTATCTCTAAGGAAGTTGCTGGGTTTTCTCCATTTATGGTTTCCCTGAGGAAAAACACGGTGTTCATTGTCTCTTGTGTTTGATTGTTGTGCTTTTTTTTCTCTCAGTTAAAGATCCTAATGATATGCTAGCTTAATGTTGTAGAAACTAACAATAGGTGTGGCCATGGCCTTGCAGTCCATCATCTTGAACCTCTTCAGGATCTCCACTGCATACTTCCATTTTCCAAGGGATATTTCATCTGTAGTTTGCCACACATCCATGCCTAGAAAGTAACGCATCATACTTAATTCCTTCATATCGAAATCGGCAACAAGTCTCCTTCTTGCAACTTTAAAGAGTTCCTCTTTTCCTTTTAAGAGTAGGTCATCGACATATAATAGGAGCATCACTAGTCTTCTGCCTTCAACCTTGAGGCAAAGGTTGGAATCCACTTTACTCTCAATAAATCCTAGATCCATCAGTAATCTGTCCATCCTATCGTACCATGTCAAACCTCATAATATTCTGCAGTCACTCCCTCTGAAGCGGAGCATCATTCTCCCTCTACCTTTCGTACTCTATGTATTGAAACATTATGTAATTGAGTGACAAGTAGATTCCTATGCTACTAATATTCTATGTATTCATCTAGGGTCACTGGATACTCTATCTTGAACCTTTTCAAAAATTCTTCTCGCAGTATCGCACCTATCTGTGAGCTTGTCATCCTCTATAGGATTTCATCTTCAACCTTGTAGCAAAGGTTAAGATATTCATCACTCTAGGTGATATTCAATATCCTCATGTAGGTGTCTATTAGATTATTTATCCTAACTTAGGAACCGTAATTAATTAATTGGGTCCACTAGTACCAGTGGGTGCACTTGGCCTAATGGGGCCACATGTACCGGTCACTAGAGTGTTGGGAACACTGCTATAGGTTAGCTGCCACTTTCTACATGTGCATGCATCCATTTGGGTGCCTCCTAAACAAATCACTACATTTTAGGATCCACTGGGAGTCCTGGCACAAACCTACTTTAGTTAGTAGGACTTAGTAGTAGTTACTCTCAGTGAGCCCCCAGTTACTTTTATTTAGTTCAAAATCAGTTAGCTCATGAAATATTTTCATGGATAATGCATGGCTTCATGTGGAGTATGCACATTTTCCCACCTACCACACTCAGTTGCACTAAGTTAACTAGTTGTCACTAATTTTTTGAGTTGTTGGACATCTGAGAGTTGATCTGTTGGACTCCGACATTGATTGAGAGACCATGAGTTAGATGGTCAATTAGCTACAGCCAGAACCAATGGATAGATTTGAATTTCATTTCATGCATTCAAATTCTTTTCCTATGTAAAATATTGTAACATCAGATTTTATTATTGTGAATGATACTATAAATTCCTGAGCAATACTTGTTTGCTTCCTGTGTGGTTTGTTTTGTTCAGTTTGTATCTTCATTCTCCATTTTCTACAAACATTATTAGAACTATATTCTTGAATATATAAATGGCATTCAAATTCTAATATGGTATCAGATCCTTCTTAGGCAAGTTTCATGTTTGTTTCTCTCCATTAAACATCAGAAGTAGCTGGATTTCCACATAAGTCCCCTATGATGATTCGCTAGCTCTGAATTTATTTAGAGCAGCAGAGAGGGCATGATGGACCCTGAAAAAATGTTCATGTCGAGAGGAAAAGCATGATTCTAATAGTTCAGATATTTTTAGTTTTGCAGTGATATTTTGCAGGTTCAACTTCACATGGATTCGATAGTATCAGTTCCTCTTCTTACTCCATCCACAAGATATTCATAATGGAGTTTAAAGATGATTGCATCGCTGAAGAGACAAGGTCTCTATGAGGTATCTATGGGACTTGGTAAAGAGTCTTATGAATATGAGAAATACTGGCTAAATGATGGTGATAGATATTTTGGAGCAATATGTGGGACTTTTTCTCGAAGCTTGCTTATAGACCTTATTGAGTTTGTAGAATACCCAAAGGATCTCTGGATAGAAATGGATAGAATATTTGGGAAGCAAAATGAGGATTGTTATAGAAATATGGGGAGGACATTCAGAACCAAAAGATTTATTTAATCAAATTTTTTTTCCTCTACTCTCTCTGATGAAGTTGTTCAAGAAGAAGAAGAAGAATAATCTTCCTCATAGTCAATTCGAATTGAAGAAAGTCTCTTTGGAGTGACTCCTTTTCCCGATGCTCCGGAAGTGTATGAGATCTCTGATATATCATCTCCTCACCTGGATGATCTAGAAGAATACATTAGAATATATGTTATTGAATAAAATCTCTCCTTCCATTCTATGCAAAAATTCTCGAGTGATTCTTCTATTATAAATTATGTGCATAGTTTACCGGTGATTGCTCCAGGAAAGAGAGAGGGATTTGATTTCTTTGTCTCTAATGGTTTTTTTGGTGTGTGCATAAGTAATTATTTGGAAATTTTGGAAATAATTTCATATTCTAGGAGTGATCCAAACACTCTCATTGATTTTGACCTTCCAACAAATTCCTACATGATTTCATGCACCGATACTCGAGGTTTTGAAGAAGGGGAAAACTGTGCATCTACCATCTCGATGGAGTATACTCTTAGATCTAATATATAATTTATTAGATATGATATTATTTGGATTTGATATGATATTAATTGGTTCTATGGTTCAAGATATTTCAGTACCGCTTGTATTTGTTCTCATCAATTTTGGTGTGAAGAAACAAGTACCAAAAATCTCTCTCAAAATTTATGTTGGGGATTTGATGTCAGTTTTCTCTCATGAGTTTGCTGATATTATATTTTTTAAATATTTGTATATTTTGGAAATAAATTTAGGTTTTAGGAGTGATCAATTCACTCTCATTGATCTTGAGCTTCCAGCAAACTTCTACATGATTGCATGCATCGATATTCAGAATTTTGAAGAAGGAGAAAATTGTGCATCTACCATCTCAGTGGAGCAAACTCTTGGATCTGATATGAAATTTATTGGATCTGATATGATATTATTTGTATTTTATATGATATTAATTGGTTCAATACTTCAGTTTGATGATCCTTCAGTACTTCTTGTAGCCGTTCTCATCAATTTTGGTGTGAAGAAACAAGTACCGCAAGTCTCCTTCAAAATTGTTGTTGGGAATTTGATTTCATTCAACAATTTTGGATCTGATATGGACTTATTTGGATCTGATATGATATTATTTAGATATTATATGATGTTAATTGGTTCAATATTTCAGTTTCATGAGTTTTCAGTGCTTCTTGTAGCTGGTTTCATAAATTTTGGTGTGACAAATCAAGTACTGCAAGTATCCTTTAAAATTATTGCTGGGGATTTGATTTCACTTCATAGTTTTGGATCTTATATGAACATTTTTGGATATGATTTATTTTCTCATATGATAATATGTGTTTCAGCTTTTAATATTCAATATATTTTAGTATTTCTTGTAACTGGTTGCATCAATTTTGGTGTGACAAATCAAGCACCACAAGTCTCCTTCAATTTTGTTGTTGAGGATTTGATGTTAGTTTTCTATTATGAGATTGATTATATTAGATGTTGTGAATTATTGGATATTTCTGAAGCTATATTATATTATGGAGCTCAATAATTCGTTCTCCACATTCCTAGGGCTTCTCTACCTTTGGTCACATGCTCATCTCCTCACAGAACTAGTAAAGAGGAAGACATTTTGCATCCGCCTGGACACTTGCTCCTAACAATTGGGGCTGATTTTACCACTCATGGTTTGTTGTTCAAGGATGACATATATCATATTATTTGGTTTTCCTCACATGGTTCGAATTCTCAAGAACTTTTTCTCTCTCTTCAGATGATTTTAGCTGCTCTACATGGGTCCAGTTTTCACCGTGCAACTATTTATATTTCTGATTTAGTTGAGTGCATTGTTCTTCTTCCAAAGAGGAATATTCCTCTAGACATAAGAACTTTGTTTCGATTCATGGATTCACCTACACAGATTCAAGATACTGTTGCTGCATAGTGCTTCTAATAGTAGCAAAATTTTTCACAAGTTTTTTCAAAATTTGTATTCCTGCTTATTTTGAGTGAGGGGGGGGGGGGGGGGGGTTTCCCATGAGGTTTTCCCCTATTTCCTCGGTTGTATTAAGAAAAATTCTATCTTTTATATTGTATTTGGGTGACCTATGGTATTGTTACTAGGGCCAAGAGTTTTCCAAGTTAGGATTCAGGGGGGTTGTTAGGAATATTAATCCTCCCTTGACCATACTATCTATTAGATTATTTATCCTAACTTAGGAACCTTAATTAATTAACTGGGTCCACTATTACCATTGGGTCCACTTGGCCTAATCAGGACACATGTACCGGTCACTGGAGTGTGGGGAACACTACTAGAGGTTAACTTCTACTTACTCCATGTGCATGCATCAGTTTGGGTGCCTCCTAGACCAATACCTACATTTTAGGAGACATTGGGAGTCCCAAAACCAACCTACTTCAGTTAGTTGGAGTTAGTAGTAGCTAGTATCAGTTATCCCCCAGTTACTTTCAGTTAGTTCATAATCAATTAGATAGCACAAGATTTTCATGGATAATTCATGATTGCATGTGGAGTAAGCGCCTTTGCCCACCTACCACACTCAATTGCACTGAGTTAACTAGATGTCATTGACTGTTTGAGTTGTTGTGCATTTGGGAGTTGATATGTTGGAATCCAACATTGATTGAGACACCATGAGTTAGATGTTCAATTATCTACAATCATATTTAGTGGATAGATTCAAATTTTATGTCACGGATTCTAATTCTTTACCTATGTAAACTATTGTAACACTGAATTTTATTATTGTGAATGATGCTGTAAATTCCTAAGCAATACTTGTCAGTTTCCTGTGTGGTTTGTTTTTTTTCAGTTTGTATCTTCATTCTCCATTTACTACAAACATTATTAGAACTATTTTCTCAAAGATCTAAATGGAATTCAAATTCTAATATGGTATCAGATCCTTCTTAGTCAGGTTTCATGTTTGTTTCTCTCCATTAAACATCAGAAGCAGGATTTCCACAGAAGTCCCCTATGATGATTTGCTAGCTATGAATTTATTTAGAGAAGCGGAGAGCGTGTGACGGACCTTGAGAAATGTTCATGTCGAGAGGAAAAGAATGATTCTAACAGTTCATATATTTTTAGTTTTGTAGTTATTTTTTGCAGGTTCAACTTCATATGGATTCCATAGTATCAGTTCCTCTTCTTACTCCATCCATAAGATATTCAGAATGGAATTCGAAGATGATTGCATCTCTAAAGAGACAAGTTCTCTATGAGGTATCTATGGGACTTGGTAAAGAGTGTTTTGAATATGAGAAAGACTGGCTAAATGATGGAGATAGAGCTTATGGATAAATATGTGGGACTTTTTCTGCATGGTTTGTTTTGTTCAGTTTGTATCTTCATTCTCCATCTATTTGCTGCAAACATTATTAGAACTATCTGCTTGAAGACCTAAATGGAATTCAAATTCTAATAAACATAATTGGAGTGTGTTTGAGGCCTCTTTCTTTCTTTTAAAGTATCATCATATTATTCTTTATCTTGGATTATTTCTCATGCCCAAGGTGGTCTTCATATCTTAAGGTGGATCTACCATTCTCTCAATATTCTTCTGAATCTCATTCTTTCACCATAGTGTCTTTGACCTGGGAAGCTTCAGGTTCATATTCATGTATGCTTATTAGAGTGAGTCTTGAACTGTCATCACTTGTTCTTTGGAACAAGTCTCATCCTTCTTATCTTGTAGGCGATTGTACACGATCTTTCCTACAAGTCAAATGCACCAGTTGTATGGTTAGAAACATTTCATCAGGCAGATTCATAATGGAAAATTCGTATGCATAAATATATAATCATGCAAATATTTTAGACAATACAACACTCATCCATATCTCATATACACCGAAACATTGCAGATGCCTTCCATCTCTACCATAACTTTATTGAGATTGTGCACTAGTCCCAATATGCCAGCAAAGAGGTTTCATCCTATATAAGTAGCAATGGATTTTTGTATAGCACTATATGCTACTTACCCATAACATGCATATTAGTAGTATATTGTGCATGAAGACATTCTATCATGCATAATACATTTCAAAACTAAAAAATGTCATATAAAAAACTAGATATATAGGAAAAGACAATTCAAATACTTATCTTTATTGGTTTCATGGGTAGACTCCTTGAGCCTTTAGCTTCATCATCTTCTTCATTCATAACATCATCATTTCTTATCCAAATGCTAAGATGGGTAAGATGTTATTCAACAATTGAGTCCTTCATATTCCATGCATATTCCTTATCACTTGTGGGATCTTTGAATCATGAGAGCTTGATCTTCAGTTTCTCCCATCTTCTCTTCTCTTCTTATGAGTCGAGCTTCTTCTCATGTGCACTCTTCCTAGAGTCTGCTGAATGTAATCAATTCCTTCTGGAACACATTCCTCGAATGAATGAATCCTATGATCCTGGGAGGCCATTCAAGGTGGTTATAACAATATCTTATTCTTCTTCGATTTCTTCATAATAGCATCGAACACTTCCTTTTAGTGTA
The DNA here is from genome assembly GCA_001517045.1 of Pseudotsuga menziesii. NCBI lineage: Eukaryota > Viridiplantae > Streptophyta > Pinopsida > Pinales > Pinaceae > Pseudotsuga > Pseudotsuga menziesii. The sequence goes on from LPNX010624642.1 coordinate 978,353, forward strand.
TTCAAGGATGACACATGAGGGATGAGATGATATTTAATAGAATCTAGAATTATTCTCATGGCTCTAGCCTTAGTGTCATTTCCCTCTAGATCTTAGAACTTCCTTACTGAAATACTGATCTAAGTCAATTAATTCAAGGATCATGGAGTTCCTATACTTCCATATGCATAATTTTTCAGCTTCACCAAGCTTGTCATCAAGCTGGTGTGATTAGTCATTTTGAAATGAGAACCTCAAATGTAAATAACAAAAGATTAGATCTTACTGATTTGAGGTGTTCGTCTTGTATCCGGAGTTGGCTGATGTAGGGTTTCTCAGTGAAACCCTAATTTTCAAAATTTGGAATATTTCAGATCTGATTAGATAGAAAAATGTGTATCCTCAAGGTGAGTTGAGAAACATACTCATTTTCCCAAAACTATGATCAAAACTGCAAAATATCTGATGCCCTAGTTTTCTTCATTTTCTTTTGCATAATTTCCTGATATTGTTTCAGCTGTATCTCCAAAAGTACTACCTCACTATGTCTAACACCTCACACTAAGATAACCTCATCTGTCCTCTTTCCAAAATCATAGGTTTGAGCAGAATTGGTTTCACCAATTGAGACTTATGATATTTTTCCCATGGTGACTTATTTCAGGACTGTTCAACATAGCGAACTTGTATAGACTATTGCGTGTCACTGTTTCACCTTTAGGGTATGAAAAATTTACCACAGAAATTAATGTCCATGCCCTATCTAGAATATATTAAGAAATTTAATTTGGACCTTCGTAGCCTGAGATATAGAAATTATCCCTAGGTCACCTGTTTAAGGCTGAAACCTGGGAGAGGATGGAACCTTGACTTGGAGGAAACATATCGTCTAGAATATAGCAAATATAAGGCTGAAACGTTTACATAGATTTAATTAGGAATTTATCTTCGGCCTATAAAATGTTTGACTCTTGAGCATTCTACAATCTCGAGATATAGCGAATGTATCGATACTACTAGTTTTAGTATTTTAGGGTTTTCAAGCATGAAACCCTAATTTCCATTTACTGCCATTGCAACTATATTTCGGTTGTATAGTGAAAATTCTCTGATTCATAAATTGATACCACCAATATATGCACCCTATTGAGGTGTGTTAGCTTATACCTCCTTGCTTGATGATCCGTTGAGAGAACACCTTCAACTAGGAAGCCCTAGTTCCTGTGGCTGCATAGTGCCTTCTTTTAGAGAGGCTCTGATACCATGTTAGATTTTTATCATTTAATCAATATGATCTAGGATATTATCTAAAATAATAACATGCACAACAATAATTGGAAGAGACAAGAAAATAATTTTCCTCAGGGAAACCATAAACGAGAAAACACTGCAACTTCCTTAGAGATAGAATGAGCACCAATAGCAAAAGTAAAACCCAAATACACAAAGACGATCTCCGATATCTATTCTCTCTCTCACTTGTGTGAGATACTCCTCTCTCACTCATGTGCTACTATTGAGTGAGTGTGTGTTTAAAATAGAGAGCCCCACTCTCTATTTATACTTTTTCCACATGAAAATTACTCCACAGGGCCGACCTCACTATGAGAATCTAATAACCCTAATAATACTCAACTATGGGGACTATTTCCTTGACTTACAATGGAGGGTTAAAATCAATAAATTTAAATGACTTAATTATATTAATGACTCTCCTGATCGGAGGATTAAACATATCCTTCTGGGTACAATGAAGTACAATAAAAAATATACAAGTGAATACATTCCGAAGTTACAAATACATCAACAAAAATAGTATGTGGAATTAATATTTCCATGTTAGGAGGGCACAATGGGAAATCCAACTTTACAAGGGGGAGAATTAGAAACTGTATGAAAAAAGAAATCAGATAGATAAACAAAAGTGTTAAAATCCAAATAAAAGCACCCAGTTACAAAAGCATGAAAGACAAGAAAATTTGTCATAAGAAAAAGAACAACAATTGACCAAAGGAGGGCGCAATTTCCATTTTGGAGCTCATTCAAAAAAGAATGAAATACAAGAAAGGTTTTCATAAGGAAAATAGCAACTTCGGGTTGAGGAAAGTGCAGTTTCAAGATGGGATGAAGGATACAAGAATGGAAACATCTTTGAGGACTCAAACTAGCTAAAATTATCAAGGAGGGAACATTCATTGTTAGGGTTAGTTTTATATGTGGATGACTTGCTCTCACATGTCACCTATACCTACTAAAAAAATCACCAAAGGTTTATAAATAAGACAAAGGGAGCTCCTTTACTCAGTTTGGCTAAGTGTTGTGCCTAATACCTTTGGGAGATGTTCCCCAAATCCTTCCTTCCCCTCTCTTCTTGACCCCTTTCTTTCTCTTTGTAAGTGTTGGAGATATCATGAACAAAACCATATTCAGTTCAAAAATCTATGGCATCCATTCTCTTTAGTGAAATCGAGCTCCAGTGAAGTGAAAGCTTCACCTACACTTCCATCCATCTTAATGTCAGATTTGGGCCTCCTTCCCACTATTTTGAGTCCCATTTTAGGAGTGGACAGTCCTCTAAATTTATTTTTATGTGCATCAATCCATAGAATTAGTTTAATATATTTTTAATATTTTTAGAATTATGTCCAACAAACTAACATGTCCAGTATCCCATGGATGAGCTTTAAATGAGGGTTTTGATGAGTTTGATGCTATGCTATATGAGTAATGGCCATCCGTATGAGTATAAATGATGTAATTTGTCAAGTACAAATGTATTAATCTATGTAAAATTTTATTCTCATTTATTATATATTTCTAACACGTTTTTCATACATTTTGGTACACCTATGCTAAATGACTAGTTAAAAATTACTAGCTTTACAGTTTTATCAATTATGGAAGTTATTTTTATCTGAATGCAATTCTGTAAGATGATGAATAATTTTGATTGACCCCTATATCCATAAACACTTTCATACTAAAATTTAGTTGAGGTCGTACACTATTTGGGAAGCCTCCACTGCGCAGGACTTCCCCAGGCTAAAATTGCCAATTTTCCCAACTTCTCCCAAAAAACCCAAGTCTTTATTGAAATTTGTTGATCCATATGATACAAAATTGGATGAATTTTAAATTTATTATAACATCTCTTTTTATTTTCCCAATCCTCTGGTTGAAATAATCTTCCTAGTTTCACGGTTGGGAGGATTGGAAGCCTAGAAGTAAGTTTCAGCATAGATGACTTTGAAACCTAAATGGTCCCCAATATAAACATGTTATGGAATATTATTTCTATGTCCTGAAATTTTCCTTGGTTTCTTCCCACTTCCTACTTCCCTATTCATAAATTTACCAGCAAAATACCCTTATCTGCCTAGTCCAAAAAATTGTCTAGTTGAGTACATAGTTTTTATTACAAATATTTATTAAATTATTAGCAGAGTAAATATTATGATCTTATTATCAAATCAGGGATATTACAGTGGTATAAGAGAAATTTCCTTGGATCGTCCTGTGGAAAGTAATCTCTCGATTAGAAAAAAAATAATTCGATCCATGACATAGTCTGAGGAAGACTTTGATGATAAGTATGAAGAATACTGCAAAAGGTATGAAGAAGAAGACCTTGATAATTCTGAGAAAGAAGGCTATGGAGAGCCCTCATGCAGTACCTCAGGTAGATGCAGTAGGAATGATATGGATGGTTTATGGCTCCCAGTTTATGATGAATCCATTTTGCAGATATCTACAAGTATCAATGACCAAATGTTCAATGGAAGAACCTATAAGGAATCCTTCCACTATTCAATGGAGTACTATTCTTTGAAATAAGAAATAAGGGAGGTCCTTTATTTTCGAGAGTACTAAATGCTTGAGATACAAAATATATTTAGAGATCCATACTATGGGATAAATAAGAAAATGATTGCACACATGGTTAATGAAGTGTGCAAGGAAGTGGAGACGAGGAGGTTGCGGCTTGGAGGCAAAAGAGGAGGGAAAAAGGAAGACTCATCAATGTCATCCTATTGTCCAAGCGGTGAGAGAATGTTTGGTTTTTTTTCAAACAGAACTTCCAGTGACCATATTGATGAAGAATCCTCAATTTCATTGAAGGATAAGAGAAGTGAAGCAGAGATAGAGACCCATGAAGTGAAGTGCAAATCACCACAAGGTGGTTGCATAAGAGGAAATGTTGAAGTTGAATGCACTACAAGTTTCTTTGTGGGTAATCTATAGATCACTTATAGAGATGTAGGCTCATCTATGGGTGGGGACACAAATTTTATATTAGATCCAAAATGATATTACAAATCAGAATTATAGTAACCTTTGGAGCCACATAAGGAAGAATAAGATAGGCCACACCGCTTGGGTGTGAACCAGAAATTTTTGTGGAGGAGCAGGCCAGCATAGTATCTGTACATGAAGAGGGTAAGATAAGGAAATTGTATGATGAAGGTTATGATATTTTTTACATCAATATTTACTCACAACCATATGATCCATGGGAATATGAAAATACTCCACTTGCATATGAGGACTGCAAGGTGAAACACAATTGTGAGGGAGGTGAATTCACTTCTAGTTTTTCTTTTGATGGTCACAATATCTTTGCAAAGGAGGATGATGTTGTCTATGGTGATAATAAATATTTTGGATCACGTCCAAAGGAAGAACACAAATCATATCTGAAATCATCATCTAAACTTCCTAATGAAGTGGAAGATAAGCCCCCATTAGCTGGATGTGAACTAAGAAAATTGAAGGAGAAAAATATGATACAAAGGGATGAACATAGTTTAGCTTGTTGGACTCTCTTGCAATATGATGAAGCTGAAATTTCAAGGAATGAGATGATTTATTATTTTTGTACAGATCACATGTCCTTCCAACCTTCAGAGATACCCTCCACTCCACACCATGGAAGTGTTTTTGCATAAAATCCAAAGGTTGACTTGTATGTTGAGATTGAGTTTTGTGTTGTGGATCCAGGCCACAAGAAAAATGGTATTATATGTCAACTGTTAGAAGAATAAAAATTATTGGAGGAAATTCTTTGTGAGCCACATCATTTGAGTGGATCACTTAAGGAGGACATAGAGAAGCTTATGGAAACCATGGACAACTTTGTTAACATCAATTCCTTGGTGGCAGCATGTTGTTGGAAATATTTTGGAGGAAAGATTGAAGGAGAATCCTTTCTGGAAGAGTGCATAGAACTTAAAGAAGGCATGGATAATATGAAGGAGAGTTATATGAACCTATTTTTGATAGAGATGATCTCCTCATGGTGGATGAAATGTACCAATGTGCACTCAAGAAGGAAGCAAAAGAGTCTGAAAGGCTCCATAGCAAATGGGAGGCTACTTGTGATTCCTGGAAGAGAACACTGGAAACTCTTCAAGAATCAAGTTTGTTGATTTATAAAATTCAAAATGAGTTGAACCTTAATCTTGCATGAGAGATGATCATGTGCACATGAAAGGATTTACTTTGGATGTAATGGAGGAATATCATGTGGAGGGTGGAAAGGAGAAAAGAGAATATTTGCATATGCTTGAGAAAATGTATGAGGAAGAAAATATTGATGAAGCAACCATTGGGATTGAGAAGAAGGATGAAGTCTTCTTCTCTATCAAAAAGAGGTCTGGTCAATTTTCATATGGATTGACAAATAAAATTCCGTGTTCGTCCATTGATTGGGTAGATAGAAACACCTTTGAAATGGAGACCGTGGGAGGTAAAGAGTTTAATTTATGCAATAAACTCTTTGTTGTGACTCACATAGTCTTGACATGGGGGAAACCACAAAGATGTATTTTGGATGCATTATATACCTCCAGTACATATGCACAGAATGTGCATTATGATTTGTATGTACTTGAAGGATTTGAGAGAAACAAAATGGAGACCAAGCACTTACACTTTTCCAGAGAGATTTGGAGATGTCCCTTGGTGAAGGATGTATACTTTTGGAGGAGGAACAAGATGGTACAAATTATGAACCGATCAAAAGAGTCATGGAATCCCCCACATTCCTGATGGATGAGTATTACAAAATTTTCAAACTGGTTCATGAATTTCCATATTCTGCACCTTTTAGTACAATTACAACACATAAGACTGATAAGTGGGTGAAGGGATTCTTTCTTTTGGTGCACAATAAGGAGCAAGAGGCTCCCACACTCATCCATGGGTATTTTTGAAGTGTACCATCCCCTTCTCAGCAGCAACAAATGCATCCATTTCTTATTTTCGATTCCTCCATTCATGGTGGTGATTGCATGACTAGTGGCAAAGACTTGATCCATTGGGATTGTGCACATGAGAAATAAATAAGATTTCCATATGGACCTAAAAATTGGAGTTGTTCATCTATGGAAGGAATAGGTAGTCACTTGCTGGAGTTATGCACCTTGGAGGGTGTACGCTTTTCCCACACCATGATATTTTCAGCAGACACATCCTACATCTTTTGGGAACAATATGGGCATCTAAGGTTGTTGGAGGATTCCTATAATTGTTTTGGGACATGGAACTCACACCTATGTCATTGCAACAAGATAATTTTGAGATTCAGTACTGGTGTACATCAAGCACAGATATAATTTTATGCTCGGTGGGGAAGTCTCACAGATACCTAACTTTTCATTGGTAGTTTCCACTATTCAGTGTGGTGGTGTGATTCCCACAACATGATTTTCATCTTCTATGATGATAAATTTTTATTGTTGTTATTGATATTTGGAAGGTGTTGAGGCCTTGGATGAGTAGGTTGCTGGAATGGGTTCCAAGGCTCACAATATAGGGGGAAAACACAGGCTGAAATACTTCAAAAGGTCCTACACAAGGACGGTTCTATCCCCAGCCTGTTTGGAATAGTAATCTCCCATGAATATAAAGACCTCCGTTGGAACTTATAGTTTTGATACTGAAAAGGATCTGTTTCCCAATGAAGGAAAACATAGTGTCTCAGATATTAAAAGAAAGTGAATCTACATATAAAGGAAATTTAGTCTAAGTCAGTCCTACTCTAAGAAGGTATCTTGTTTGTATGCAGGTTAAATTGAGGTGAAAAATAGATAAGCCTTTTATCAATTAAACATAAATGTAAAAGAGATTAATTACTCATAAATTTGAATTACTACCAACCAATTAAAATTGACTAACAGTAAATTAAATGTTTAGTACATTCAAGATCAACTTGTAACTGATATGTCAATTGAAAAATTAACATCAATTATGATATTTCCTATAAAACCATTTGCAGAAATAAATAATGATTGTTAAGTGAATAAATTCCTTAAAACAATACGGATACACAGATCATAAGAAAAGAGAAATCAATTCTATAGATCAATGTATTTATAATTTGCAAAATATTAAAATGTGATGGTAAACAATCTGAAGTTGAAAAATCAGCACTTATCAAAGAAAATTGATCAAATAGGAAGAAGAAGATTCAAGAGAACAACATAACTGTATATTATTAAAATTCTATGAAAAATTACAAACCTTGTATTAACCAGAGTGTCTCCAATAAATTTAGCTGATTTTTCCTCTTCAAATCCCCCCCCCCCCACTACACCAAAAAATATACCCTTTAAATAATAATTACAAAAAGAGTAAATCCCCATGAAACCGGGATTGTAAAATACACATGAAACTAATGGCTGAGAAATTCTTGCCACCTAGTCCAAATCCCTAACAATTCATCTATGTTGGGATAATTTGTTGACTAAAACCCTAGTTGGGAATCACACTTAAAATTTTCCATAATGTTGTTGACAGCATACCATCTCCTTCCACAAATAGCCTTTGCTTTCTGAATTTTGTCTTCAATCATTTCGTTTAAGTCAAGCCAAGAACGTAATACAGTTTTGACTTTCTTCAACTAAAAATTACTAAGGATAGTGATATCCTCTGGCCTATCCTTAATATACCACTACCAGTCCACAATATCTTCATAGGCCTTAGAAGCTTGTTCTCTTTCGTCTGTCTACTCCTCAAGGGTGACAGACATTTTTCCAAAAGAAAGATGAGTTTCCATAATGTCATCTAGAGTTTTAAACAATTCAGTTAATAATTCATGGTGTTCTTGATTGGTCTGGATGGCCAAGTCTTTAAACTCTTGTTGGGAAAACTTAGAGAAGGAAGAGGAAGCTACAGTTGCAGTTGCATCTTCACATTGTTTTTCAAGCATAGCTATCCTTTGTGCAATGATGGAATGTATAGCTTGCTCATCATGCAATTTAACCTGGAGATAGGTATTCTTCAGCTGTAACTCTTTAAACTTGTGTTCAGATGCCTTTTCAAGATTAACAACACAATCCTTATTCTCCTTTTTGGTTCTATCTAGTTCTTCTTCTAGCTTCTTTACTTCTTCCTTTTTTCTATCAATTCTTTGTTCAGTGTGTTGACTGCATCAAAGTTTGCACCTGTAAATGCACCTAAAGCTGTAGCTGTATCAATTGCGTCTATGTGGGGATCACCAGACTGCTAAGTCTAGATTGTCTGATTAGTAACAGGTGCTTCCAAACCACCTTGATCCCTTCTTTTCTTCTTTACTTTTCTAACCACTACCTTGGATGACCTGCTGTAGAAATAATCCTCAAGAGGGACTACAATATCTTCTTCAAACTCAGCCACTGATTCAGTAAATGATGAAGTCCCATTCATTTTTGAAACCAATGAAGATGTCTAAGTAATGGTGGGAGTAGGTATGGGAATAGTAACATAAGAGGTAGACAATGGAGAAGAGATGTTTTGAACAACTGTTGGTTCAGAGGTTGACGAAAGGATTGGGATGGAATTTTTAGAGAATGGAATGTAAATGTTTGCGGCTAGAAGTGATGATGAGGGTAATTGCAGAGGGACTTTCAAGGAATGGGTCTCTGCAATAGTAGATGGAAGCATGGGATGTTGGACTGAGTTGGCTGGGATAGAAGTAGATGTAGACGTCAAAGTGTGATAAAGTTGAGATAGCGAGGGTGGTGGGATTTCCCTAGTGAGAAAAGTTGAGAGAGTTTGGATAGATGAGAGGATAAGTTTTGAAGTTGAAGAATCAGAAAAATAAGTGGATTATAGGATCCTTGGATTGGGGGTAAAATATTTTGTTTCATTATTATAGAACAAATCTATAACTATTTTCAAATTCTAAGTTCTTCAACCATAGGCATAGGAGAATGCACTTCCTCTTCAGTATCACAGTGAATAAAGTCTATGGTAGGGGTTTGAGAAGGAGTAACTTGAATTTTCTATTTTTTAGTTGGATTAGCCTCAGCTCCTGCCTGATCATCACAAACTTGGGTAATTGCAGTAGTTAATTGAGTGTCAGTAGTAGTATTAGCAATTGCAATTACTTGAGTGTCCAATACTGAAGTCATTTGTGCTAACTTCTACTTTGATTGCTAGGATGTCTGCATCATAGCTTTCAATTGTTGAGCAATATTTACCAATGGAGGGTCTTCCATAGGGATTTTACCCTTGTTCCCATATGGATAAGCAATCATTAGTGGAACTTTTTCTTTTTGAGGTTCTTTCTCTTCTCTATATTTTCTTACCTTTTCAAGGATGTCTAGCTCCATTGCTCTGTAGTCCAAAAGCTTAGTTTTAAGCTCTTGTTGATGTTGTAAAATTTGGCTCTGTTCATCTTTTCTCTTAAACCTAGCCAATACTTCCGAAAAGGTATTCACTCCCTAGTAAATGGAGTGATCAAGATCTTCTTCATGAGAATAACCATCATTGATATGGTTTTGTTTGAAATGAGCATCAAGAAACCCCTTAGGGGCATGTTTTATTTTAAGAGAAAAACCCAGTTTCAAAGAAACTATTTTGTCACCCAATATTGTAGCCCAAGTTGAAGTTGGGATGACTAATGGCCCAAGTTCCAAAGGAAATTTAGGCCAACCTTTCCTTTTAGGACCAAATAGTTTTTTGTACACACCATCTGTGACAATTTGGAAAGAGACCTCTTCAATAACTAACATATCAGGAACTATCCCGGGAAACAGATGGATAGTATTGCTAGCCAAAATTATGATGTATGAAAAGGATTCGCCAACATACCAATCACCCATTATGGCGATGAAGTTTCTGGCTTTAGTTGAAAAAGAAAGAGCTTCTTCTTTGAATATTCTAAAATAAATACTACACAGAAAATGTTCACAAATGTCATAAAACATAGTTGGATAATTGTTATCCCATAATGTTGAATAATATATAGGTACAAGAGAAGCTGGTAAATTCCAGTTCCAACCCAAATTAGGATATTGGAATTCAGTGCAGAACACATAAATGATAAAATCTGAAAAGAAGAAATTCAGATTCTTCCAGGCGATAGCTTTCTGATAATCTTGAATGGTTGTTTTGAGTTCCAACAATAGGATAGACGTCCATGGGAAAGACTCACCAGTTGTTAGGACATGGTGGGATACTGGAGCCCACTCATCTTTAAAGATAGAATAGTTTGGAAGACCATAAATCCTACAAAGCATAGCTTCCAATAAGTAATAAGGCTATCTAAACCAGGCGATCAGGTATAGGTTTTCATCCTTCCGCAAGAAACTGTTGGGTTCATTCATCCAGGACTTTAGCATTTTGTTAAAGTTAAACCTAGTCTTAGAATATTGAGTGAACTTAGCGTTAAGGGGTTGCACAACCGGTTTAGGAGCATAGGATCTGGTAAAAAACGCAGGATGGAAGGTAGCGAACTACGACCCTACGCTATCATTAAAGGATCAGTCTTTAAGGTTTGCATGGTATACAATCCATTTAACTACATTAGTATAGGGAAGGATAGCGATCCTGGAAGCAATGGCATGTAGCCTGGAATTTCTAATTTTTTGATATGCCAGCTGATCATTTCGAATATCTGAAAGGTCATCGTTATAAAAAATCGAGTAGACCCCCTGGGCCAGTCGATTTGGTAGGTTTCGGTAATTCTACCACTGGTGTCTGATGAGATGCCAAAGTTTGGGTCTTTTCTTGGCATATATTTATGAGTGTTCTTGAAGTTTGGGTCTTTGGTCAACATATTTTGGAAGGTTGAATAGCCTTACTAAACGCATAAACAATAAATCAAGAAAAATTGAGCAATAGAGCAATAGTAAACAATAAAACATGGAAATGACAAAAAAAACCAACCTGAATTGATCGAAACTGTGAAAATGATCCCTGGTAATATTTGTAGTAAAAACCCACGCAACAAGGTAATTTTTGAAAATGAAAATGATAAAAAAAATACGAAGAACCCATATATTTATAGATTTTCAATGGGTTGAATTCAAGTAGTAGGATTAAAAATAAATAGATGGTTAGGATTAAAATCTTGCAGGATGCAGAATCAAGTCTCAAGATTTCAATTTTCTTAATTTTCCCACAATCCGCAATCCATAAATTGTGGGTTGCGGGATGCGGGTTCTAAACTTTAAAAAACTAATGGGCATGAGAATTCCTGCAATCCACAATCCACAATTGTGGGTTGCAGGACTCGGGAATACAAAATTCTTAAAATTTTAACTAACCTTTTTCACAATATGCAATCCACAAATTGTGGGTTGAGGGTTACGGAAACACACAACACAAATCATAAATCAAACTAGTTCCTGCAATCCCCAATTTGCAATTGCAGGATGATAGACTGGGATTATTGAAAAATATTTCCAACCCACAATTTGTATTGCGGGTTGCGGGATGGAAATGTTTCAAATGCAAAACCAAGCTCCTGCAATCCGCATTGCGGGTTGCGGGTTGGGGGAAAGTCGCACTTTTGGGAAAAAATAGTCTTTCCGCAACTCACAAAAAAACATAAATTTTCAAAATGTTAACTAAATCAAATCATGACAAAGACATATAAACCATGATAAACAACATGGGAACCCCAAAATGACTAAGGAATTTAAACATTACCTTTGCATATAAAATTGGGGCTCCCATGTTAGGGATAAAACATGGGATTTGTTTTATCTACAACAAATGATGACTGACTAGGAAGAAACAGTTATCTCTGTAAATAAGAACTTCCTTACAAAGAAAACCATGTCAGTAAACAAATATTTCAGCCAAATTGTAGAAAATGTTTATATAAGAATACAACCAATAATTAGAGTTACAAAAATAATTTATATACACATATCTACGATCGATTAAAAATGATGAAAATATGATAAGGAGGTATAAGGGATAACAAGGATCTCTTACCTTCAGGAAATCATAGGAATACAGTTTGATTTGAACCTAGGAACAAACCTAGGACTACTCCGGACATCCAAAACATAGGTCACCTTGATTATTATTATTATTATTATTTTCAAGAAAACCTATAAGATTTCATTGACATAAGACCATTGCCCCGATTTAGTAATCAATGCCATTCACAAGCTTGATCTGGAAATTGAACAAGCCAGCTCGATAAAGAGACCCCTTGTCTTCCAGCTGTATCGCTGAAAGAAACTATCATGGTCGGTAACCATCTAATGATAATTTCAGTCCAACATCAAACCTATGATCATCGTAGAGCTGGATTGTGATAAAGACCCCCCTATCCTTATGTACAACAACTTCCTTACAGGAGCAAACAAGAATTATTTGAGAGTGAATTACAAGACACTACCATGGCTTGATATCCACATAATAGTAGCGTTACTCACTTATGCTTTGCAAATCATGAATTAACTGACCTATGATAGGATCTTCCATCTTTCAACAGAGACTAAAAGTCACCTCCCCAGTTTGATGGTGAACATGTCATTCCACCAAGCATCTATGAACCTAATGTGTTGGCTCATGATAAGACCCTCCATCTTGCAATCCACAATCATTAACAAAAATTATTTTCAATGTGACTATGATAGGATCTAGAGCAAATAGGGATGACCAGGTTATAAAGATATGCTGTATTGTACTAATGAAACATGAGATAAGAAGAACCAGTTATCTCCACAACCCCAATTACATGACTAAAGCATATCTAAATATGTTGGTCAGGATGAGAATGTATCAATCCAAAATCCTGCAATTATTGGTTTTCAATTCTATATAAAACAAATCCTGACATAGGCTAAAAAGGTTGAAACTGACAATGTATTCAAAATTATGAGTATTGCAATGTTGAGACAAACTAATCAACTACCATGACAAAATGTGCATACATTATTAAAACACCTACCAATATCAGGAAAATAAATCAAACCAAAGGAAATAGAAAAATGAACACACCAAAACTATATACATAACGTATCAAATTGTTCAAACAAAATAATTTTTGAGCAAAGAAACATTCACTGGATAAGTATCAATGACTCCCTCCAATGTTTACAACTGAACAGTGCTATGAACAATCTTTTCTGTAACAATGAAAGGTCCTAGACAAAGGCATTGAAACTTGGTATATTCGTTATTGGTTATACCATCTCAATACCAAATCCCCTACTAAAAAGTATATGTCAGAAGAAGATTTCTAATCGAACCATCTTTTAACTAACTGTTCATGTTTATACAGTTTGATTTTGGAATTTTCTCTATCTTCTTCTAACTTAAGCAAAGTATCAATCCTCTGCTGAAGCGAGGATGAATCATCTTCTTGAATAGATTGGGATATTTGTAATGAGGGGATAGTAATATTGGATGGTAGGATGGATTCCTTGCCATAAACTAAACAATAAGGAGAATTCCCAATGGCTACCTTTGGGGTAATGCAGTATTCCCAAAGAGCATTGTAAAGTTGGGTGTGCCAATATTTATGACGAGAGGCCACTGTTTTCTTCATAATTTTTATCAAGTTCTTGTTAGAAGATTCAGCAAGCCCATTTCCTTGTGGATAATAATTGGCAAAAAACTTGAGTTTGATCCTTTTTTCAAGGGCATAGTGTGTGATATCAATGGATGAGAAATAAGACACATTTTCAAAAAATAGATATTCAGGGGCACCAAATGTAGTGACTATTTGACTTTCCAAGAAGGATATCACTTGGTTTGTATTGCATCGTCTGAGGTTTGTTGGAGACATTTACCACCATACACACTATTTTTGGTCAAATTGGCCTAGTTAAATGACTATCCTAAGTATAATTGACATTAATTGACATTAGTGGAGCATTAATTGACATCATCCAGTCACACCCACGCCTACCTTTAGTCAAGAAGGCTAACTTAGCCTTCTCCTACATTCAGGGAGGCTAACTGGAGCACTCCGGGGGTGATCTCAGTGATATTAATGCACCTAATTGCTAACTGGTGGTTACAATAAGTTAAAAAAGTCAGTTAAGGTACCTAATCTCATTAAATATATTATTTAATGATTATTTAATGAACTGGAGTCAACAGGGGCACCTCCACCAACTTCTGATGTGCAGTTCAACTTTAGTTAACCTCATCAGGCTTCATTGGAGTCAGTGTAGTGCTACCTCTTGATGGTTGATGAGCTGTGACATGTGTTTGATCTCTTTCAATTGAGACTCAGTCATTTATTGCACTCTGACTTTAGTTAGGGTTAGTTGAGTCAATTAGGGTTTTGGTCAGTGGTTAACTGAGTGTGAACCATGGCTTATAGTCAGTTAATCTAGACTCACTCATTCAATTTGAATGAAATCCTAAGGAATTCAAATTGTCTCTTCATTCATGCTTGTAGCATGACATTGTAATTGTAATCATTCATTCTTTATGTGAATATAGAGTGGCTACTATTCCTGTAGACCGATTACACCATTTCATGAGTTATTTGTTGATTAATTTTTGATGAGATTGATTCTTTGTTCCTAGATAAATAGACAAGATTAATATGGTATCAGAGCTTATGGCGGGACGAAGCTCTATCTCTTAAAAACAAGCTTTTTGACAGATTTTTGCATGAAATTTGAGCAATAGCTCAAAAATCCAGCACGGCACCAGAAGCCAAGGCTTACCACTTAATACCCCAAGCAAAGAACTTGTTGATCAAGCTTGCTTGATTGACTATTCTGGGTGTGATAAAAGCCTAAAATGTGCAGGCTTTCCGACCTTACATTGCCTTTTCTATTTTGATTTTCAGGTTTCTACAGGTGAAGCATTCGCTCTAGCACATCCAGATGGCCTCCTTAGTAGATCTCTTGACTCCATACAATTTCCACTCATGGAAATATTATATGGAGATTCAACTACGCTCTAGAGGAATTTTTAGAGTCACCATAGACACTGAAGTTGAGCCTGGATCCACCATAGAAAAATCAAGATTCTTGAACAAGAAGGATGAAGCCTTCGGTTTCTTGTGCCTCTCTATTTCCTGAGACCTTCTCTTCCATCTTATGGGATTGAAGACTCCGAAATAAATATGGGACAAATTGTAGACTCTATATGGAAATCATGATGACTTAAGGGTTTACCAGCTCAAAAATGAACTCATGTCTCTCCAACCCTCCAACTTCAAGACTCTGAATGATTTCTTCACAAATTTCAAGCACACTATTTTACTCTTGAAGCAATGCAAAGTGGAGAAGGAGGATGATCAGCTCATCCTCACCATAATATTCAAACTTGGGGCTGATTATTCAATTTTTGTTTCTACATTCTGTGCAGGGAAGCTCACAACCCCTGGATGGAATATGCCTACACTCAATGCCTTCATTGAGTCCCTAACATGTGAACATGGAAAAGTTGTCTAGATGGGGATCATCCGATCTTCCCATGATCAAGCCCTTCATGTCCTAGGGGCCAAAGATATGAAGGGTAAAGGAAAGAAACAAAAGAATAAAAAACTAAATTTGATGCTCCTAAGCCTAGAGTTGAAAATCAGCAGCATGATGAGTCTTCCAGCTCAAGGAAGAACAAAGGAAAAGGGCACAATGGAAAAGGAAAAAGTAAAGTGTTCTTATTGCGGGAAGGGATTCCACCCTGAACATGCCTGCTTGAAGAAGAAGCTTGATGAAGAAACCTCTCTTCTTGAGAGGAATCACATCAATCTTATGGAAAGCTTTCGAAGGAGAGATCATCATGATCGGGAACCACAACATGAAAAAGGTCATGCCCTCATGGAAAGCACTTCGAAGTCCAAAGAACTCTTGATTGATTCAGGAGCTTCGAACCACATGATGGCTGAAAAAGACTCCTTTTCATCCTTGGAGACCAGAAAATCCATCCCCATCCACATGGGAGATGACTCCACCATAATTTCAGAAGGACAAGGTACGGTTGATCTTGAAAATGGTTTCTTTTCAAATGTATTGTATGTACCGTCTTTGGCATCAAATATCCTTAGTGTATATTAGATGACACATACTGGAGTTCCTAAGAGAGTTTATTTTATCCCAAATTATGTTGATATAATAGAAATTACATCCAGGAAACTCATTGCTAAAGGCCTTACAAATCATCATGCAAAAGCCTATGAGTTCTCTCACTCTGTTGCGGATGCAAAGCCCACTGCTATGTTGACTCATGGGAATGAGGTTAGTAGGATATGGCATGAGAGGTTTTGCCATATTAATTTCAAATATTTGTAGCAATTACAGAAAAAATCCATCGTTTAAGGCCTCCCGATCATCAAGGAAACCACGGAAATTTGTAAGGGTTGTGTGATTGAAAAACACCCTGAGCACAAGTTTGATCGGGGGAAGGCAAACCGAGCTACATGCATATTGGAGCTGACACATTCTGATATCAAAGGTATGATTCCTGTCACATCCATGAATGTATCAAGGTATCTTCTTACTTTTATTGATGATTTTTCAAGGTATACATGGGTTTTCTTTCTCAAAAAGAAATCAAAAGTATGTGAAATTTTTTCTGAATCGAAGGACTTGATTGAAAATGCCTTTGGGCTTAAGATCAATATCGTGAGATATGATAATGGAGGGGATTATGTCAGTAATTATTTTCTATATATATTCTTCCAAATTTGTTTTTAGGTCCAACATTCAATTCCCTACACTCCACAGCAGAACGGAGTAGCAAAAAGGAAGAATTGGTCTCTCAAGGAGATGACCACCTGTATGTTGGAATCTAAGAAGATTGCTGAAAACTTGTGGGATGAGGCAATGCATGCCACAGAATACATTAATAATAGGGTTCCAAACTCATACATGAAAGGGAATACCCCTTTCAAATCATACTTTGGACACAAGCCGGATGTGTCGAACCTATGGGTGTTTGGGTTCACTGCGTGGGCTCGTATTCCGTTTGATAAAAGAAAGGATTTGAAACCACAAAGCATAGAATGTCTATTTATTGGGTATCCTAATGAATCTAAAGGGTTCAGGATGCTGTATATCAATACCAAACATATCATCATCGAGAGAAGTGTCAAGTTCGATGAGCCTCTTCAGGAGGTGGAACTAGTGAAGGAGAAAACTGTTGAATTTCCTTCCTATTCTATTGAATATTTGGATGATGAAATTTGGGGTGATGACCCTGATTTGGATCCTATGATTTCTGATATCAATGTGAAACAATAATCAGATTCTGAATCAGAACCTAAATTTCAAAATCATTTTCCTACATGGGCCCAACAGACACTCTCCTCCATAGGAGACAAGATTGGAAATCCGGATGATACAAGGAGAACCCGATCTGATTTCCAAAGAGCAGGTATTGCACTCTCTTGTCCTGATAATTTTATGTTTGAAACTTGATATTTTATGATTAGTTCAGATCCAAAATCCTACTATCATGCTTGGAAGGATCTGATATGACAAGTTGCCATGGATGAAGAGATGAATTATCTTCAGAAAAACACTACTTGGGAGCTAGTTTCTCTTCCTCTAGGAAGGAAATTGGTTCAATGCAAGTGGGTGTTTCAGACCAAGGTTGCTACTAATGGAGGAAACTAAAAATATAAGGCAAGGATGGTAGCAAAAATTTTCTCTTAGGTCCAAGGAGTGGACTACCATGAGACCTTTGCACCGGTTGCAAAAATGGCCTCCATCCGTCTTGTTTTGGCAATTTCAGCATCCAAGCACTGGGAAGTCCATCACATGGATGTTAAGTTAGAATTTATGAATGAAGATATTCATGAGGAGATATACATGAAGAATCCTTCTGGATACATCACTGCTCCATATTTGGTATGCAAGCTAAAGAAGTCACTATATGGGTTAAAACAAGCCCCAAGAGAGTGGTATTCCAAGATAGATGCCTTCCTTATCTCGCAAAACTTTCAGAGATGTAGATCAGATCCAAATGTGTATTTACAGCAGTATGATGGTCATATAATTATAATTTTTTTATATTTTGATGAATTACTGATCACAGGTAGCACAGTTGCCTCCATTTTAGCCATCAAAACTGCTCTCCACAATGCCTTTGAAATGAGTGATTTGGGGCTTCTAAAACAATTTTTGGGGCTCGAAATTGAGCAAAATTATGATGGGATTATGGTTATTCAGTAAAAATAAATTTCAGAACTGTTAGTCAAGTTTAACATGGCTTATTGTAGGCCTGCACCATTCCCTTTCCTTTCAGGGACCAGCCTTGAAGAAGGAAAAAGCACACGTCCCATGGACTGGACTATCTATCGATAGCTGATTGGTATCTTGTTGTACTTGACACATTATAGGAATGATATTTGTTATGCCATGAATGATGTATCAAGATACATGTAGAAGCCTCATTATCTTCATTGGAAGGCAGCCAAGAGGATCTTCCAGTATATTCAGGGAACCAGGACCTACGACATTCACTATGCTGCAGACTCCGAGCTAGAGCTGGTTGGATACACAGATTTCGATTGGGTGGGTGATTATATTGATTGGAAGTCTACATCCAGATATGTATTCATGTTTGGTGGTGACCCCATTTTTTGGTAAAGCTAAAAACATGCTTCCATAGCACTATCTTCAGTAGAGGCTGAGTATCAAGGAGCGGTGAATGCTTGCATCCAAGCAGTTTGGTTGCAAGGCATTATTTCAGAGTTTGATATTGGTAGTACTTTGTCCACTGTACTCTTTTGTGACAATCAAAGTGCTATTAAGATATCCATGGATCCAGTTACCAGGCAGAGGACCAAGCACGTAGAGATCCACATGCACTATATCAGGGAGCTAGTGCATGACACGACCATCATTCTGCAATACTTCCTGACTGATGAGCAGATTGCAGACATCTTCACTAAGATATTTTCAAAAAATAAGTTCACTTACCTCCGTTCTCTATTGGGGGTGATTTCATAAAGGTGATTTGGACTACTTTCATTGTTTAGCTTGAGGGGGGGTTTTTCTCACTGGGTTTTCCCTCTTTTCCTCACTTAGTTTGTTTTGAGCATTGTTTTAGTTTCAACATTGTATAGGGTGACCTATGGAATTAGTTTCCAGGGCCCTAGAATTTTTATGCATCTATGTTTTCTAACTCTTCCTGAGTATAGCTTAAGAGGGGGTGTTGGAGACATTTACAACCATACACACTCTTTTTGGTCAAATTGGCCTAGTTAAACCACTATCCTAAGTATAATTAACATTAATTGACATCGATGGAGCATTAATTGACATCATCCCGTCACACCCACACCTACCTTCAGTCAAGGAGGCTAACTTATCCTTCTCCTACATTCGAGGAGGCTAACTAGAGCACTCCGAGGGTGATATGAGTGATATTAATGCACCTAATTGCTAACTGGTGGTTACAATCAGTTAAACAAGTTAGTTAAGGTGCCTCCTCTCATTAAATATATTATTTAATGATTATTTAATGAACTGGAGTCAACAGGGGCACCTCCACCAACTTCTGATGTGCAGTTCAACTTCAGTTAACCTCATTGGGGTTCATTGGAGTTAGTGTAGCATTACCTCTTGATGGTTGGTGAGCTGTGACATGTGTCTGATCTCTTTCAATTGAGACTCAGTCATTTATTGCACTCCAAATTTAGTGAGGGTTAGTTGAGTCAATTAGGATTTTGGTCAGTGGTTAAGTAAGTGTGAACCATGGTTTACAGTCAGTTAAGCTAGACTCACTCATTCAATTCGAATTCCCTCCTAAGAAATTCAAATTGTCTCTTCAGTCATGCTTGTATCATGACATTGTAATTGTAATCATCCATTATTTATGTGAATACAGAGTAGATGCTATTCTTGTAGACCAATTACACCATTTCATGAGTTATTTGTTGATTAATTCTTGATGAGATTGATTCTTTGTTCCTAGATCAATAGACAAGATTAATAAGGGGAACTGCTTCAACCTATCTGGTAAAATAATATGTGGCTGTCAAGAATGATACTTGTGTTGTAGGGAAGAAACATGGTTAATGGGTTCGACAAAATCCATTCTCCATTGCTGAAATGGGAACTGAACTGATACTTGCTACAAGGGGAAGGCAAATGTTTTAACTTTGCCAACAAAATTTTGACAAGGATCACATTTCTTGATGTAAGCATGGGAATATATGAACAAAGTAGGCCAGTAATATCCTTCCCTTATGATCTTGTGAGCTTCCGTCTCTCCTGAGAAATGTCTTATTGCAGGTCCTGCATGAAACTGGAAAAGAACATCATCGATTTGGTCCTTCTCGAAACATTTGAGAAAAACCCCATCGTAGTTCTTTCTAAACAAAATACCATCAATAAATTGATATGGAGCTTATTTTAACCTTAAATCTCTACGTTTTTTGGGGTCAAGAGTTTCAAGGGAAAACCCATGATTTATAAAAAACTTAATATGATCATACCATTCAGATGTTGTAGTTTCAATGGTGTTAACAGAACCCGTGGGTATAGTTTCCTTCCGTTCCCACATAATTTGCTGATTTTTCAGGTCGTTCGATTGAGCGGTAAGCAGACACAAACCTTTCCTTTTGACAATATTTTCTGGTCTAATATCCAAGTCATATTATTGCAATTTTTTCATCCAGTGAGCCCTCTTCTCACCTAGTTCTTTCTAAATGAGGACATTTCAGATGGCCTCATAAGGGACAATCACCTTAGTCCACGATTTTAACAGGTACGGTCTATAATGTTTTACTGATTTGTAAACTGCATAAGATCGTTTATCGATCTGAGAATAGTTAATTTCGGCTCCATTGAATGTTGAAGTATTAAAATAAATGGGGATTTTAGCATCATCACGATGTTTCTGTGTCAGGACAACTACGTAGGAAAAGTCAGTAGCAAAGCTGTATAGGATAAAATATTTGTTGAAGTCTGGAGACATCAGAGCAGGTTCTTTTGCAATGGCTTTCCTAATTTCAACAAAGGAATTTATTTGTCCCTCAGACCACCTAAACTGTGTATCTTTTTTAACTAGTTGTTGTAATGGCTTAACAACTTGAACAAAATTTGACACGAACCTACGAACAAAATTGATCTTACCCAGGAATTATTGCATGGATTTCTATGAACCAGGGAGGTCGATCTTTGAAATGGATTCAATGCACTCCAGATCAATAATCATGCCTTCCTTATAAACAATGAAACCAAATAGCTTACCTTTTGTGACTATGAAGATGGACTTCTTAGGGTTGAGAGAAATCCCATACTTTCTGCAGTGTTCAAACACTTGTTTCATAGAAGACAAATGTTCATTTCATTTTTTAGAATAGATTGTAATATCCTCTAGGTATACCATGACATAATTGTGTATCAAAAATTTGAAAGCTGTATCCATAGCTCTCTAGAATGTAGCTCCTGCATGTATCATCCCAAAAGGCATTCGCCTGTAAGCGAAGGTTCTCCAGGGGGTCCTAAAAGCTGTTTTTAGTTGATCATTAGGGGAAACCAAGACTTGGTTATATCTCGAGAAGCCGTCAAGGAGTGAAAACATCTTGGACCCAACTACCTTCTGTAGGATCTGCTCCATGGGAGGAACATGGTATTTATCCTTTTTAGAAGCTCTGTTTAAGTTTCTGAAATTGACACAGAGCCTAATTTCCCCATTCTTATTTAGAACGAGTACTAGGTTAGAAATCCACTACGTATGTCTGACAGGGAATATAATTTGTGTTGTCAATAATTTCTCAAGCTCCTTCTTCATAGAGGGTTCCAAGATGGGATGCATCTTCCTCAACTTCTGCTGGTAAGGTCTTACTTCTGGTTTCATTGCGATATTATGATGCATGATAATGGTGTCAAAGGTGTTGATCTCATCGTACGTCTATGAAAATACGTCTTTGAACTCCTTGCACAACTTTATAAAATCTCTCCTTTCTTCATCAGAGCAATCAAATCCAAGATTTATGAAATAAGGATTTTGTTCAGTTCCTAAGTTGACTGGTTCATAGTTGAAATATGAACTCTGGGTCCTATAGTTGGTCTTTTGTTTCAAATTGTCTTGCAGTTCATAAAATTTCTCTAGGTTGATGATTGGTTTAGGGATAATGTTGGAAAGATCATTCAAGGATTTATCATGTTCAGCCTCATCAATTTCCATATCTTGAAAGGTGTCCAGGGCTGAGAGAAAGTCCAATATTTTTTGTTCATCGTGAAATACTTTCCAATTTGTAACATTATCTGGAATGGAAGGCATGTACATCAATTCAATTGAAAACATTTCTGGGGACAAACCTTATGGTGGAATTAGCCTAGATGCAATATGAGCCAGAAGATCAGCATCAAAATTATGTGATCTAGGGACTGACTTGATATTGAATGCTGAAAAAGAGTTAGTAATATCCCTTATCAACTTTTGATAGTTAATTATATGAGGAGACAAGCAATGTATCTGGTTTCTCACTTGCTTGACTCTGATCTCAAAATATCCAACGCATTCAATTACCTTTTCATCCATGGTAATGGATTTCTTGAGTCCTTGGACCAGTGCTTCATACTCAGCTACATTATTGGTGCATTCAAACTCAAGTCTACATGCAATCATAGTTTTGGTCCCTTTTGGATCAACTAGGACACAACCTGCACCAGCCCCATGTTTAGACCTGGATCCGTAAAAAAATAAAGTTCATGCAATAGGGTCAATCCTAAAATTAGTACTAGCATTATATACATTGTGTACAATGGTGCCAAATAATGGTACATAAGTAACATGGGAAATTTGTGATTGGTTCTGTACATTCTCGATCAGTAAAGTATCAGCAAGCAAATATCCAAATAATGTGTCAAATGTGAAGTGTTCAATGTGAGTCCTGAAGTAGGAGATAGATTCATTCGAACCATCAAGGTCAATAACTATTTTCTTCATAAATGGTTCCTTACTGGTCTTAAGTTTATTGGGTTTTCCATTGAGGGGTAGCCATAGGTGACCCCAATCGGTAGCGAAGTAACCTTTTAGGTTCTTAGACCAATCTCTACTTAGCCACATTTCATAAGTTTCTGGGATGTCAGCAATCACGATGTCTATTGTTTGGTGGATCCTGGGATCAACAAACAATATCAGTAAAACATTTCTCAGTCTTCCCACTACTTTTACTTTAGATCTGTCAAGCTGAACAATTTGAATAGGGAAAGGTTCCAAAGTTGCATTTAATTTCCTACAAACAGAGAGAGGCATCAAATTTGATGAGGCACATGAATCTATCATGCAATGGCCCACATTCCTGCTGAAAATATCAAATGTAAGAAATAAATGAGGTATCCCGTTATTTCTGGGTTTCTGATTATTTGGTTTAACATAAGAGTTAAGGTTATTGTTTTGATTTTCCCTTGGTTGTTTGATTATGATACTTTTATGAAGGGAATATATTATAGAAGGGATTTTAATAAGATCAAATAGCGAGATATTAGCTTTGAATCTTTTCAAATCTTCAGCCAAATTGTACTCCAGTTCAGGAATGACAATATCCTTTTACGAGAGATTTTTCCCTTTATTGGGAACGGGTGTTGAAGGTGGTGTTTCTTGAGATGGTTTCCCTTTGGACCTAGTGTTATGAGGATGTACAAAATTTAACACTGTCTCAAGTTATTCTTCTTATTTAGAAACAAAACTTATAGTACTAACTTGTTGGTCTTCTTCTTCATGTTCCTGTGGTGGTTGTGATTCTTGGTTTGCTCGATCGTCAGAGGGTTTAGGGGCATCCCATGTTCCTATGGATAGAGATTTTAAAACATAGTGAATTTCTTCCAAGGTGAATCCTTCACTAGGATTGGGAAGTGGTGGATTTTGGGGAGGTTGATTAGGTCCTAAAAGGTGGCCTTGCAAACCCCCTGTTATTGGTTTTATTTTCATTACTATTTTTCTTTACATCAACCTTCTCAATGAATTTTTTTTGGAGAAACTTCTTTATTTCAGTCATGTCGAAAGGATCTAGGTTTGTAGCAGTGGTTTTGGGAAGGTTTTCAATTTTCTTGGGGGAGGTGGATGCCTACTCAGTTGGTGTGTCAGGATTTTATTTAAGGAAAAACACATCCTTCTCTATTTGGATGGCTTCAGCAGAAGCCTCCTGCAGGCTTCCATTGCAATCCCTTTTAACCCACATAGCTATTTGAGTCAAAATTCCCTTGATGTAATATGCCAACAACAATTCTTCAACAGGGAGAATGGTGATGGGAATTCTATTTTTTAGATATGAAAACCTCTAGTTGAAGTCTTTTACCCTTTCTTTTCCTTTGGTTTTCATATAGGAAAGCTCTATAACAAAATCTTTTGGGGTTTTTTTGTCCATAAATTTTTGAGTAAAGAGTGCTGCAAATTCATCCCATGATGGGATAGATCCAGTTTCCAAAGAAAAATACCAGGTAGAAGCTCTACCTTCAAAAGTATAAGGAAATAAACCATAGAATACATCTTTGTGTATCACTTTTCTGAGTCTAATTTTATGCATAAATGTTTTAATGTGATCTTATACAGGGATCTTATCACCAAATTTATACTTTGGAAGCCATTTTTTTGGGATTCTTAGGTAATCTATGTTGATCACCCAGGATATATACGACATCTTGATCTAACCAAGGTCTATTGGGTCATTCGTCCGCCATTGGGATGTCTTCTTCTGATGAAATGGAAGATTCTAAATCTAATGATTCGTTTGAGGAGGATGGAGAAGATAGGGGCAAAGGTGGAGGTCCACCCATTAAGATGTTGCATTGAGGAGTACTTTGTTCTTGAAATAATGAATCAATATTTAATCCAGGTGTCGATGGAGGACTGGAAGAATTGTTGTATGTTCTTCAGTGTCTTGATCGCTTGAATTGTGGTTATATTGACTATTAGTATGGGATCATCAATATGGACATGTCAAGTTGTTGTTAGTGCAATATCTCAAGCCTCAGTGAACCTCTGTTGTAACCTAGCAATGGTATCAGAATTTCCTTTTAGCAATTGTTTGACTGTAATGGCCCCCCTAGTGGGCTATTCAAAGACGAACCTACCCATTGAAGTTCTCTATTTGGTAACAGGAGTAACATGGACGCCGACTAAATATTGTACCAGTGTTTCAATGGATGAAGATGCCTATGTGTGACTATGGGTGATAATTGGTTCTATTGTTAGAGGAAGTTTTTCGGTATTCTGTTTAGGCATGGTTTTATTCTGTCCCTCCTTATAACACCAATTGTTGAGGCCTCAGATGAGTAGGTTGCTGGAATGGGTTCCAAGGCTCACAACAAAGGGGGAAAACGCAGAATGGAAGTATTCAAAAGATCTTATGCAAGGACAGTTCTATCCCCAACCTGTTTGGAACAGTAATCTCCCACAGATATAAAGGCCTGCGCTGGCACTAATAGTTTTGATCCTAAAAAGGATCTATTTCCCAATGAAGGAAAAAACAATGTCTTAGATATTGAAAGAAAGTGAATCTACCCAAGAAGGAAATTTAGTCTAAGTCATACCGACTCTAAGAAAGTATCTTATTTGTATGCAGGTTAACTTGAGGTGAAAAATAGATAATCCTTTTATCAATTCAATATAAATGTAAAAGAGATTAATTAATCATCAATTTAAAATACTACCAACCAATTAAAATTGACTAACAGTGAATTAAATGCTTAGTACATTTGAGATCAACCTGTAACTGATATGTCAATTGAAAAATTAACATCAATTATGATATTTCCTATAAAACCATTTGCAGAAATAAATAACGATTGTTAAGTAAATAAATTCCTTAAAACAATATGGATACACAGATCATAAGCAAATAGAGATAAAAAATATAGATCAATGTATTTATATATTTCAAAAGATTAAACAGTGATGGTAAACAATCTGAAGTTGAAAAATGAATACTTATCAAAGAAACTTGATCAAATAGGAAGAAGAAGATTCAAGAGAACAACATAACTGTATAATATTAAAAGTTCGTAAAAAATTACAAACCCTATATTAACCAGAGTGTCTTCAATCCCTTTAGCTAATTTTTCCTCTTCAAATTCCCTCTGCCACTACACCAAAAGATATACCCTTTAAATAATAATTACAAAACAAGTAAATCCCCATGAAACTGGGATTGTAAAATCCACATGAAACTAATGGCTGAGAAATTCTTTCCACCTAGTCTAAATCCCTAACAATTCATCTATGTTTGGATAATTTTCTGACTCAAACCCTAGTTGAGCATCATACTTAAAATTTTCCATCTCATTTTTAGCCAGATTGTGCCAAAGGCGGACAAAAATGTGGATATTTTCCTCAATAGCAAGAGTTTGTCTTATTAATCGATCCATGTCTTCAATACTAATATGGTCAAGGAATTGAATTTTACCTTTGGCCTCATTGCATCAACATTCCATCTGTTCAATCATTAATTTTGGTTGAAAAGAATTCTCAATAAGATCCATGGTAGGGAAGTGCAATGTTTCCATAATGTTGTTGACAACATACCATCTCCTTCCACAAATATCCCGTTCTTTCTAAATTGTGTCTTCAATCATTTCGTTTAAGTTAAGACAAGCATGTAATACAATCCTAACTTTCTTCAACTAAAAACTACTAAGGATAGTGATATCCTCTAGCCTATCCTTAATATACCTCTTCCACTCCACAATATCTTCATAGGCCTTAGAACCTTGTTATCTATTGTTTGTGCTCTCCTCAAGGGTGACATACATTTTTCCAAAAGCAACATGAGTTTCCATAATGTCATCTAGAGTTTTAACAATTCAGTTAATAATTCATGGTGTGCTTGATTTGTCTGGATGGACAAGTCTTTAAACTCTTAATGGGAAATCTTAGAGAAGGAAGAGGAGGCTGCACTTGTAGTTTCATCTTCACATTGTTTTTCAAGTATAGCTATCCTTTGTGAAATGGTGGAATTTATAGCTTGTTCGTCATGCAATTTATCTTGGAGAGAGGTATTATTCAATTGTAACTCTTTAAACCTGACTTAAGATGCTTTTTCAAGATTAGAAACATAAGTCTGATGCTCCTTTTTGGTTCTATCAAGTTTTTCTTCTAGCTTCTTTATTTATTCCTTTTTTCTATCAATTTCTCTATTTAGTGTGTTGACTACATCAAAGTTTGCACCTATAAATGCACATAAAGTTGTAGCTGTATCAATTGTGTCTATCTGAGGATCACTAGACTACTGAGTCTAGATTATCTGATTAGTAATAGGTGCTTCCAAACCACCCTGATCTTTGCTTCTTTTCCTTCCTTTTCTAACCACTTCCTTGGATGACCTACTGTAGAAATAATCCCCAAGAGGGACTACAATATCTTCTTCAAAATCAGCCACTTATTTAGTAAATGATGAAGTCCCATTCATTGTTGAAACCAATGAAGATGTCTGAGTAATGGTGGGAGTGGGTATGGGCATAGTAACATGGGCAGTAGACAAGGGAGAAGAGATGTTTTGAACAATTGTTGGTTCAGAGTTTGAAGAGAGGATCAGGATGGAAGTTTCATATAATGGAATGAAAATGTTTGCGGCTGGAAGTGATGATGATGGTAATTGTAGAGGGAATTTCAAGGACTGGGTCTCTCCAATAGTAGATGGAAGCATGGGATGTTCGACTTAGATGGCTAGGATAGAAGCAGATGTAGAGGTCAAAGTGTGATAGAGTTGAGATAGCAAGGGTGGTGGGATTGCGCCAGCAGGAAAAGTTGAGAGAGTTTGGATAGACGAGAAGAGAAGTGTTGAATTTGAAGAATTAGAAACAAAAGTGGATTCTAGGATACTTGAATTGGGGATAAAATATTTCATTTCATTATTAATGAACAAATATATAACTTTTTGCAAATGCTTAGTTACTTCTTCAACCACAGGCATAGGAGAATGCACTCCGTCTTTAGTATCATAGTAAATAAAGTCTATGGTAGGGGTTTGAGAAGTAGTAACCTGAATTTTCTATTTTTTAGTTGGCTTAGCCTCAGCTGCTGCTTGATCATCACACACCTGGGTAACTGCAATAGTTACTTGAGTGTTAGTAGTAGGCTTATAAACTGCAGTTAATTGAGTGTCCAATACTGAATTCATTTGTTCTAACTTATGATTTGATTGTTGGGATGTTTGAGTCATAGCTTTCACTTGTTGAGCAATCTTTACATATGGAGGGTCTGGCATTTTTACCCGTGTTACCATATGGACAAGCAATCACTAGTGGAACTTTTTCTTCTTGAGCTTCTTTCTCTTATCTGTCTCTTCTTACCTTTTCAAGGATGTCTAGCTCCATTGATATGTAGCCCAAAACCTTAGTTTTAAGCTCTTGTTGATGTTGTAAAATTTGGCTATGTTCATCTTTTCTCTTAGCCGTAGCCAAGACTTCAGAAAAGGTATTCACTCCCTGCTAAATGGAGTCATCAGGAGATTCTTCATGAGCATAACCATTCCTGATATAGTTTTGTTTGAAATGAGCATTAAGAAACCCCTTAGGGTCATGTTTTCTTTTAAGAGAAAAACCCAGTTTCAAAGAAACTATTTTGTCACCCAATGCTGCAGCCCAAGTTGAATTTGGGATGACTAATGGAAAAAGATATAAAGGAAATTTAGGCCAGCCTTTCCTTTTAGGAACAACGAGTTTTTTGTACACACCATCAGTGAAAGTCTAGAAAGAGACCTCTTCAATAAGAAACCTATCATGAACTATCTTGGGAAACAGATGGACAGTATTGCTACCCCAAATTTTGATGTATGAAAAGGATTCACCAACATATAAATCACCCATTGCGGGGATCAAGTTTCTGGCCTTAGCTGAAAAAGCAAGAGCTTCTTCTTTGAATATTCTAAAATACATACTACCCAGAAAATGTTCACAAATGTCATATAACATAGTTGGATAATTGTTATCCCATAGTGCTGAATAATAGATAGGTATAGGAGGGGCCAATAAATTCCAGTTCCATCCCAAAGTGGGATATTGGAATTTGGTGGAGAGCACATCAATGATAAAAGATGAAAATAAGAAATTCAGCTTCTTTTGGGCAATAGCTCTCTGGTAATATTGAATGGTTGTTTTGAGTTCCAACAACATGATAGATGCTCAAGGGAAAGACTCACCAATTGTTAGGTGTAGAAGGAGCAAGTCCATAAGTCAACTTGAATGAGAGCCGACTTAGTCGTTCAGCCGACTAAGTCGATGGGACGACTTAGTCGATCAACTGACTAAGTCGTTCGTCCAACTAAAATCCAGAAATTAGGTCGACCACCTAAGGTCGTGTCGGTTCACCGAACCGATAGGTAGTTATTTTGTAACCATTCTGTAATCATATATATATTAGACTATTGAGCTAGATGAGGACTCAGTTTAGTTCTCTGTGTTGTATGGAATCAATTGTATAATATAATATGTTTATTCATCTATCTGTTCTTATCTCTTGTCTCTGTTTATATTTATATATTTCTTAGTGTGTATTATTGGTAACCTTATGTGATCTATGAGATTACAACATTGGTTCCATTTTCGGTAGAACACGACTGGAATGTATGCAAACTAATGATACCAGAGTAGGAGATTATGGACTGGTGGGAACTTAAAATTGCAAACTACTTGCAGAATTATGCGCGAAGGAATAGATTAACAGTCGCACAAGAAAAAGAAATATTTTTCACAGAGACGCATGAAAAAATTGTCGAATCAGTGCCCCAACTTTTGAAGAAATTCCTGGTTGAGAAAACCGGACAGGATTAAAGAACAACAGTTGCTGGAAAAACTAATCCGTAGAGCTAGAACAAACTTGTCGAAGTGGTTTGAGAAAATCTCCGATGACTTCTATGAGGAACAAGAAGTCGAAGATAGAACTTCGGTAGAAACAGTCAAGGAGAAATTTTACATAGATCTTACTGAACAATTTATGTGTTCCCTACCGACCTTGCTGTTAAAATTCTTGATCGAGAAGAGAGCAGGGCATATCGTTGAACCTCGTCCATCACTTAATGAACCACCATAAAACTCTAACTGGTTGGAGAAGCAGAGTAAGTGGGAAAAATTCATTGCAGAAAGGGAGTGGGAATACTTCCTAAGCAAATAGACTGAACTATTTGGGCTTTCTAGAAAGCATCGGGTAGGCTATGGGGGGGTAGTTGGTCATATGTCGAGATAGAGTATAGTGGATTCTAGTCGAATAGAACCAGATACTAGGCACCAGTAATGAGAAGTTGATTAAGGGAAACTTAAGAGCATAGTATCATACGAAGGTATGTCAGACATTTAGAAAATAGAAAGGGAAGAGAGACACCAGAGAAGGGAAGCAAGACGAGAACGGGCCTTAGAGCTGCACAGAGGAATGAACCCTAGGGAGAGCAACCAGGAAGAGAATCCTCCAGATTTGGGTCATTACCGACATGAAGAAGGCATGGAACAAGAAGCGTCCCCTAAGGAGGAATAATTTTGGATAGAGTAGCCATAAGCTCTCCAATTAAGAGCTCCCAGTGAAGGAACAAACCTCTCTCCATTGAATTCACATACTTGAATACAGACTATTGTTGAAGAGGACCTTCGACTACGAGCTGGTGAATTTAGTATATGGAGTTGACTAGGTGATGACACATACACGGGCTGACACCTCATCACACATCGACTAGAGGAAGGGAACTAGGTGACCTTTCAAGTGGCACCATCCCTCCGAAGTATCCACTTGCTCTTACCGACACATGAAGGAGCACCCCCCTCACCAAATACAACTTTAGAAGAAACAGACCATTCGGAACTGTAGGCAAGTAGTTGCAGTGGACCATTGACAACAGAAGTTGACCTCAAACAACTGCAAGTCGACAAAGAATCGACGACCGATGGAAACAGAAGTTTTGTCGACCAAAGTTCTGCAAAGATGAACACACCAATAACCCCACCACCCTCATCACCACCCCCGCCTCCACCACTACCACCTCCTGAGAGCAGTGACAGTGATTCAGACATGGGCCATGGATCGACTCACATTCCTCTTTATGAGGGATATGAGGACCCCAGATGACATTGGTTCATCTGCGAGTCAACTTGGGAGGAAAACCAAGTTACAGACGAAGATCGAAAAATGGTGCAGTTCACAGGTGCCTTAAGGAAAAGGTCATTGACATGGTATATGACCTTTTGAGAAAGACAACCCAAAGTGACAAAAGCTGAGATGAAGGTGCAATTTTTGTCATTTTTCAAAACCCCAGATGCTAAGCACCTGGCCGCGAAAAAACTCAAAACCACATCACAAAAGTTAGGGGAGACTGTTCCCCACTATGATAAACATTGGAAAGACCTACTAACCCAGTTGGATTACATTATAGATGAACAGTTACTAATCCAATGGTTTCTTGCAGGGCTATCTCAGAAAGTACGCCGACACATCAGTCTGGAGATGTTCAAAACTTACGAAGATGCGCTAACAAAATCTCTTTAGGTGTAGATGGACAAAGAAATACCCACTTACCCCATAGACCATATATTGGAAGAACATCTTGAGAACATACAAAAGTCTCTAAAAGAGCTAAGCCTCAACAATCAAGAGATCTGGTGCACCAAATGCTCAACGGCTAGCCATTCGAAAGATCACTGTCGATAAGAATATAGCTGACAAGACATTTGATTTGTATAGTCCAAGACATTTTGTGACATCTACTAGGAGCACAGAGATCACTCGATGAAATATTTCCCGTTCAACATGAAGAACAGCAAGGCTTCCTGGTGCGCCATCTGTGAGACCAAAATTCATAACACGACCGACTGTCAGTTGAACCTAAAGAACTGACAAAAATATCAGGCGGTCTACCAAATTAATGCAATGGCACAACATAACGAGCACAACAATCTATCAAATGATTCAAATGGGCAAAGATACGATGGTCGACGATATGAGCATCGGTACAACAATCGATGCCTAGGCTATGGAGGAAGAGGTTGATTCCCTGGAAATCGTGATAACCGACAGTGTCGACCCATCCAGTGCTTCACATGTTATAAGGAGGGTCATCAGTATGCAGACTGTCCATACAAGGATAGAACTGATCTCAAATTATGTACCCACTATGGGTAGGGGATCACTCACTAGAGGATTTCCCTACCATGTTAGAAAAAATTAATATGAAAAAAAATGTTAATGTCTTGTCTTGTGTGTAAAAAAATGATGTAGTTAACACTAAAAATTTACATATTGTAACTCGACAAGGCACAAAAACAGGACCTAATAACCCTAGAATCACTAAAATAAAAGAGAAAACTGTATATCCTTACCCATTGAATGGAAAACAAATATACAAAGATGCAACTAATGTATTCCGAGACATTTCATGACAAGAAAACATCCATAACAGTCTACCTAACACTATAAATGAATTAATCCAGCTCGTTCAAACAAACAATTCAGTCTCCCAGTTTATTGATTTACTGTATGAAATAAAAGCTATCACCTTTGAAAAACAAACAAATAACATCTGTAACTTAAATAAAAAAGACAAAAGTGATGCCGACCCACTTGTCGAACTAGAAATTGAAGGTTACCATGTCCGACAAGTAGTGCTCGACTTCGGCTCACAAGTAAACATCATGACTCGTGACACTTGGGAACAAATGGGCAGACCTTGACTCCACGAGTCAAGCATATACCTGAAACTAGCCGACCAAGGCCTAATTGAACCCATTGGAGTCTGGAAAAACATCAACATGACTATAAAAGGAATTTCGACCAAGGTCGATTTCAAAATCATCGACCCTAAAGAGGGATCCAGTTCTTTCCCAGTGCTAGTCGGTTGACCTTGGGGTAGAAAGATGAAAGCATCCATATCCTTGGACAAGGAATGAATCAAATTAAAAGTAAATGGTCAAAATGTCATTGTACCCATTCACCCATCCCAAGGGAAACCTTGTACTGAACCTATTGATGAAGAATTCGATGTCTGACATCTCTACCAAATCCACAACGATGCAGACTACATAGAACCAAACATCCATGGAGAACTTTACTTAAGTAACGAAGACTCAGTTGGTTATAAATCAGACACCAAATTGTATGACTAGGATATTGAGAACTATGAAACACAAGCAAGAGGGTGTTGGACTATACAAAAAGTGTAGAAAAATCCCACCCAACAGTGCTTCATAGTGTCCATTGTCCTCAAAATATTTGAAAAGAAAATGAGGGAACACCCTACCTTACAACCGACCAACCTGAGTACTACACAACTACCAAGGTATAAGGAAAGGGAATCACCACTCATGCATGTCGAGCAAGTATCTAAAAATATTGGTGAACATGGCCGACTTCAAAGCCTAGTTGAAACTTTTACAAGGCAAGCAGCTAGATGGTGGGATACCCATCAGATAGGACTATAGACCTGGACAACTACTTCGACTTACTTTGTCAAAAGGTTTGGAGGAAAGAAATTAACCCAAGAAGCTCAGATCCCTGTATTCACCCAAGGAAATAACCTACAAGATCATATCAAAACCTATGAAAAGGAGTGGAGAAGACTTGGATACAAGGATGAACAAGCATGGCCACACTTGCTCCCATCAACCCTAGCCGACTTACCAAAAAAGTGGTATAATATGGAAGAAACTAGAGGTGAAACCTTCTTATGGCATGAACTCAGGGAAAATTTTATTAAAGACTTCAACTTCATACCTCAAAATGAAAATATGGTCAAGATAGCAAAGCAAATTAAACAATTTATCCAACTGACCAAAAACCAACCCTTACAAGACCATCGACAGATAAGGGAATGTAACAATATACAAACATGGTCAATACCACAGTCGACCCAATTACAATTAGAAAATCAAAACACAGAAGGGAAGAGCTTTAGATGGAAATCCAACCATGTCGAAATGACAAAACCTATCTGCACAATCCTGAAAGTCGCAACAACTAACAAACAAGATACTGACAGAATGATTGTAGCCGACTTCCCTGCCACATTCTCACAGTTCAAAGAAGGAATTCGATCGATCAATGAAGCCAAAGCACCAGAGTGGCTGGATGCAAAGTAAAAACTAAAGAAGTCGACATCTCAAATGATGATCAACCAAAACTAGCAAAAATTGGTGACTACTGGAATAGACAACAGACCACAGAGATAGTAAACATACTAAGGGAATTCCAAGATGTATTTTCTAGAGACTACAAAGACCTAAAAGGTTTAGTTCACGAAATGGGAGAAATGGAAATTGATACTAAACCTGATGTTCGAGCTATGAAGAAAAGACCTTATAAGCTATCCCACAAATACAAGGAGATAGTCAAAAATAAAATTGATAACATGTTAGCAGTAGGCATCATTTACCCTATCAACCAATTATAATGGGCAAGTCCAATGGTCATACAACCCAAGAAACATGACCCGACCAAACTAATAATTTGTGTCGACTTTAGGGAACTAAACAAAGTAACACTGACAGACCCATTTCCAACCCCTTATGCAGATGAAATCTTGAATGAAGTTGCAGGACATGAATGCTACTCATTTATAGATGGATTCTCAGGCTATAATCAAGTACCAATAGGTAAAGAGGACCAGAAGAAGACAACCTTTATGTGTGAATTTGGTTCCTGTGCTTACAACGTCATGCATTTCGGATTGAAGAATGCACCTGCAGTGTTCTCTCGAATTGTGGTTAAAAAATTTCAAGAATACATCTATAAGACCATGGCAATATACTTTGATGACTGGACAATATAATCCACCCTCAAAGATCATTGCAAATGGCTCAGACTTATGCTGGAGAGATGTCGACAGATTCAACTCTCCCTAAATATCAAGAAATGTATATTTGTGACCCCTATAGGGATATAATTAGGGCACATTGTATATAAGGAAGGTATCAATGTCGACTTTGCAAAAATTAAAATTATCCTTGACCTGAAACCACTAGTAAATCCCAAACAAGTCAGGGTGTTACTTGGCCACACAGGCTATTACAGAAAATTTATCATATATTATTCAGATATGACCTATCCTCTTGAATAAATACTAAGAGAACATCAAGAGTTTAACTGGACAAGGGAATGCCACATATCATTTGAAAAATTTAAAAGAAAAATAGTCGAAGCTCCCATCCTAAAGTTTCCAAATTGGTCGATCAAATTCCATGTTCACATTGATGCATCAGGCCTAGCAATAGGAGCAATCCTAACTCAACCAGGAGATGATGGAATGGATTACCCCATAGTTTACAGCAGTAGAAAATTAAACAAAGCTGAACGAAACTACTCAACCACAGAACGCGAAGCCCTAGGTATGATGTTTTCCCTCCAAAATTATCGACATTATCTCTTAGCTAACCCGTTTGTATTCTATACCGACCATCCAGCCCTGAAGTATCTTTTCAATAAACCACTCCATCATGGAAGGATTTGTCGATGGCTACTTCTCTTCCAAGAATTTGAGTTTGAAGTCGTTGTCCGACCAGGAAAGTTAAATGTCGGTCCTGACCATTTATCTCGAATTGACACAGGAGAATAACCGATAGGAGTCGACGATGACTTACCTGATGCACATTTATTTTGGATAGAAGCAGTCCCAACAGAACTAGAAGAAATAGCTCAGTTCTTAGAAGATGGACATGCACCAGATGGTATGAGTACCAAGAAAAAACAAATCTTAGCTATGAAGGCTGCACCATATAGTCTCATTAACAGATTTTTATAAAAAATGGGATTAGATGACATCCTCAGAAGGTGTGTACTTGAACATGAACGAGACCAAATCATGCATGAAGCACATGATGGACCTATAGGAGGATATTTTTAAGTAGACACAACTGCAAAGAAAATCCGATAGTCAGGATTATGGTGGCCGACACTCCACAGAGATTGCAAATGTTTTGTTAGTCGATGTGACAGATGTCAACAACTAGGTCGACCTTTGCCTAGTACAGAAATGCCCTTGATATCAGTAAACCCCAGTCTCACATTCAAAATCTAGGCCATAGACTTCATAGGACCATTTCCTATCCCAACAAAAAGATCAGGTGCAAGGTATATCATTACTATAGTGGAATATGTTACTAAATGGGCAGAATTTGAACTAGTCGATACATGCTCTAGTGAGATAGCTACTAAGTTTATCTATGAGAATATCATCACTAGATTTGGATGTCCATTAACCCTGATTAGCGACTAGGGGACACACTTTATCAACAAAACTATCAAAACCTTAACTGACCAGTTCCAAATCGACCACTGTCAGAGTACAACATATCATCCTTAGTCGAATGGAGCAATTGAAGCATTCAATAAAACATTAACAAAAGGATTAACAAAAATATGTAATGTTAACAAGGACGACTGGGATGAGAAAAAACCTACAGTCTTATGGGCATACAAAACAGCCTATAAACGATCAACCGACCAAACCCCTTTTCGACTAGTCTATGGACAAGAAGTAGTAGTTCCACTACACTTCTGACAATAGACACCTATTATCGTAGAAATACTACATGTCGATGTCGAACATGGAAGGAAGGATTGACTATTTCAACTCAGCAAGCTGGAAGAGCACCGACTCATGGCCATGCAACACCAAGAAATTCAGAAGCAACAATAGAAAGCATGGTACGACCGCTACATCAAGAATAAAAACCTATCGGTCGGTGACCTTGCTTTACTCTACAATAGTTGAGTCAAAGGAAAACGTAAGAAACTCCACATAGAATGGATGGGACCTTACATTGTCGAAGAGATACATCCCAATGGATCAATCCGACTAAGGACCTTACAAGGCATGGTATTTCAGAATCTCGTTAATGGATCCTGACTCAAACGCTACAAAAAATTAAAAAAAAAATCATATAACGACCATAACCGTCAACCAAAAATCCATAAAAAAATAAAAAACTAAAAATTCGAAAAACAAAATAATACCATACAGACAGAAAACCATGACAGGAAATCACCGTCTTGACAACCA
Source organism: Pseudotsuga menziesii (assembly GCA_001517045.1). NCBI lineage: Eukaryota > Viridiplantae > Streptophyta > Pinopsida > Pinales > Pinaceae > Pseudotsuga > Pseudotsuga menziesii. Next base: position 1,015,452 of record LPNX010624642.1, read on the forward strand.
CCATCATGAACATCGACCATTTTCATCGACCAGTCCTGTTGAGAATTATCATCACCGACACCAGCCAATGACTTCGATAGTCCCATCACGCATTCATGACATCAAGCACTGAAAGCACATTACCATTAACACACACTCGCGTACTCCAACTGGAACATCACAACCGCCATTAATACACCCATCGCCACACACAACCACATCATCGACTATAAATACTGGATCGCCAAAGGTTCATTCACCACAACCTATACAGACAGAGCATCAAAGCATCCCCTTGACCAAAAGATAAGAAACCCTTAGCGACATCAACCACCAAACTGACACAATGGCCCCTAAACAAACCAATGCCTCGACCAAGGCCAACGAGATACAGGTTGCAGATACATATTTAGTCCACAGACTAAAAAACATAAAAAATGCCAAAGTACAAGAAGGATCATGGAAAAAGCTATGGACCGAAATACAAGAATGGGCCTTTGTCGACAAAAAGATGACTCAAGCAGTAGAAAAAGTCAGACACAACACTCTCTTTGGCTATGCCAATGCACCCATGATGGCTAGCTTTGGTGGCACGAAGGAAGCTGCTGTCAAATTCATAATCAGTCGGTATCATAATGGTCGATTCTACTTCGACGAGATGGTCGACATCTCTGGGGATGTCATCTCTAAGCTAACCGGTCTCTCTAATAAAGGAGACCCTGTACCAATCGGAATCAAAGAAGGACTGGTAGAAGAGCTCACTAGGTCACTTTCTGGTAAAAAATCCAAGGGATTGATGATTAGCCAAATCACAACTCGGACGCCACAAGTCATGGCCAAAATCATTTCCATAACACTCACTCTAGCAGGTCGAGGCAGCGACCTTAAGTTAGAAATGCTAGAAGCCGTCGACACCATTGCCACTGATAGGAGAATATACAAATGGGGTGATTATGTTGCCAACATGGTGAAGACCATTTGTGAGCGATGTCAAGAAACATGGGGAATCATCAAGTTCCCCTCCCTCATCTTATGGATTGTCATGTATCACATCTACCCAGAGGGGAGCCCAGTATTTCGGGAACCTTTGAAGTTCGACATATGGAGGTTTAAACCCTTCTCCCAGAAAGGAACCTTGCACGAACTAGAGCATGGGAAAGTATTCCTAGAGAACTGGTTCCAACAACTAAAAGTTCACATGACTAGATGGAGGGTGCCTCAAAACATCCAACGAAATCTACCCACGAACTCCCATATCCAGCTGGAGCTTGACCATACCTCGGTGTGGTACATGCAGGGTGAGGACTCCAATGCCAAATCCCTCGACTACTATTCGTCTGTCGACCAGATCTTCTGAGAACTGTCTCAATAGGCTAAGATGAAGATACTAGTACTAGAAGCAGCCAAACATATCAACATCTTGATCAAGGAGCCACTCACTAACCAAGAAAAGAAGGAATACTATGAGCTCAACCTCTACATTAGCACATTTGTGTCAGAGGAGACACCGATCGAACATACTGGTCGAGTACAGATAACTATCAAACCTCCAGCCGCAAAGAAAATATAACCACAGCTCGCAAAACCAAAACCATAGCCACAACCACAGATAACTTCCCGGCTATAGAAAGTGTCGTCCTGACTCAAGCATCGACATGCAAGACAGAGCCTGAAAACCCTGAGTATGCTGTTACAAAAGGAATTATTTGAAAACTCATTAAAGAAATAGCAACATCCAGAAAGAAAATAAAAACATAAGAAAAACAACAAGGTAAAGGTAAGCGTAAGCTTATCATTTCCAAATCATCAGAGGATGAGGATGAACTGGTAGCCACAACCCTCAACATCATAGAGGATGCTGCCACAAACAAAGTACCGGTCGAAACCCAGTTCCAGCATTTTGTCGACACAGGAGCACAAGCAGGTCGGTCGAAGAAAGCAAAGACCATGACGATGCCTGAAAATGTCATTGACCTTGTTTCGACGCCTCCACCCCCATCCCCAACAAAAATAACCAAGGATAAATACCGACACCACAGTCAGTCAGCCCCCTCGACTTATACAAAAGTGTGATTTTGGAGGCGATAAAAGCAAAATTCAACAGAGATAGCGACTGGCAAGCTTTCTTTGAGAAACTTCCTATGATTTTCACGTCGACTTAGAAAATTGCCACACAAACACCTATATTCACGTTTGAAGGACAGCAACAGGACCCCCAACCCCCAATCATTGCAACCATCTCGTAGGTTTTTGAAAGAAATCCCAATAGGGAATCCCAAGTGACCGCATGACGGTCTTCAACTATTACACTGACTGACCCCATACCCCAAGCTAACCTCCCAGCCGCTGCACCAACTAAAGAAGAAGAAACTGAGGAAGACATCACTCGACAAATCAACCAAATGTTCTCTAACGTCGATTTTCCCCCTCAACCTGACAAAACACCATCTCCACCACCACCACCACCCCCCAACTCAGAGAAAGACCCACCACAAGCAACTGCATCCACACAACCAGAGGTGGTAATCACCCCACCTCCCCAACCAGAGAAACCATCGACTCCTATCCCGCAAACCAAAGACCCCGCCTCAACGGTTGCAGCTACACAAGAGTTAGATAAGGAAAAGCATAAGAAGAGGATGAAGAAACAGAAAAGGGAGCATCATGGAAAGACTCCCAGACTTCAAATTAGATTGAGAGATGCAACCTCCTTAATCGACGTAGAAATGGCCCAACTCCTAAAAACCCTAGAGAAAGAAGCAAATACAAGGAGTGAATGAAGAAATAAAGAACTCAAAGACAAAAATATAGAATAGGTCGCCTTTCTCGACAAATGCAGGAATTTAGCCCAGTCCGTCATGCCGGGTCCCATAGAGATTGACACAGATAGACCGCTTGAAAGAGCGTATCAGCTATTTGAGAGCATGGTGTCGACCCTCCAAGCACACATTTAGGAAACCAAGGGGGAACAAAAAGAGGAAACTGCCCAACTCCTCATGGCACAGCACACTACATTCTCTGAAGCATATAAAGTATTGCAAGATCATATGGAGGAGTCTGTCGTAACCGAAGAAGTATTAAGAGACTGGCCTACTCACTATGAGCAAGTTTATCAACAAACTTGACAGAATCGGCAAGGGATCCAGGCACTAGAGAGTAGAAAGACAACTGAGGAAGCACTTAGAACAACAATAGAAGAACAGATAGTGCTTGAAACTGCCAAACTGTAGAAACTAGAAAGGGAAGCACATCAGTGGGTGCAGCAAGCCCTCCCTAACTTAGATAAAGTTGACATCATATGTCCATAGATGAAATGACTTATCGAAACTGCAGAGGAGAAGGACCAATTTATGGGTCCCAAAATGGAGAGGATAGCTAAAGTCTCCATCGCAGAAAATATGTCGATCTTGTTAGGCCTAACCACACTCACCATCGACATCCAGAAAGTTTTGCAGAGTTGGACAGATTTCCAACACCACCTCGCCATCATAGCCCCAACCATTGTATAAGTCTATGTATAGAAACAACTGACCATCAGACTTCACAGCCCACTGCAATAAACATAAAAGGCTGGCAAGAATTTTGTACCTCCTTGTTTCTTTGGGATGAAGAAACATTTTGTTCATGGGGGAGATGTAGAAGGAGCAAGTCCATAAGTTGACTTGAACAAGAGACAACTTAGTCATTCAACCAACTAAGTCGATGGGCCGACTTAGTTGATCAGCTGACTAAGTCAGTCGGCTGACTAAAATCCAGAAATTAGGTCAACCACCTAAGGTCGTGTCGGTTCACCGAATCGACAGGTAGTTATTTTGTAATTGTTCTGTAATCATATATATATTAGGATGTTGAGCCAGATGAGGACTCAGTTCAGTTCTCTGTGTTGTATGGAATCAATTGTATAATATAATCTATTTATTCATGTATCTGTTCTTATCTCTTGTCTCTGTTTATGTTTATATATGTCTTAGTGTGTATTATTTGTAACCTTATGTGATCTGTGAGATTGCAACATTAGGACATGGTGGGATACCAGAGCCCACTCATATTTAAACACAGAATAGTTTGGAAGACCATAAAGCCTACAAAGCATAGCTTCCATAAGGAATAAGGCTCTCCAAACCAGGAAACTAGGTATAGTTTGTCAATCCTCTGTGAGAAACTATTGGGTTCATTCATTCAGCATTTCATTAAAGTTAAACCTAGTCGTAGAAGATTGTGCGAACTCAACATTAAGGGGTTACACATTTGGTTTAAGAGCATAGGCTCTGGTTAAAAACTCAGGATGAACAGTAGCTAACTGCAACCTTGCGCTATCATTAAAGGACTGGTATTTAGGGTTTTCATGGTCTACAATCCATTTAACTAGGTCATTATAGGGAAGGATAGCGGGCCTGGTAGCAATGGCATGTCTCCTAGAATTCCTAATTTTATGATATGCCAACTAATCATTTCAAATATGTAAAAGGTCATTGTTATCAGAAATTGAGTAGACCCTAGGCTAGTTGATTTGGTAAGTTTCAGTAATTCTACCACTGGTGTCTTAGAAGATGCCCAAGTTTGGGTCTTTTTTCAGCATATCTTTGTGAGTGTTCTTGCAATAGATAAATCGTTCCATTTCGGAAGGTTGAATAGCTTTGCTAAACACATAAACATGAAATCAATACAAATTGAGAAATAGAGCAACAGTAAACAATAAAACGTGGAAATGACAGAAAAAACCAACCTGAATTGACCAGAATTGTGAAAATGATCCCTGGTAATATTTGCAGTAAAAACCATGCAACAAGGTAATTTTTGAAAATGAAAATGATAAAGAAAATACAAATAACCCATATATTTATAGATTTTCAATAGGTCAAATTGAGGCCGTAGGATTAAAAATAAATAGACGGTCAGGATCAATCTTGTGGGATGTGGACTCAGGTCGCAAGATTTCAATTTTATTAATTTTCCTGCAATTTGAAATCCGTAAATTGCATATTACAAGATGCGGGTTCAAAACTTTAAGAAACTAATGGGCATGAGCATTTCTGCAATCCGCAATTGCAGGTTACGGGACGCGGGAATACAAAAATATTAAAATTTTAACTAACCTTTTCCGCAATATACAATATGCAAATTGTAGGTTGCAAGTTGAGGAAACACGCAACACAAATAATAATTCAAACTACTTCTCGCAGTGCCCAATCCACATTTGCAGGATGACAAACTATGATTATTGAAACATGTTTCTGCACCCGCAATCCATATTGCGGGTTGCGGGTTGTGGGATGGAAAATTTTCAAATGCAAAACCAAGATCCCGCAATATGCATTGCAGGTTGTAGGTTGTAGGAAAGACACACTTTTAGGAAAAATCAGTTCTTTCTGGAACTCACAAAAACACACAAAAATGCATAAATTTTCAAAATGTTAACTAAATCAAATCATGACAAAGACATAGAAACCATGATAAACAGCATGGGAATCCCAAGATTACTGAGGAATTTAAACATTATCTTTGCATATAAAATCGAGGCTCCCATGTTTTGGATAAAACATGGGAGTTGTTGTATCTACAACAGAAGGAAATAAATAATACCAAGGGATCCTGGGATTCTTGGGAATGACATATTTACAAAATGGGTAGTAACATTTGAATCCTTGCAGAGAAGGAAGTTGGATCCAGGCATTCTAATCAGTTACCTTAACTAGGTTGACAATTTGGGTGAAATAGGTGGTCATTAGAGAAATGACCGTGCTCAGAGTGGTATAGCATAACCATGGTCGAAAGGTTTTTGTAGAACTCAGTGGTGCTTATGCTTGAGGACACACATAATTTGAAGGGGAGGACTGTCATGTCCCCACATTTTCATCACCAAAGTGTTTACCATGAAAAAACTCCTAGAGGTTCCAGGTGAAATTAATTACTCTAGCCTAGGGAATTTTGTAAAAACATTATTTATGAGAATTATACTTAGTTTTATTTTTATTTATTAATTAATTAATGTGCAAATAATATGTTGAATTAATCTTTCCATACCAGGAGGGTGCAATGGGAGACCCAAATTGCCAAGGGGAGTGTTAGAAATTGTATGGAAAAAATCAATCACATAGAAAAAGGAAATTACTAAAATCCAAAGAAAAGAAGCTAGTCACAAAAGAGAGAAAGCCAAGAAAATTCGTTATAAGAAAAATAGAAACAATGGACTGAAGGAGGGCACAGTTTCCGTTTTATATTTTGGTGAAAAAATCCAAGAAAAGTTGTCATAAGGAAAATAGAAACTCTAGGTCAAGGAAAGCATAGTTTCCAAATGGGACGAAGGATACAATAATGGAAACATATTTAAGGACTCAAACTTGCTAAAATTATCAAAGAGGGTGAATTCATGGTTAGGGTTAGGTTTCTATGTGGATGACCTGCTCTCACAGGTCACCTATACCTGAGTGTAGACAATAGGAGACCCTCCATATAGTTTTTCAACTCTACGCACGTCTCAGACTCTAAGTTGAGTCCATTGTCAGGAGTGTGGTGTCTCAATGGATTCTAGGTTATTTCTTCTTAATGAATAGTTGTTTCCAGTCATTTTTTCAATAGAATGAATATTAGTTTTTTCTTTAAGGGAATGTATTATTGGTTTCCTGGATTTGCATAATATTAACCCATCATCTTTGTTAGAAAATTTTGTGTCTTTTTCAATCTCAATGGATTCTCTTATTTTCCTTTTGTTGTAATGATCATCTAATGATATGACTTTTGCATCCTCCATGCGTATTTGGTGTTTTATTTTTAAAGATTGTTATGGTAATGCTGATTTATTTATTTCTTTTTTTATATTGGCACAATGTTCCTTTAGTCTAATTTGTATAGAACGACCAGACTCACCTATGTATACATCCTCGCATGAGCAAGGTATGAGGTAGACTCCCTTCTTTTGCATGGCGTTGATCCTATCTTTTTCTTTATCTAAAATGTTTCTTAATGAATTTTGAGGATGGAATATATTTTTAATTTGTTTATTTTTTAACACATTAGCAATTTTTTCGAAAGTACCTTGAATATAAGGAATAATTGTTATCTTGGAGTAGTCTTGATTCTATTTATTATTTTTATTTTTTGATTCTTGGGCCGCTTTAAAAGCCATTTTTATGTCTTTAATGTTATACCCATTGATTTTCATTACTTTATATAGGTGTATTAATTCAGCATTAAGATGTTATTCATAAAAAATTCTCATTTCTTGGGTGGCAAGAGTTGTGAGGATGCCTAGTTTTTGGGAGGGATGATGGTGTGACTCTAGATGTAGGTATCTATCTGTGTGGGTTTTTTTTTATGGTAGAATTGATGAGTGACAGAGCCATCACCTCTTTTTTTGATGAGGACATCCAGAAAGAGAAGGCTATCATTCTCTTGGATTTCCATAGTGAACTTTATGTGGTTTGATAGGCTATTTAAGTGTGTGAATAATTTGTCAAGATTTTCCCTGCCATGAGGCCATATAAAATGTGTATCATCTACAAATATTCTCCACTCTCTTGGTTTCATGGGATATGAATCAATGTATTTATTTTAGAAGTATTCCATGTATATGTTTTCCAGTATTGGGGATAGCGGAGATCCAATTTGTACACCATCTATTTGTTCATAAATTTTTTCACGGAAAGAGAAGTAGGTAGATTTCAAGAATTTTTTTACAAGGTCTACAATTTCCTCATTTGTGATATCCTTTATTATTTCAATTTCTTTTATCACTGGTACCTTTGTATATAAGGATACCACATCAAAAATTGCTATAATTTCCTCTCTAGATAGGCATAAGTTTTTTATTGCATTCACAAAGGAGGAAGAGTCCTTGATGTAGGAGAATGTGTTCCCTGTTAGTGGTTTTAGGGTTTTTGCAAGGTATTTAGATAATTGATAGGTAGGTAATCCTATGGTATTAACTATAGGTCTTAATGGCACACCATTTTATGGATTTTCAGTAGCCCATAAATCCTAGGTATAATAGGATTTTTTGGATAAATATTCTTCTTAGTTGCATCATCCAGCGAGGATATATCCAGTGATTTTATGAGTTCCTTTGTTATCTTCGCAGTTGGATATTTTCCTAGTACTTTATAGAAGCCACTTTCTATTAGGTGTTGGAGAATTTTTTTTTGGTAGTCTGTGGCATCCATGACTACTATTACATTTCCCTTGTCTTCTTTCATTATCATAATATCAGTATTAGTTTTAAGCTCTTTTAATGCTATGGATAATTATTTGCTAATATTAGGTTTGGGAGGTTGAGCGTTTTTAAAAATTATTACACATTTATGTCTTGCCTTTACGGATTCATTCTCAGGGAGCATAGAGATAGAGTCCTCCACTGCGCATATGAAGTCTTCAGCCTCACATGATTTTTTGTTGGAGCATTGTTGATTTCTTTTAACATGTTCATTAACCAGTTTATCAAACTTCTTCATGAGTTCTTTATTCTTCTTTTCGCCAGCTTCATCAATACACACGGTCATTCTAGAGTGGATGAGCAACTAAAGATCAGGACAAATTGTGTTTGCTAGTTCCACGTGGAGGTTTAGACATTCTTTGGATAAGTTATTAGGTTTAATTCTTTTTTTTTAAATTTTTTGTTCTAACCAGATCCATACTAGCTCACGTGAATGTGTTTGTGTTTGAGTTTTAAGATGGTGGTGTATTAATGGATATCTGGGGATGATTCTGTCTTTCCTGCATCTTTAAAAAAATATTAACCTAGAGATCTCGTGAGATATTAAGACCTTCTTTTTCTCTAGAAGCCAAAATTTATCCAACAACTCCCTTCCATGGAGGGAGATAATGGTTTGGTTTATGTTTCCATGGGTATTCATGATGAGTGGAGACAGTAGGAGACCCTGCATATAGTTTTTCAACTCTATGTACATTTCAGACTCTAAGATGAGTCCATCATCAATATTTTGGTGTCTCAATGCCATCTAGGTTATTTTTCTTAATAAATAGTTGTTTCTAGTCATTTTTTTGCATAGGCCAACTATTATTTTTTTCTTTAAGGGAATGTATTATTGGTTTCTAGGATTTGCATAATATTAACCCATCACCTATACCTGCTAAAAAAATCACTAGAGGTTTATAAAAATACAAATGGATCTCCTTTACTTAGTGTGGATATTGATTGATTTGTGTTTATGTGAAGCACATCTTCTACTGAGTGTTGTGCCTCAGATCTTCAGGAGATGTTCCCCAAATCCTTCCTTCCTCTATCTTATTCCTCCCTTTCTTTCTATTTTCAGGATTTGGAGCACTCATGAACATCAACATATTCATATCATATATATATTTCAGCCATTATCTTCAATGAAATCAGTCTCAAGTGAAGTGAAATCTTCACCTACTCTCCCATCCTTCTTGATGTCAGATTTGGGCTTCCTGCCCACTGTTTTGAGTCCCATTTTTGGAGTGGTCAGTACTAAAACTTTAGTTTGATGTGAATAATTCCATAGAATCTATTTAGTATCTATGTAATACTTTTAGCATTCTTTCCAATAATATGACATGTCCAGTATCCCATGAATGAGATTTAAATGTGTCTTTAAATGAGGGTTTTGATGAGTTTGATGCTATGATAAATGAGTAATGGAAATGATTATGAGTGTAAATGATATAATGTTTCAAGTAAATATATATTAATATCTGTACAATTCCATTCTCAGTTCTGATATATTTCTGACACGAATTTCATACATTTTTGTACACCTATGCTAGATGACTAGTTAAAAATTACTAATTTTACAGTTTTATCAATTTCAGGAGTTATGTTTATCTGAATGAAATTTAATAATATTTTTAATGATTTTGATTGAACCCTCTTTCCATAATAACTTTCATACTGAAATTTAGTTTGTTTTGTACACTGTTTGGGAAGTTTGCACTACGCAGGACTTCCGAGGCCAAAATCGCCAAATTTTCCCAACTTCTCCCAAATAGACCCAAGTATTTCTTGAAATTTTATGATATGTATGAAAAAACATTGGATGAATTTTAAATATATTATAACATATCTTTTTATTTCCCTAAGCCTCTGGTTGAAATGATCTTAAAGAATCTTCCTAGTTTCACGGTTGGGTGACCCAGAAGTGTGGGAGTAAGTTTCAACATAGATGACTCTGAAACCTAAATGGTACCCAATATAAATGTGTTAGGTAAGATTATTTCTCTATGCTGAATTTTTCCTTTATTTTTTCGCTCTGCCTGATTCTCTATTCATAAATTTACTAGCAAAATACCCTTATCCGCCTAGTCCAAAAAATTATCTAGTTGAGTACAGAGTTTTTTATTTCAAATATTTATTAAATTATCAACATAGTTAATATTCTAATCTGATTATCAAACCAGGGATATTGAAATATACACAAAAGGGTTAAATCAAGCATCAAATGATAACTAGAAGCATTCAAGGGACTAACACAATATTTAACCAAAATACACACAAACTTAAAAAATCGATAAAATTATTCAAACAAAAACAATAAACAAACCATAAAAAATTGTCAATAAATTCGTGCTAAACAACAACATGGTTTCATGTACTTTAATGATCCCATTATTTCTTAGTGAAAGTGTTGTTAAATTAGTTATTTATCTTTTAGTATTAGGGCACTATTTATGTGAAGAGTTGGCTCCTAGGCCTAGCTTTCTCAAATTCCAGTGTCATTTCCTTTCACATACAAGAAAGAGACAATGTAAGAGATAAATATCAAAACATCAATATTAATAAGCTGCATGAAGGTAATGAAGCTCAAGTCATTAATGTTACAACAAAAAACTACAATGTAGAATCTGTTTGTGCTAGAAATTGCTCCTAGACTACCACAAGAACAAGCTAACACAATCTCAAAAAGAAAACAAAATGAAATTGGTCTTTTAGGGTTTTGGTTTAAATCTTCATCAACAAGGAGGTCATAAACATTCACAAGCTAATACGGAATTGAATCATGCACAATTTAGATAAAATATGGATCAAACACATCCCAATAAGCCATAAAAATTACACATGAAATACTAATTCCACCCACAATCTAAAAGCATTTACATGAATAAAACCTTTAAACAAGAAATGAAATTGTAAATTGAGCAATCAACGAGATTAGAAATGAAATAACATGACAGGTAAAAAGTATTATAAGTTTATATATAAGAGTTATAACAGTCATCAACTTACATAAGAGTTATAAGTTCTAGCATGACATATCAAAGCTTAAAAGCGTCTCCTTGAGTCAAAATTCGAACCCTACCTTCATCTAATTTCCTACTTTTATCCTTATTCCATAAAAAATAGTTACATAACTTACTAACTTTTAGGTTAAGCCTTCAAAACTGCCAGTAAGATAATTGTCTTTTCAAAATAAACTATTTGTTATTACAAAATAAACCACATGACAACTATCAGTAGTAATATTTATAGTTTTTCTGCTTCCTTAGCTAGCAATGCAATCCCCTCTAAGGCATGTCACTACCTTCTAGTTCTCAGATGCTCTGCTTCCAGATCTTCAATCTTCTTCGATAGTGTCTCATTTACTTGGGTCAAGTCTTCAATTGTGTGGTTCAATTTCCCAAACTAACTTTGAGTCTACTTCTTTCTCCTTAAAGATTCTTTTGAAATATAAATTAACTCTTGGTAATGCATGTTTATGTCATGAATATCCTCCCTTAACCTTCTGTTAGTCATGACTAATCCCTCGTTTGTTTCATTCAGAAAACTGATTTGATATTTTGCATCGCTTCACTATTTTCTGCAGATTTTTTATTTCAAAATCTATGCACAATCCCTCTTTTGTTGTAGAAATTTTGTTTGGATAACCATGGAATGTACATTTTCCTAAAAATCATATCATCATATTCCTCATCTTTATCTACTTCTTCTACAGGAACTTCTAATGACCTATATCTTTCAGTACTGCAAACTTTTGGCTGCTCTGCAACCTTGTATTTTTCTGGTGATGACTCTAAAGTCATTGAATGTTCCTTCTTACTCTGAAATTGATTAGATTCCAATCCTTCTTCTTCTCCCAAGTATTATTGATATGAAGAGTCTTCAGTTACAATAACCTTTTCTTTAGCTAACATTGGATTCAAAATATTTTTCATGTTAAGTCTTAATTTTTTTTTAACGCTTGTTTTAGGTCTCCATCTCATTTCTCCTCCTCCTAGAATTACAAATGATTTGAATTAATACTTAACAGCTAAGAGTTGTATAGTATCACCTTTTAATCCTGCTGCAACTAACTCTTCTTTAGACATTTTATTTGAACTCTGTAGATTATCAACTTTCAGCTTATCTAGAACAGGAAACTCCATTATATCTTCATGTATACCTGTAAAAGTTTGATTATGTTCCAAAGAAATCCTGTCTTTTTTCTGTTTTATGTCAACTCTATGGTTCTCTTCTATATTCTTTAAAAACTACTCTTGATTTTCATTAAGTGCTCCTTTAACCTCTTCATATACAGACTCTTTAAATTTCTGAACTGAACCTTCTTCTTGAATACTGTCTTTCACCATCTCATCAACTATTTCTTTCTTTAATTTCTTTACAAGGAAATGTTGTTTGTTCATCTGCCTCTTTTTAGGTCGAACTTCTTGTTGAGTATGAATACCTGACCAAAACACAAAGTCTTCCCAGGTTCTACCCTTTTTCTAAAGAACTGTGTTAACAATCAACTTTATAAGTCCGTGATGAAAGATATATTGTTGAGTGTGGTCTTTATGCCCTTTTACTGTATATGACATTTTCTGTAGGATTTTTAAAAAGAAAAAGGGTAAATTCATTTTGGAATCTTGATTTAAATGTTGGAGGAATATGATATGATAGTTGAAGACTAACGCAAATTTTCCCTCACAAGTGATGCAACTCAGTAGAATTCTTATAACCTCTCTCCACTCAAGATTGAATTTATGTAGCCGTACACCCTTGCCCCAGCCTAGGGGTTTGACCTTTGACAATAAGAAATATTTTGAATTGAAAGTGAAGGGTGTTTTCTTGAACCAAAGTTCTCCGTCACCTGCTATTCCTGTGGCCTCTTCAATTAAATCTCTGGTGAGTTCAAATTTGAGGGTTTCAAATGAAACAATGTTCTTATCTAAACCTTGTGCAAATATATATGATAATTCTAGGTTAAAGCCATCAATTCTCTGGAATAAATCAAACTAGCTAGACCTTTGAGAAATCGTTGCACAATTAGGAAATATTTATGCCCATCTTGTATCCATAGAGTCAACTCTGTTTGTTTTACCACTTTTTTTCATTTTTTGAGCTGTAAACCTAAATTGGTTACACGACTATCAAGATGATAAATTGAACTCCTGAATATGATCCATTATATCTTTTATAGGTGTTTGAAAAAATCCAATGCTTCACACGACAGTTTCCATGATCTCCAGCCGCTTCCTTCAATAGCTTCACCAAATGAAAACCTAACAACTATGACCACGATCCTTGCAGTGTCTCAGACACCTATTATAATGATTACTGGGCATTGAACATGTAACCTTCTGTCCTGACAGGTGTCAAACATCTCCTATGATATTCTATTGCAAAACAACATCACTATTTTCCATAATTTCGCATGCTCGAGATTCTTGTAGCGCTTTCGTTCTTTGACCTTTACTCCTATGCTACAGGAATCCTCTTAAGCATATTTTTTAACCAAAGCTTAAAAACAAAGGTTAGGCATAAGCTTAAATTTTGAAATAAACTTTATTATAAGTTTTTTGAAAGCTTAAAGATATATATATTCACTAATAAGCCCAAAGAACAACCTTAAAGCCCATAAAAATGAAATAAATCTAACCATTTAAAGCATTAAATCAATAAAAAAGTACTGATTTCCAAAAATTGTCAAAACTAATTTAAAATGTAAAATCATGGTAAACTAATGCTTGAAAAAATAAGACAAATAACCTAAGAACAACATCTAGTTATAAAATCTGGCTCCTGCTGCGGGATGAAAGCCTCCTTGTGAGGTTTCAAGAACCTGTATATCAGTGCCTTCTGTTCACTCAACCAAACCTAGCTACTAATATGCAAAAATTCCATTGGGTTATAGAGTCTTTATTCAATATTTATCACACCGATATATACAATGAAGGACAAGTATGTTACCTTCATTGGCTGTAAAAGTGCTTGAGGAATCATCCATTTACTGGATTAGACAATTCCTCACCTTCCAAAGTCTGCAATATGATGGTATTGTTCTCCAACAATTTTGAAATTATGAAAGCGCCAAACCATAAATTGTCAAATTTACCATGCTTACCTTTTTGTTCCTTCTAGCATCGCACCCTAAAACCATGTCTCCACCATAAAAGGTATTCTCCTTAATATTCCTATCAAACCTTTCTTTGATTTCCTTTCTGTGCATTTGAGCCCTTTCTTATATAGCTTCACGTTCTTGTTGTAATTCAATAAGTGAAAAACTTCTCCTTTGAATATCATTAGGTTCCTCCAAACTATATTGAAAGAATTTCATTATTAGAATACCTAACTAAACTAGAAATACAACAACAATGTCATATACTAACTGAAAAGGAGAGGAACCAATTTCCTTCTTAGTAGTTATCCTATGTGCCCAAAGTACATATTTTAACATTGAATCTCATGACCTCTTATGCTAACTTAACAAGTTTCTAATGCTATGAATAATGTTTTTATTTGCTGATTCTGCCAACCCATTTCCTTGAGGGTAATAAGGTGTAGAATGTTTCAGAACAATTCCACTTTGTTCACAGAATGTAACCATAGCTTTAGACTTGAAGGATTTTTTATTATCAGATAGCAATTTTTAGGGAACCCAAATCTACTTAGAATATTCTCTCAAATAAAATTGATTATCACCTTATCAGTTGCATTCCTTGTGGGAATGAATTCTACCCATTTTGTGAAAAACTCTGTGGCTATAAGTATCCATCTATGTTGTCCAGAAGAAGAAGGTTTTATTTCTCCTATAAATTCTAAGCCCCACTACTGAAAAGGATCATTAGCTGCAATGGGCTTCAATGGTAAAGACACAAGTTTTTGTTTACCAGTAAAATTTTGACATGGAACACAAGCTCTATCCTATTGATATACATCAGAAAACAGAGAAGGCCAATAGTACCCAGACCTCATTATTTTATAAGCAGTAGCCTTCCAGTATTTATTCCCTATACAAGCACCCTCATGTGATTATAAAATGACTTCCTCAATCTTTGGCTTGTCTAAACATCTAAGCAATACTCCTCTTGGATCCTTCAAAAGTAACCGTTGATCTATTAAACAGTAATTAGTGGCCTTCAATTTCATCGTTCTAACTATTTTTTGTATAAATGTTCAAGACACTGTAAATACAGCACGAAATGAACAATGTCAGCATACTAAACTGATTCTACATACTTGTCCATAATTTCCACTTTGTCTTGCTTTGCTTGCAATTCTTCCGGTAGTGATTGTTTTGCCATCAAATGCAGACCAAGAGCTTCACAATTTGAGTCTGCGAATAAATTTGGCTAAACCTTGTCCCTTCACTAGCTTAGTAGGATTGATTTCCACATCATACTCCATAATATTTGCAATCCACTTTCCCCTCTTTCCTTCAGAATATGGTTGATTTAAAATGTCTTTTATAGCAGCATTAGGAACATAAGCAATGACCTTTGACTGTAAAATATAAATTCTGAAAAAATTCAATGCCTTTACCAGTGAATATGCTTGCTTTTCCAAGGTAATATACTTAAATTATGAATCCCTAAGAGTCTTACTAAAGAAAGAAATTGGCTGCTCCAATACTTCTGCATTTTTCTATAATAAAACAATTGCTATTGTGTCCTGAGATGCAAAGGAAAAAGTCAGAAAATATTTCTAAAAATCAGGGCTCACCAACACCGGTGCTTCTACAAGGGCCTACTTTATCTTCTCAAATGAGGTCCTAGCCTCAACTGTCCATTTCACCTCTTGATCTTTCCTTAAAATAGTTGTTATATGCTTTATAGTTTCAACAAAATTTGGTATAAACCATCTCAGAAAATTAATCTTTCCAATGAAAGAATGAACATCCTTCTTAGTTCTAGGTAAATTGATTTTTAAAATGGCTTTAACTCTCTTAGGATCTATCCTTATTCCATCTACTGAAACCAAATTCCCCATAAGATTTCCCTTCTGAACAAAAAAATGTGACTTCTTTGGATTTAATCATCAATCCATATTTCCCGCACTTCAAAAAGGTTTGTTTGAGATGTTTTAGATGCTCTTCATCAGAAAGTGGAAATACTGTAATGTCATCTAACTAAATAACAACAAATTTTTCATTTTCCCCAACAAAGGCTATATCCATAGCTCCTTACAATGTGCGGCATCAACATTCATCAGAACAAATGGCATCTTGTCATACATGAAGGTACCCCAAGGGATAGTGAAAGCTGTGTTTTCCCTGTCATCTAGATGCATAGCAATTTGATTATACCCCAAGAATCCATCCACCATTTACATTCTCTAAGCACCCATTACTTGCTGCAAAACCTGCTCTATCTTAGGCAATAGGTAATTGTCTTTTAGTGAAGCTCTGTTTAAATTATGAAAGTTCACACATAATCTTATCTTTCCATTCTTTTTCTTGATTGTAACTAGGTTATCCACCCATGATGAGTATCTAAGTGGAACAATGCTTTTTTCATACAATAATTTTTTAACCTCCTTCTCTATGACTGAGAATAAAGAAGGATTTATTCTTCTTAATTTATATCTGAAAGATTTTACATTAGGCTTGAAAGGAAATTTATGCTGAATAATATTGGTGTCATAAGTTTTTAAGTCCTCATAAGACCAAACAAAGACATCAACATGCTCCTTCAATAATTTAATGTACCTATTTCTTTGCTTAGTTGAAAGAGATTTTGAAATCTTCACCCTTCTAGGCTGCTCTTCTATGCCAATATTACATTCTACAACATTCTCTTCTGAAGATTATGATTTATGGTTTCAATTGAGTATCATCTTTTGAAAAAATTCTTTGAAGGGGGACCAATCCTTTTGGAATAAAATTACCTTTCAATTCAATAATTCTATGTCCAACAATCTCATTTCCTGAATATTCATCAACCTCTTCAACTTCCTTCTCCTCGTCTTGATCAATCAACAAATTAGAAAACTCACCAGTCAATTACAATTTCTTTTTTTATTTCTATGCCATCTTCAAAAACCCTCCATTGTTTGATATTATCTGGTACTAAAGGTCTATATCTGACTTCAATGGGGTATCTTAACTGAGTTTGCTTCGGAATTCTAAAATGCGTGGTTGCTAAAGCAAGTGAATCAGCCGTCTGGTTATGATCTCTAGGAATAAAGGAAATATTAAATGCAATAAAGAAGTTATCAATCATGTCCCAGACCGCATTCCTATATACTTTCAACAAATCCTTCTTTACTTGATATTTGTCCCTTACCTGTTGGAAAACTAATTCTCAGTCACCATAAAAATTTTCCTTTTGCAGCCTTTAAAACCAATATCAATGCCTCATATTCTGTTGTATTATTTGTAGTTACAAAATCCAATTTATACATCAAACTTATCAATTCACCCCCAGGGGAAACCAAAACAATACATGCTCCTACTCCTTCTTTAAGTGAAGAGCCATCAAAATACATTTTCCACAACTCATCCTTTTGTGCAATAGAACATTTGACTAGTTTTTTAATCTCAACCTTTAACATACCAGTTGAATTGTCATCATTAAAATGCAACATACAAGAGACCAAATCCTTCTCTACAACATAAGGTGGATGATTTGTCAGGTTCTTGTTATCATTGACAATGTAAGAATAATGTAATTATTTATACAATCTCCTATTCTCTCCTCCAAAAATAGGAATTGTTGCATATGATAAATCCATTTGTAAAGTACCCCCCACTTTCTTGGACCAATATCTTGAAAGTAACATTCCAAATTTAGGAGTAATATCTGCCACCACCACATCCATGATGACACTTTTCATAGGTAACTGAGTTAAATTAACCACCATATCCTTAATCACTCCCAAACATTTGACAGCTCTGGAATCAAATGCATATAAGTCCTGATAGGGTTTTGCTATACTTAACCCCAAATTCTCCATGAATGCTTTATGCATGAAATTGTGAGAAGCACTAGAATCAAGTAAACAATTATTAATCGTTTGATCATGAATAGTCAATGTTATATAGAAAGGTGGAGATGAGTTTGAATCACATTCAGTTTGTTGTTTGCCAATTGCATACCAGCAGCAAAAATCTAATGAAAGTTGTCTCCTCACTTGAGAAAGTGGGACAGGTGTGACCTTGGGGGAAAGCACAGAGCTAGGTACGGTCACCTACTCCTAGCTCCTTAGTTTAGGCTAACTCCTAACGAAGCCAAGGGGGGTAGTCCCTACAAAAGAGTTTTCTATGGCTCTTAAGTTGTTAAAGTATTTTACTTAGTTGTGGATGTAGATGGGTGTTACTCAGGAGTTTTTTATGATTATAAGTGTTTGTTTATTATGAGAATGACAATTAATCAAAATCAATCCACGTTGCTAACAAGATATTACAATGATAAGCGAAGATTTCGGACTTTCAACTAAACATTCAGAGAGTAATTAAAATGCACCACAGACAATTGACCAAGATAGATAATTATTCAAATTTAACCATGGACCAGTGCCTTATGGAGTCAACAAAATGTGTAAATAAAATGATAAGTCTAAGAATCAAGCTTGTGAGTATTAGATTGTGCGAATGATCTTGGTAGGTTTTAAAGATTTTTATGGTGATCTTGCTTAAGGTGTTTAGAAATCCTAACCAGAAATACCTTCAATGGTTCTGTTTGAAGACATGACGGACCTGTCTAGAATCATAGCTAGGTGTTCAATAACTTAAATAATTGTGTCCAGATTGGGTTGCCCGACGCCCACAGTTGGAATTTTCCCACTACCTGAGTATTTAATCGAGACAACGTCGGTGCGTTGGTTACAGGGTAAAAAGTTTTAATTAAGTTACTCTTGCACGAACTTAACAAGTCTGTTCACCGTTCTGAGTACGAAGTCAATTAATTAAAGGGAGTGTGTGTTGAAAACTTTTGTTAAGTCAATTGATTAAGCTCTCTGACAGAAAGCGATCTTGACCTTGTCTTATGACAAAGGTTCAAGAGTCTTATCTAGTCTAGATGTCTAATGCAAGGATGATGCAATACTAATGCTACTCTCTGATAGAGAGGTGCTCTTGACTTGTGTTTCTGCAAGTTCAAGAGTCTTACTTAATCTATTAATTTGATTAAACAATGTGATGCACAAAAATAAAAATAAAAATGGTTGATTAAACTCTCCGACAGAGAGCACTCTTGATCCACCTTATGGTGAGTTTCAAGATATTTATGAACGTTAGGCAGTTGATTTGCTTATGAAAGATATACAATTAAGAGATAAAGTAATCAACTTATTCAATGAATCAAATATGCTAATCTAACAATTAGTATTCTAAGAGAAATGATGCAAATAGTATGAGCACAAACACATCTAGCGTAAGCATATAAGAAGATGAACACAACACAAGCCTCCCCAAATGGGGGAGGATGAGAGTGGGGACTTAAAAACCGTACTTAAACAAAATATATTTTATTAAAATTATACAGCTTGCCTTTAGGAATTTAACCTTTGAAAGGAATTTTGAAGGAAAGCATACAACTCTATTACTATTGAACTTTACTTAAAAAAGGAGAGTGATTTACTTTTTATTTAAAGATTTTCTTGAAACTTACAAAAAAGAAGGAAAGGAAGATGTTGGATGAGAGAAAAAGAACAAGGAAAAATAAGGCTGAAACAAAAGGAAGAGGAGGGGAAGAAGGAAGCAAGACAAAGAGGAAATAAAAAACAAGAGAATGGAAGAATAGGGTAGTGAACTAGATGGCCAAATAAATACAAGGAATGATGAAAATGGGGCAGTGAAAGAGAAGAAAGATGACTGTCATGAAAATACAAAAATAGGGCAGCGAACAAAAAAGGGAAGAAAAGGCACAAAACAAGGTGGATGGAGGCCAAAAAAATAGGGCAAAAAGGGGCAAAAAAGGGGCACAAACTAGGGCACAATAGGGCTTTCGAAAATGAAGAAAAGGGGTGGTAAACTAAGGAAAAAATGGGGCAGCAAAGAAGAAAAGGTAAGGTCAAGCAAAACAAAGCAAGGAAGAAGAGGCTAGCAATCAAGGAATCAATGAAATCGAGGAGCAAAGAGAGAACTAGAGGAGGGAAGTTCGTAGATTCAGGTAACCAAGTGTGTTTTTTAATCTTTGTTGATGGAAGGAAGGAGAAACTCGGACTGTTATGTCTCTTTCTTGGATTGAGAAGTGCTTCGAAGAACCTGCAAAATGAAGGAATTAGATGAAAAAAGCCACTGATTCATGAAGAAGAGCTTGATCTTAAGCTTGTCCTTCATCCTTGACGATCCCTACAAAACCCTTAAAAATAATATTCAATCTGAACATAATACTCATAAACTATATTGTTAGCCCTTCTAGAGTATATAATGAATAATGATTTAATAATTGAAAGGAAGGGTAAGAGGGATATCACCAAAGATAATGTAAATTCACAACTCCAATAACTCATGCATGGACCTCCAAAGTCTCAACTTTATTCCAACTTCAAACAAATAGTACAATAATTTTGGCAGAGTGTTCATACCCAAAATCTCCATCTGAATAGAGCTGAAAGAGCCTCTATTTATACAATGAGAGAGTTCTAAAACCCTAAAACTAAAAGTTCAAGCCTAACCAGCTCGGCACATAACCTGAGATCCAAAACCTAAAAATAAGAGCTGGGAGTGAGGGGAGGCCTCCACCTAGGCAAGGCACCCCCACTCCAACCCTAACACTACAAACTAGACCAAACTAGAGCCCACACATGTGGAAGGCGCCCCTGTTCTAAGGAAAGGCATGAGCTTGAGGAGAGACGTCTGGATGGTAGGTGAAGGCATGAGCTAGGAAAGGAGGAGCCATACTTAGGTCTGTAGGATCCCACATCTATATTAATCTTCATTATTCACCTCGATCAAATCATCGGACCAATGAGTTCTCTCCATCTCATCAAATTCGGGAGTTTAGCTGGAGATGACACATCTGCTAACTGAATATAATTTAATTGCTCACTGAATGCTGACAAAAGCTGAGTTATGATAACTCCAATCATCATAAATGATCGATTAGATTTCATTTATGCTTTTATTTCTCATAATTTGGATTAATTTGGAGAGTTTTAATTTTCTCCGAAATAATCACTTTTTAATAAAAAATCATTTTTTTCCTCGAAAATGACTTTTTTGAGAAAAAGGGTGTTATGTGTCCGATTGATGATCCAAAAGTTGGATCGGACTGGTTGGTCAATCAAGAATGATTTTTGGCTTAAGGTTAGAGCCTTCAATCACTGAATTCAGGGTCCGGATGACCGACTTATTACAAACGGGTTTTTTCCATTTAATTTATGGAAAAATTAATTAAAAAACTTAGGGAAAATTTAAAAAATTAAAAGAAATTTAATTTTTTTTTTCCACGTTCGGAAAATATTTTTTCGAAAAAAATTTAAAGGTCCTAATGACTTAGGACAAGACCATTCTCTACTCAAATAATTCCTAGTAGGTTTACCACACTCAGTTGGGCTCTAATAACCCTGCAAGGCCCAGAATTCAACATCGGGCATTCCAACTTTGGAGGAAGTGGGAGAAAAACTCGTCTATTATACTCGGCTATAGGAAAAGCATAATTGTCAAGGGAAAAAAACTCCCTGGAATACCTTATTTGATATTATACATCTCAGGAGACCGAACCACTCAAAAATACCCTACTAGCACATTTTATTACAAACCCCATGAGGCCATGGTCAAAATTATTCAAATAAAAAACTGCCTAGACAATATTGGCTAGACATGCAGACGGATCAACTGATACACTGGAATCAGACATTGAGCATGCCTTTCAACCGGTGGCTCTTCAGGTAACCCAACTATGGTACAAAAAGTTGGTAACATCTGGCTCCAACTATGGGACGGGTACTTGCTTGATTTATTGATAAAAAAGAGTGCCTGAGAATCCAAGAATCTCTGGTACCTGCATGTAAATAGAAGTGTCTCAAGTCCATGTATATGATAAAAATACACCATGATGAAATATCAAAAAATATTTCTTATTTTTTTGAAAATAAAGTACATGAAATAAACCTTTTCTTTTTCAGCATATATAAGTGAAGTATAACACAAATGCTAATATACAAAAGGAAAGAGCTTTGATGCAACATTCTACAAAGATATGATACATAAAAATGTAGTACATAAAACATTAAGTACACAAAAATACAACAAGGATGGGTTTAGAAAATCCTTGGGATGACCCCTTGTTCATCTTGAAGGTTGTTTCAATAAAAGGGCTTCAAGTGTTGGCCATTCATGGGAAGGTTTAATATGTCTCCATCCATGCTATTAAGGAAAAAAGAATTGGTGCCAGTCATGTCGTGGATGATAAACATGCCTTTCCAAAGGCCGTCAAATTTTCCATGCTTCCTAGGTTTTCCCTTCTCTTATCCCATAAGAGAAAAATATCTCCTATTTGGAAAGATCTCAGCCTGGCTAACTTGTCAAAGGTGCCCTTCATTCTTTCTTGATGTCTGAGTGATTGATCAAGGGCAGCTCTTTGGGACTCATCCAATTCTATAATCTGATTAATTCTCTGCTCCGTTTCTCCCTGTTCCATGCCATATTCACTTAACATCCTAAGATTGGAATCAACATGCTGACCAGAAGGGTGGCTGTGATTCCATACACCAACTCAAAAGGTGACTTCCCATTGAGTTATTTTTAATGATCCTATCCACCCACACAACATACTTAATCTTGCTATCCCATGATCTCTTAATATCCCACAGTCTTCTTGAGGATAGACATTAAATTTTTATTGGTGGACTTAGCAAGTCCATTTCCCTATGGGTAATAATCAGATGAGTGGGATAGGATAATGCCATATTTGAAACATAAGTCATTGAATTTTTTGAACTAAAGGCCTTGGAATTATTGGTTGTTGTTTTGAGGGGAGTTTTGAATCTAGTGATGATTCTTTCCTCGATGAAGTCAATAACAACCTTTTCGGTGGCGTTTTTAGTGGGTATGGCATCTACCCACTTGGTGAAGTAATTGGTCACTGTGAGAATCTAGAAAAAACCATTGCTGGAGTTATCCTTGAATTTGCCAATGAAATCAAGCTCCCACTGCTGAAAAGGGGCAAGGACGACAACCAGAGTAAGGGGAAGAGCTGCCAACTTCTGCTTCCCAATGAAAAGATGACACTCTTGGAAACACTTGACATGCTTGTGAGCATCCACAAAAATGGTTGGCCAGTAATATCCCGCTCTAAAAATTTTGTGAGCAGTTGTATTTACTGCATAATGGCCTCCACAAAATCCTGAGTGAAACTCTGCTAATATCTTCTTAGAATCTTGTTCGTTGATGTACCTAAGTATAATACCATATGGGTTCCTCCGACCCAGGCCCTCTTGGGTAAGGAAATACCTAGCATTCTTAAGTCTCAAATCCCTATGCTTATGTCCTTTGAGGTGCTCAGGGCAGGTGAGATGGAGAAATAAGAAAATGATGTCTGAATACCAATGGTTGTCAAGGTTTTGAAGGGAAAGAGTCATGGCAGGCTGAGGGATGTCTTTTTCTATGATCATCTCAATCACTTCTTCATTCTTTTAAGCAAGAATTTTTGCAAGGCCCTGTCCCTTGATTAATTTAGCGGGCTTTATCTCAAGGTCATATTCTTGAATCTTGGACACCCATGTACCCCTTATTCTTAAACAATCCTTTTGAGAAAGGATATCCTTAACCATAGTGTGGGGAACATATCCGATATAAGTCCTAAAATGTTTTAAATATTTAACCAAGGCATAAGCCTGCTTCTCCATGATGGTATACTTTATCTCAGAATTCTGCAAGGCTCTACTCATGAATGTTATAGGTTTCTTAAACCCTTCGATGTTCTTTTGGAGCAACACACCTGCAATAGTGTCTTTAGAAGCAAAGGAAAAGGTCATGAAATCCTTAGTGTAATCAGGGCTGACTAAGACCAGAGACTTGGAAATGGCATCTTTGATAGTGTCAAAATCATTCCTTCCTTCATCTGTCCATATGAATTTAACATTTTTCTTTAGGAGAGCCTGCATAGGCTTCATGAATTCTGCTAGGTTAGGAGTGAATCTCCTGATGAACTTAATGTGACCATTAAATGATTGGAGACCCTTAACATTTCTGGGAACATGAATATTTTTTATAGATTCTATCCTCTTAGGATCAACTTTGACCCCGTCTTTGTTAATAATGTGACCTAAAAGATTTCCTTCTTCAATACCTAAGACCGACTTAGCTGGATTCAAGGAAATGCCATACTTCCTGGACCACTCGAAAATCTACCTGAGATGACCAACATAGCCGGATATTTCCTTCAAAAAAATAGTGAGATCATCTTGATAGATCTCAATGATTTTTCCAATCAACTCCTTGAAAGCATAATCCATGGCCGCTTGGAAAGTAGCTCTTGTGTTTAAAAGGCCAAAAGGGCATTCTCAGATATTCAAAAGTGCCCCAAGGAGTTGTGAAAGTGGTCTTATGCCTATCCTCCTCTTGAATGATTACTTGATTATATCCTCAAAAACCATCCAACATCAACATCATGCTTGATCCAGTGACTCATTGGAGGAGGGTCTCCATGCTGGGGAGGGGGTAATTGTCCTTCTAACATGATATGTTTATATTTCTGAAATCTATACATATCCTTATGCTCCTTTTCTTCTTTCTAACTACGAATAATTTAGAGCACCACGTTGAATGTCTCATAGGAGCTATTATTGCTGCTGCTAGCATTTTTTCTAACTCCTTTTTAATGATTGGTGCTAACTTAGGATTTATTTTCCAAAGTTTTTGTCTAAAAGGCTTGCCTTTTTGACATTATGGCTTCAAGGGAATACTATGTTGAAATACATCTTCCCTATAGGCTTTGATTTCATCATAAGTAAAGGAAAATACATCCCTATACTCTCTGACTAGTTTTATGAGGCTGTTCCTTTCCTTTTCGAAAGTACCTTTTCCAATTTTTATGATTTTCGGTTCTGTTTATGTCCCAATGTTGATTTCAATGTAATCATCTAGCTTCATTTGTTCAACATTGCTCTTTCTTCTATCCTATCTATCAAATATGTTTTCTAAGGCAACAAAGCCACATGTTACAGGATTGAAGCGATTACCATCATCCTGATATTCTTTTCCTTCCTCATGTTCATTAGCTTTATAATTGGAAAATTCATCAATATGATTGATAAATTTCAATATTTGTGCATCATCTTGGAAAACCTACCAACGTTCAAGATTATCAGGAATAGAAGGTCTAAAGTTAATCTCTAAAGGACAATCCCCCTCTAACATCTCATCCGATGGCTGAAGAGTTAACACTGAAACTGCAAGCTTATCGGAGGCACTATTCTGATCTCTAGGGACTTCTTCTATGTTAAGGGCATCAAAGAATTCCATTGTATCCCATATTGCATTTCTATATTTTTTAAGTCTTTGACACTCACATGCAAACTGACCCTTAACTTGTTGGACAATTAAATCAGAGTCCCCTTTAATATTAATCAATGTTCAATATTATCAGGAATAGAAGGTCTAAAGTTAATCTCTAAAGGACAATCCCCCTCTAACATCTCATTCGATGGCTGAAGAGTTGATGCTGAAACTGCAAGCTTATCGGAGGCACTATTTTGATCTCTAGGGACTGCTTCTATGTTAAGGGCATCAAAGAATTCCATTATATCCCAGATTGCATTTCTATATTTTTTAAGTCTTTGACACTTACATGCAAAGTGACCCTTAACTTGTTGGACAATTAAATTAGAGTCCCCTTTAATATTAATCAACTTAATCCCCATGTCCTTGCCAATATCAATGCTCAATAGAAGTGCCTCATACTCCACCACATTATTATTTCCTTCGAATTCCAATCCGAAAGCAAAGTTGAAAACCTTACCCTCTGGTGGAATAATGACAACACCAGCCCCCTTTCCCATTCTAGAGTAAGCACCATCAAAAGTCATTCTCCACAACTCACTAAGATTCTCGGTCTTCATATCTTCTTGGATGGGTTCCAAGAAGGTGGAGTTGATTTGATAGGAACCATTTTCATCAGTGTGGTAAGCATACTCATTTAATGGTCTTTGAGGGTTTTCAACATGGTGTCCTTTTTACTTTTCAGAATACAACTTAACAAGTGAAAAATCTAACACTGGTACAGTGGCATAGGTCCAATCCATCTGGATTGATCCTCCCAAAGTGGCACCCCATTTCCTAGAAAGAAACATACCCCAATTGTCTGGAACATCAATAAGAAGGATGTCCATGGTGATTTGGATATCCAGATACTTAGCCAATATAACTAATTGGTTCTCAATCATCCCTTCAACTTTAACAGGTCTAGAGTCCATGGCACATACATTTTGGTATGGCCTTGTGGTTCTTAAGTCAAACTACTGCATGAATTTTTTGGTCATGATGTTGGAACTAGATCCCGAGTCTAACATACAATTGTGTAGAAGAAGATCACCCATCATCAATGATACATAAAAAGGGGGGTGATGTTCTGTTCTTGGGTCCCTAGTATGTAGAACTATAGGTGGATCGGTAAAGACATTATTTGAAGTTCGCTCCATGGTATCAGAAAATGTGACTTTTTTAGGGGTAAGGGGATTTACAGGACTTAAAGGACTTTCTTTAGTTTGAGAATCAACATTACTTGGAGGGTATAGGATTTTCAAAATCCTCTCTCTTTGGCTAGGGATTTTACATAATTCAAGGACTGGGACAAGGACTTTTGTATTTGATAGCCAATTACCTAAGTCAAAACATAAATCAACAATTTCTTTAGTTTCTAATTCTTTGGGAGGATTAGGAGTTGTTACCTTAGGACTATTCTGTGCAGAAGACCCCTTTCTTTGATAATTTATTCCCTTGAAGTTTTGAGTGTTATTGATCTGCTTGGATGAAGGCATCTCACCATAGTACTGAGTTAAGTTGTCAACTTTCTTTTCATAATGATTGGCCTGTGGCCAATTTCCTATGGGGATGCTAGGGATATCATATGTGTTGCTGATATAATCAGGCTTGATTGCAGATGTAATAGGACCACACCCCTTGGGGTAACCATTCTCTTGGACATAACATGCATAACGAAAGCTAGATTCCTCATGGAAATCTCTGCATGCTCTACAAAAAGGTTTGTAAGGCTCAACCACATTAGTAGCCTCAAGCTGATGAGGAGACCTCTGCTCATGGTTGGGATTCTTTCTATGCCATGTTGGCTTGGAAGGAAAGGTTCTAGGAGCAGTCTGAGTTTGAGTTCTTTCCATTTTTATTATCCTATTCTAAATTTCCTTCAACTACACTAAATTTTTTTGTTCTACTTCCTCCATATTTTTCTTCATCTCTCTTTTCATTTCAATCATCTATTTTTGATAGGCATCCTTCATAGCTGATAAAGGATCCTTGTCTCTAGGTTCATTACTTTTCAAAGGAGTTGAAGACCTTGAATAACCCTGGAGGTTAGATTCACCAGATGACTGCATATTCTTGTCAAGTTTGATCGCCAAACCATGAGCTAGAAGTAAAGTAGTTGGCTCCTTGTCTCTAATGTGGCACTGGATCTTGCCTCTTAACGCTTCGATGTAATAGTCCAAAACCGAAGCTGTTGGAGGAGAATAAGTGGCAGGGATGGAATTGCTAATTCAGTGAACCTGCTATTGAACTCATCCATTGTTTCAGTTTCATATTTCTTCATGCTAGTCAAAGCTGCTACTAGATGTCTAGGTTCCTTTCTGCTTCCAAAATTTCCAAGGAAAGTAGTCTTGAAGTCTGCTAAGGTGGTGAAAGAATTATCCGTCAAATTATCATACCAGTTTCCAACCTTGCCATCCAAAGAGAAGGAAAACAAGTTCATGTATACATCTTCATTCCTGTCAGTCCCCCTGACATGGGCACCATAGTGTATGTTGAAATTTATGAGATGTTGCTCAGCAGAGACGGAGGCATCATTGCCATTATATGTCGTAAGTTTGTCGATAGCCTTTTCAGGAATGTCATGAGGATGACCTGCTATCTGAGCAAAGTTGAGTTAAGTAAAGAACTCACCCATTATTTCAAGGAAACAGTTATTGTTTTGCAAATTTTCTAATTTTTTTGGAAATAAAAGATGGATTTCTGAAATAGACTCAGATCCAAGTTCTACAATGATCCTATGAGAAGCTGGTTTGCTCAGTCTCCTCCTATAGACTCTTTCAAGGCCAGGGATGAAATTGAACAAAGCTTCATAGTTTCTTCTAGTAGAATACCTTGAGGTGTTAACTAATAGTGGAGTCACCAAGTGGACTTAAGTCTAATTTCAGAGAGTGATTGGACTAAAAATATACCAAACAGGGGAAAACAGGTAAAAAACTAAAAGAAACAAAGGTCGTCTAGGAACAAAAATATTTGTTCCTCGGCAACGGTGCCAAAACATGCTGTCCGCCGATTACACACTAGCAGTAGAAATCTAATGAAAGCTGAATCGCCACTTGATAAAGTGGGAGAGGTGTGACCTTGGGGGCAAGCACAGAGCTAGGTACTATCACCTACTACTAGTTCCTCTATTTAGGCTAACTCCTAATGAAGCCAAGGGGGGTAGTCCCTACACAAGAGTTTTCTATGGCTCTTAAGTTGTTAAAGTGTTTTACTTAGTTGCAAATGTGGATGGGTGTTACTTAGGAGTTTGTTTTGATTAGAAGTGTGTTTTTATTATGACAATGAAAATTAATCAAAAGCAATCCAAGTTGTTAACAAGAGTTTACAAGGATAAGCAAAGATTCTAGAATTTCAATTAAACATTCAGAGATAGCAATTAAAATGCACCACAGAAAATTGATCAAGATAGATAATTATTCAAATTTAACCATGGACCAGTGCCTTATGGAGTCAACAAAATGAGTAAATAAAATGATAAGTCTAAGAATCAAGCTGGTGAGTATTAGATTGTGTGAATGCTCTTGGTAGGTTTTAAATATTTTTATGGTGATCTTTCTTACGGTGTCTGGAAATCCTAACTGGAAATACCTTCAGTGGCTTTGTTCGAAGACATGATGGACCTGTCTGGAATCACAGCTAGGTGTTCAATAACTTAACCAATTGTGTCCAGATTGGGTTTCCCAGCACCCAAACTTGGAATTTTGCCACTATATGAGTATTTAATCGAGACAGTGCCCGTGCGTTGGTTAGGGGGTAAAAAGTTTTAATTAAGTTAATCTTGCGTGAACTTAACAAGTACATTCACCATTCTGAGTATGAGCCCAACTCGAAATTCGGTAGAGCATACTAGGTGAAGGATGATCAACAAAGTCAATTAATTAAAGGGAGTGTGTGTTGAAAAGTTTTATTAAGTCAATTGATTAAACTCTCCGACAGAGAGCACTCTCGACCTTGTCTTATGATGAAGGTTCAAGATTCTCATCTAGTCTATATGCCTAATGCAAGGATGATGCAATACTAATGATGTTCTCCAATAGAGAGTGCTCTTGACTTGTGTTTCTGCAAGTTCAAGAGTCTTACTTAATCTATTAATTTGATTAAACAATGTGATGCACAAAAATTAAAATGAAGATGGTTGATTAAACTCTCTGACAGAGAGAAATCTTGATCCACCTTATGGTGAGATTCAAGATATTTATGAATGTTAGGCAGTTGATTTGCTTATGAAAGATACACAATTAATATATGAAGTAATCAACTTATTCAATGAATCAAATATGCTAATCTAACAATTAGTATTCTAAGAGAAATGATTCAAATACTATGAGCACAAACACATCTAGCCTAAGCATATAAGAAGATGAACACAACACAAGCCTCTCAAAATGGGGGAGGATGAGAGTGGGGACTTAAAAACCCCACTCAAACAAAAGACATTTTATTAAAATTATACAACTTGCCTTTGGGAATATAACCTTTGAAAGGAATTTTGAAGGAAAGCATACAACTCTATTACTATTGAACTTTACGTAAAAATGGAGAGTGATTTACTTTTTATTTAAAGCTTTTCTTGAAACTTACAAAAAAGAGGGAAAGGAAGATGTTGGATGAGAGAAAAAGAACAAGGCAAAAGAAGGATGAAACAAAAGGAAGAGGAGGGAAAGAAGGAAGGAAGGTGAAGAGGAAATAAAAAACAAGAGAATGGAAGAACAGGGCAGTGAACTAGATGGCCAAAGAAATACATGGAATGATGAAAATGGTGCAGTGAAAGAGAAGAAAGATGGCTGTCATGAAAATACAAAAACAGGGCAATGAAAAAAAAAGGGAAGAAAAGGCACAAAATAAGGTGGAAGGAGGCCAAAAAACTAGGGAAAAAAGGGGCAAAAAAGGGGCACAAACTAGGGCACAATAGGGCTGTCCAAAGTGAAGAAAAGGGGTGGTAAAGTAAGGAAAAAATGGGGCAGCGAAAAATAAAAGGTAAGTGCAAGCAAAACAAAGAAAGGAAGAAGAGGCTAGCAAGCAAGGAATCAAGGAAATCGACGAGAAAAGAGAGAACTAGAGGAGGGAAGTTCATAGATTCAGGTAACCAAGTGTGTTGTTTAATCTTTGTTGATGGAAGGAAGGAGAAACTCTAATTGTTATGTCTCTTTCTTGGACTGAGAAGTGCTTAGAAGAACCTGCAAAATGAAGGAATTAGATGAAAAAAGCCACCGGTTCATGAAGAAGAGATTGAACTTAAGCTTGTCCTTCACCCTTGAATATCCCTACAAAACCCTTACAAATAATATTCAATCTGAACACAATACTCATCAACTAGATTTTTAGCCCTTCTAGAGTATATAATGAATAATGATTTAATAATTGAAAGGAAGGGTAAGAGGGATATCACCAAAGACAATGTGAATTCATAACTGCAATAACTCATGCATGGACCTCCAAATTCACAACTTTATTCCAACTTCAAACAAATATTACAATAATTTTGGCAGAGTGTTCATACCCAAAATATCCATCCGAATAGAGCTAAAGGAGCCTCGATTTATACAATGAGAGAGTGCTAAAACCCTAAAACCAAAAATTCAAACCTAACTGGCTCGACACATGACTTGAGATACAAAACCTAAAAATCAGAGTTGGGAGTGAGGGGATTCCTCCACTTAAGCAAGGCGCACCCACTCCAATCGTAACACTACAAACTAGACCAAACTAGAGCCCACACGTGTGGAAGGTGCCCCTGTGCTGAGGAAAGGCTTGAGCTTGAGGAGAGACATATGGATGGTAGGTGAAGGTGTGAGCTAGGTAAGGAGGAGCCATACTTAGGTCTGGAGGAGACCACAGCTGAAGTAATCTTCATTCTTCACCTCGATCAAATCATTGGACCAATGAGTGCTGTCCATCTCATCAAATTTGGTAGTTTAGTAGGAGATGACACATCTGCTAACTGAATATAAATGAATTGCTCACTGAATGCTGACTAAAGCTGAGTTATGATAACTCCAATCATCACAAATGCCGGATGATATGTCATTTAGCCTTTTATTTCACTGAATTTGGATTAATTTGGAGAGTTTTAATTTTCTCCAAAATAATCATTTTTTAATAAAAAATCATTTTTTTCCTCAAAAATTACTTTTTTGAGGAAAAGGACGTTATGTGTCCGATTGATGATCCGAAAGTTGGATCTGACTGGCTGGATGATCAACAATGATTTTTTGGCTTAAGGTTAGAGCCTTCAATCATTGAATTCGAGTTCTGGATGACTGACTTATTACAAACGTGTTTTTTCCATTTAATTTATGGAAAAATTAATTTAAAAACTTAGGGAAAATTAAAAAAATAATATTTTTTTCCCTGTTCAAAAAAGTTTTTTTCAAAAAACTTTTAAAGGTCCCAATGACTTAGGCCAATACCATTCTCTACTCAAATAATACCTAGTAGGTTTACAACACTCAGTTGGGCTCTAGTAACCCCCCAAGGCCCAGAATTCAACATTAGGCATTCCAACTTTGGAGGAAGTGGGAGAAAACCTCGTCAATTATACTCGGCTATAGGAAAAGTATAATTGTCAAGGAACAAAACTCCCTGAAATTCATTATTTGAGATTCTACGTCTCAGGAGACCGAACCACTCAAAAATGCCCTACTAGCACATTTTATTACAAACCCCATGGGGCCATGGTCAAAATTATTCAAATAAAAAACTACCTAGCCAATATTGGCTAGACATGCAGACGAATCAACTGATACACTGGAATCAGACATTGAACATGCCTGTCAACTGGTGGCTCCTCAGGTAACCCAAATATGGTACAAAAGGTTGGTAACACCGTTTTATTAGCTAAAGAAGAACCAATAAAGATTTTAGGATGTTCTTCCTATAAATTCACAGTATTTGAGGGTACTTGGTTAACAGTTGAACCTATCATCTTGAGAACTAGATTTCTATAGCATGGATTCTTCATTAACTCAGTAAAAGGGACTGGAATTTTGATTTTACACAATTCATTTTCAAAATTGAATGTCTGCACATTCCTGTTTATCTCTTCAATTTCTACGGCCCTATCTAACTCACCCTCATCTGTTCTCTTATCCTATGCTTGACTAGATGACTGTTTAGGAGATGAAACTATTTTCTTCTTTGGAATCTAAGATACTTGCTTTGGACTAGACCTTAAATTAATAGAACTTCTTGGTTCTGATTGACCTATCTCAGCTGAAATGTGAGGATCCAAATCACTTTCTGTTTGGTAAACATTTGCATCAAAAAATTTAGAATTCAGATATTCATCTTCTGTTAAGAAACCTTCACCTGATAATTCTCCAAAATAATTCATATCTTGATTTAAATCTTCATTCTGCACATATTCACCCTCTTTAGTTTCATCTATCATATTATTCTGCAGAGGAGGGGGAACTCTTTGATCATCATTTTCTTTTCTCTCCCTCTGTATATCATTGTTTCTTCGCTCTCTAGGGAGAAATATGGGTGCAACCTGGCACCTAAATTTATTGGGATTATTAGGGTTTATTTATCCTTCTTGTGCATGTGTGTTTGAATTCTTTTCCAGTTCCAATTTATTTAGTTTTGTTGTTAAAATTTTGACTAAATTAGCCATTTCATCAATTTTCCTATCAGCTGACGGTGATGTGGAAGGTGCTAGACTCACCTCTTTCTTACCCTTTCTATCATATGTTTATTGATCTGAATTCACTTTAAGTCAGTTTGAAGCTAGGATATTGTATTCTACCTCTAATGCAGCTTCTTGCATGTTTAATAAGGTGGTTTGTCTTCTCTCTCTTAGATGTAAAGATAATTCATGGTCAAAAGCATTAGCATAAGTAATATTTGCTGAAGTTTCAGAGGGTTTGATTTCTGCCAGAATCCTACCATACATCTTGTTAAATCTTTTAGAAAAATATGCTATGGTTTCATCCTTTTTCCTCCTTAAAGCTCTAAATTCAGTTATATAATAAGTATGGTCTTTTGTGTCACCCCATTGCCTGATAAATGCATCTTGTAGCTCCTCTATCAAGGTGATTGAAATTGCTGATGATTCCCTGAACCACTTCCTAACTTCCCCACCGAGACTCTACACAAACATCCTCATCCATACATCTTTTGCTTCAATGTTTTGGTTATCTGCATAACTAAGGAAGGCATCCCAATGTTCTTCAATAGTTGTTTCTCCTTGACCATTGACCCTTTTTAAATATTTCTGATAATTTCCTCCAGGAAGAGCATTCAATGGCTGAGGAAGGAATAATGGTGCATACCTAGTAGCCACCATTCTATCCATCATGTCTAAAGGCTGTTGTCCCGCCATTATGAAGCTACTAGGGTTTAGTGAAGGTAAAAGTTTGTTTACTAGACTGAAACTTAGATGAAAAGGGATTTTGTTGGTTTTGAATTAAAATAAAGGAATCTTTCCGAGAGACTATTTTTTTGCTTTTGTAAAGGACTGAGCATCAGTCAATAGAGGAAATCTCAACTCAAAATGGGCCTTTTAACTCTAATTCAAATTCCATGTCATGATGTGTTATCTAATGAAATTGCCTTAAATTTGAAATACCGTATAGGTCTTAAAAACTTTTTTAATATAAATTTGGGGATAGGTATCATAAAAAAACTACTTTTTTGTTTGTATTTTTGACATATCTCCCCATGTTTTTACTCAAATTTCGATCAGGAGGGCTCGTTGGATGTAGAATTAAATTATGCATCCAACGAGTACCCTTATGACATACTTTTGACGAACCATGCTACCCTAAAAAGAAGAAATACATGAAAACACGTGATGATTATGTCATCATCACGTTTTTTGTTCAGGTATTTTTTTTTTTGGGTAGAGGAGTTGATCAAAAGCATGCCGAGTGGGTACTCGTTGGATGCATAATTTAATTCCGCATCCAATGAGATCTCCCAATCGAAATTTGAGTAAAAACATGGGGATATATGTCGAAAATACAAACAAAAAGGTAGTTTTTTTCTTTTCTTCCTCCAAAATTAATAAATATTAGTTTATTATTTTAACTATTATTTTATTAATTTTTTTTAGGAGGCCCATTTTGAGTTGAAATTTCCTCTAATGAAAAACCTAGAAGCTACTAACTTGTAAATTAGGTATTGACCATGACAAACCTTCTTTTTTCTCCTCTAAATATGAAAAAGGTGATACTAGGTCAAAAAGATCAGAAGTAGATAAAGAAGGAGAAGATTGGGACTTATGAATTTTTCTAGCTCCCTTCAAAATTTGTTCTGGATCAGAGACACCCTGATGCAAAGGTGAAGTAGGGTTTCTTCTGGTTCCAACCCTTTTGGTAGCTACTATGGAACCTGTTTGGTGAAAAAGTAGTCTAAATGATTTGCTGATTTTTCCCACCTTTCAAAATCAATTGAATGATGCAAACCCAGGGAAGATATACTTCTGTTACATCGCTGAAAACGACGCCAAATATGTTTTTGCTAGAAATTGTTCCTAGACTACCACAAGAACAAGCTAAAACAATCTCAAAAAGAAAACAAAACGAAATTGGTTTTTTAGGGTTTTGGTTTAAAACTTCATCAACAAGGAGGTAATAAGCATTCATAAGCTAATACATAACTCAATCATGCACAAGTTAGATAAAATGTGGATCAAGCACATCCCAATAAGCCATAAACATTACACATGAAATACTAATTCCACCCACAAGCTACAAGCATTTACATGAATAAAACCTTGAAACAAGAAATGAAATTGTAGACTGAGCAATCAACCAGATCAAAAATGAAATAGCATGATAGGTAAAATGGCTTATCAGTTTATATATAATCAATAACAGTAATCAACTTACATAAGAGTTATCAGTTATAGCTTGAGATATCAAAGCTTAAAATCCTCTCCTTGAGTCAAAATTCGAACCCTACATTCATTTGATTTCCTATTTTTATCCTTCTTTCATAAAAAAAGCTACATAACTAACTAACTAACTTTTAGGTTAAACCTCGAAACTACCAGTAAGATAATTGCCTTTCCAAAATAAACTATTAGCTATTACAAAATAAACCACATGACACCTGTCAATAGTAATCTTTATAGTTTTTTGGCTACCTCAGCCAGTAATGCAATCCCTTCAAAGGCATGTGACTGCCTTCTAGTTCTCAGCTGCTCTGCTTCCATATATTCAATATTCTTCTACAGTCTCTAATTCTGTTGGGTCATGTCTTCAATTGTTTGGTTCAATTTCCCAAACTGACTTTGAGTATGCTTATTTCTCCTTAAAGATTCTTTTGAAACATAAATTAAATCCTGGTAATGTGTGTTTATGTCATCAAGATCCTCCCTTAACCTTCTGTTAGTCATGACTAATCCCTCGTTTGTTTCATTCAGAAAAGTGATTTGATATTTTCACTGTTTCACTATTTGCTGTATATTTTTGATTTCAAAATCTATGCATAGTCCCTCTTTTGCTGTAGATGTTTTGTTTGACAACCATGGAATGTTCATTTTCCTGAAAATCATATCATCATCTTCCTCATCTTTATCTACTTCTCCTATAGGAACTTCTAATGACCTATCTCTTTCAGTACTGCAAACTTTTGGCTGCTCTGCAACCTTGTATTTTTCTGGTGATAACTCTAAAGTCACTGAATGTTCCTTCTTACTTTGAACCTGCTTAGAATCCAAGCCTTCTTCTTCTCCCAAGTCTTCTTGAGATGAAGAGTCTTCAATTACAATAACCTTTTCTTTAGATAACTTTGGATTCAAAATCTTTTTCATGTTAAGTCTTAATTTGTTTTTAACTCTTCTTTTAGGTCTCCATCTTGTTTCTACTCCTAGCATTACAAATGATTTTCCTTGATACTTAACAGCTGAGAGTTGTATAGTCTCACTTTTTAATCCTGCTGCAACTGACTCTTCTTTAGACTTTTCATTTGAACACTGTATATTATCAGCTTTCAGATTGTCTAGAACAGGAAAGTCCATTATATATTCATCGATACCTGTAAAACTTTGATTTTGTTCCAAAGAAATCCTGCCTTCTTTCCATTTTATATCAACTCTATGGTTCTCTTCTATATTCTCTGAAAATTGTGATTGATTTTCATTAAGTGCTCTTTTAACCTCTTCAAATACAGACTCTTCAAATTTATGAACTGAACCTTCTTCTCCAATACTTTCTTTCACAGCTCATCAACTATTTCTCTCTTTAATCTCTTTACAAGGAAATCTTGTTTGTTCATCTGCCTCTTTTTAGGTTGACCTTCTTGTTGATTATGAATGCTTGAAAAAAACACAAAGTGTTCCTAGGTTCTACCCTTTTTCTGAATAACTGTGGTAACAATCAACTTTATAAGTCCATGATGAAATATAGATTGCTAAGTGTTGGGGCATGCACCTTAACGGTCCTTAATTTTGGTAACTCTGTGGTTTTTGTGTTAGTTTGTAAGCAGAGTTGCGACTCAAAATAGTCTTAGGGGTGTCGGGGTTGAGTCAAAGCCCTCTTTTTGTAATTAACCCATGGTTTAATTCCAGGGTTTAGGGTTCGGGGTGCCCATGGTTTAAGCCTAAGGTTTTGTAATAAGTGCACTTGTATAAATAAGCACTTTTGTAAAAGAGTCAGGTTAGGATTTTGATGTAAGATGATTTGATGTGAAGCTAAGGATAGTTTTGTAAGAAAGGTTAAGTCCCAGCTGTGTGCGTAGAGGGTTTTTGGGTGATTAAGAAGATCTACAGCTGTGTGCACAGAGATCTGCATCTTAGTGCGTAGCTTGAGGAATTGAAGGGATCTACAGCTGAGTGCGCAGATCAGAACTGTTGAATAAACTGGGGGTGAACCACGTTATATCATGTGTTGTGGCTCTTTTGTGTTGTTTCTGTTATGTTCTTTTATGCATTGATAAGTAGATAACTGATTAGAAAGATCACTGCTAAATACAAACTTCACGGTGAATTCCCAGTCAAGGGTTGAGCAAGACATTGTTTGTTTATCTAACTGTGAAGCTATATAAGTGACTGTCGAAGATCTGTATTGTATGATTATTATTTGTAAAGGATAAAATTACAGTAATATCCCTCTTCTGCTTGTAGAAACCTGATTCTGTGGCACCCCATAGCTGTTTCAGGTGAGACTGCAACCTGTTCGCAGGTTGTTGCCAAAAGGGTCAACACTGTGGGTCTTTTGTTGGTGTGAAGACAAAAGTATAGAACCTGGGTTTTCCCTAAGCCCAAAAAATTGGTTCCATTGCCGGTTGAACTCAGTATCTGCTCAAGAGGGGTTTACATTGTACCTAGAGGGCTATGTTTTGGAGACCCTCAGTGAAATAAATTGGTGATTGTATTGAAGAGACTTATCTGAAATTTGCTGAATAAGAGAACAAATACCAGCGTCATAGTTCAGATGAATTTTTACAAAGGTACATTTTTTCTGATGTTTATGAAATTTTCTTTGGTAGTATCCACATAGAGTTGCACCAGTGGTTATCCAGGTTGACAGAGAGAAAGACGAACTTCCAAGAAGGCCAGTTTCCTGATTGGACCCCCATAAGAATTAATATACTGAAAAGAGTGAACAACGAGATATCCCGAGCTGTTGATTTCTGGAGAACGCGAACCCTTCAATCATTTGTGACGTAGTTTTCCATCGACACAAGTACTTCCTTCAGCGAAGCTGAACGATAGTTTTTCAAAGGACCAAGGGGTAAGTACTTGAATTCATTTAATTTGAAAATTAAAATGCTATTGGATAAAAAAGGTATATTGCTCATTGAATCAGACTGTTAGATTTAGTAGTACTAACTTATGTTTGGAAGTGAAAGTGACTTCGACGAGCAAAGTGGTTTGCTGCGAAGTGGTAAAAGATACAAGACGAATTTTGGATCCTATACCCTAGGTCAGAATACCGAGTATACCCCTGTAAGTTCAGCAGACCCGACACCCGATGAAACCCCTTCTGTTGGAAACCCTCCGGTAAGCCCGCGGTGAAGCCCTGTTATCCCTAAGAACCCATCACAGTCTGAAAGTAACCCTATCCCAAGTATTCTTGTCGTAGGTAAGTGTACCCCAGTAAGTCCCCACCCGCCTACTACCAGTCCCCCCCCCCCCCCCCCCAGATCTGCGATGGCCCATATGAATGATGACATTAAGCTCCTAGTCTTTAAAGGAACTGGATCAGAGGATCCATAACAGTTTCTGTTCTTATGTGAAGCCATGTGGACTGCTAAGAACATTACGGATCAATATAAAAGAAGAGCGCAAATGGTCAATTCCTTTAGAGACCGCGCTTTGACCTGGTTCATGAAGTTTTCTAGTACTTAGAACCATGTCTTGGCTGATATAAAAGAAGCAATGATAAAGGAATTTAAGAAGCCTAAATCAGAGTCGCAGTGTATCACTGAATTAAAGGAAATTCAGCAGAGGCGAGGAGAATCAGTATGGGACTTTGATCAAAGGTTCAAAGTTCTGCTAGATCAAGTCAGTTTCACTATTGGACCAACGCAGCATAAGGAATGGTTCATTGCAGCTTTGTTACCGCATATCAGGACTCCACTCATGCAACAGAAGGTTGCTGATCAGCAAGAGGCTTTGGAAATTGCTATGAAACTTGAAACAACTCCTGTCGAAGATAATTCTGGTATAGCTCAAATACAAGCACAGTTAGCAGCAATGGCCTTGGAGCTGCATGACATGAATAAAGGCAAAGCTATTCGAGAAGAGGTTTGGTGTACACGATGTAGACAGAAGGACATGACAAGGAACAATGTCCTGTGGTAAGAAATTACCTGAATTCTGGTGCACCAAATGCATTCAATCCTAGTGTTCTATACTGTTAGATCTGTAGGAAAACTGGCCAGGATCGACCTAAAGACTGCTATCTACTGTAGAGATGTGTGCAAGTACCTAAGAAACCCTATTGCAAGTTTTGTAAGTCAGTTGGTCACAACGAAGATGAATGTCACAGTTTTGACCTCATGAGAGAATGAACCTATGATGCTTATCGGATACAAAATGATGGACAAGGAAATGATGGATATGGGTACCGTGGTAGTACCTCAGGTCGCGGTAATTTTGGAGGTCATGGTCATGGTGGTATTCCTGGAAGAGGTTGAGGCCAGGTGGTGTGCTATAACTGTAATCAGGCAGGACATCTAGCTAGAGACTGTCGGAACCCAACTATGACATGTCGATATTGCAGAGAAGTCGACCATGTGATTGAGCAATTCCCGTAGCTGATAGCCAAGATACAAGAAAGAATTAGCACTCCTACTCAGAATATTCAGATTATTGCTGTCGAGAAAAGATCTGTTCCATCCATTAATGTTGTTACAAGGAGTGGCGCCATGACGCAAATACCGAATAAGGAGAAATAACCTGATGAGGCTTGGGTTCATAAGGCCCCAGAAAAAATTCCAACCTTTGATGTGGGAAGAGAAAAAGAGACATTTCTGGAAGCCAAAAAATACTTTGCTGATCCGAGCACACTAGTAGCACCTGCGCAACAGCCTCAGCAGCAGTCACAGTCTCCAGAAGCTTCGATAGATAAATTAATACCACTGTCTTCATTTTTACAGAGTTGCATGAAGCTCTTAAGAAATCAGAATGCTTTAAATGAGTTACAGAAAGTTATTGCTTCTTGCGAACCTCAGCGAAGCTCTGATAAGGAAAAAAATGTTAATAGAGTCAGAAGAACTAGAAGAGAAATGAGATTGCATGCTCAGATAGGAGAATATGACATGACTGATGTCATTCTGGACCTAGGATCTGGAATAAATGTTTTAACTAAACAAACATGGGAACAAATGGGAAAACCTACCCTTGAATGGTCTCCTATACAATTGAGATTAGCTAATCAACAGAAGATTGTGCCCCTAGGAATATTCCCTAGTGTCCCAATAGATATTGATGGGGTCAGCACTTTAGGAGACTTTGAAGTCATTGAGATAATTGATGATAGCAACCCCTACCCAACTTTGCTATGAATTGAGTGGGAAATAGACAATGTTGCAGTCATTAACCTTAAGAAGAAACATATGACTTTTGAAGGGAAAGGTTTGAGAGTCATAGTACCACTGAACCCTTCTCAAGGAGAAAGGTACAATGAACCACTTAGAGATGAAGATCAGGATGTTTTGGACCATATCTACAACATCACAGCTAAGGAAGAATATTATGTTGATCCTACTACCAAAGGTATCATGGATTGGCAGTGTGACAACTCCTACATGAAATATTTAGATGACGGTCTATAGAATTGGCAGAATAGACTTTATGAACTACATGGACATCGATGTGCAAGAATTACCAAGTCTCTCAGATGGCTTGGTTCACAAACAAGAGACTTGCCTACCTTTGATGGCTTGATAGACCCAATATATTTTATTATACAATTCTCAGAGCATGTACTAGATTCATAGAAAATGGAGATTCTAGATTCAGCATTTAGAGCCACAGTAGCCAGATGGTGGAATGGTCATAAAAAGTACATTCATAGTTGGGAAGCGTGCCAGAAGTCCCTTTTCCTAAGATTCAGGGATCAACCTCAGGAGGTGCGAAGCAGGTTTAATGGTAAGACTAGTCCTCAGGGAC
Source organism: Pseudotsuga menziesii (assembly GCA_001517045.1). Classification (NCBI taxonomy): domain Eukaryota; kingdom Viridiplantae; phylum Streptophyta; class Pinopsida; order Pinales; family Pinaceae; genus Pseudotsuga; species Pseudotsuga menziesii. The sequence continues at coordinate 1,056,591 of LPNX010624642.1, forward strand.
ATCTGGAGCAATGCTACGAAGCATGGAAGCATGTACCTCATGAAGAATGGGCACATAGGTTTGTGCACATCCTGGAACCTATAGCAAAGAACCGGTATGCGAAGGTCAAGCTTCGCCATGGTATTGTAAGTTGGGATAGTCTTGTTGATAGTTTTGTGCTGACATTTTCTATTAATGAGGTTTGTCCTACTTTGGATGTAGCTATTAGGTTGATCCATACTAAAGTGTTTGACGATCAAGAAATAGCAGAATACCAACCTGATTGGGAGGAACAATAAGCTAATGCAGTAGAATGTTATAACCTCTCAATTGACGAGGATGATGATCCACTCAACATTAACATTCCTGAGTCAGAAGGACATTGCGAAGTACATGGACCAGTAGTTGAAGCACCTAAAGTCACTCAACCCTTGAAGACGCAGACAGTAAACATTGGATCAGAAGAAAAGCCTAAGTATGCTATCATTGGAGATTATTGAGATGAATAAATGGTGAGTAAAGTGACCCAACTTTTCCATGAGTATCAAGACCTATTTCTGATGAATTTTCAGAGATGAAAGGTATCCTTGGTGATATAGGAGTAATAAAGATCCCTTTGAAACCTTATGCGAAGCCTGTGAAACAACGCCCTTATAGGATGAACCCTAAGTATAAAGAAAAAGTTAGAATGGAGCTCGATAAGATGCTTACTGTAGGAATCATTGAGCCGGTTGAAGAATCCGAATGGGTCAGTCCTATGGTGGTGCAAGAAAAGAAGACTAAGGGAGAAATTAGAATCTGTGTTGATCTGAGGAAGCTGAATGATGCCTGTTTACATGATCCTTTCCCTACTCCCTTTACAGATGAAGTTTTAGACAATGTCGGAGGTCAAGAAGTGTACTCTTTTATTGATGGATTTTCAGGTTACCATCAGATTAGAATTGCTCCAGAAGATCGACATAAGACAACCTTCCTACAGAAATGGGATCCTTTCAGTATACAGTTATGCCCTTTGGATTGAAGAATGCACCTACTATGTTTTCTAGAGTAGTCATCTCTGCATTTAAGGAATTTATACATAAATTCTTAGAAGTTTATTTTGATGATTGGACTATCTTTGGGTTACTAAAAGACCATGTAGCTAGTTTAAGACTTATGCTGGACAAGTGTAGACAACATCAGATTTCGTTTAACTTGAAAAAGTGTATATTTTGTGCACCTTTTGGAATTCTGCTAGGTCATATTGTATGTAAGCAAGGACTGATGATGGATCCTGCGAAGATAGCCATTGTTGTGAACTTGCCACCTCTGAAGTCTGTTAAGCAACTTCGCACTACACTTGGTCATACTGGATATTACAAGAAATTCATTAAAGGATATGCTCAGATCACAGCCCCTATGGAAAAGCAGTTGAAGAAAGATATTAAGTTTGAATGGACACCTGAGTGTCAAGAAAGCTTGGATATTTTGAAGGAAAAGATGGTAACTGCCCCTATCTTAGTATTCCCTGACTAGAATAAGGAGTTTCATGTGCATGTCGATGTATCCTCCATTACTCTGGGTATAGTATTGGCTCAGTCAGGTGAAGGTAATATTGATCACCCTATTGCTTTTGCAAGTAGAAAATTGTCCATAGCATAAAATAATTATACTACGCCAGAACGAGAAGGTCTAGCTATGATTTATGCATTGCAGAAGTTTCGACACTATCTTTTAGGATCTCATTTTAAGATGTTCACTGACCATTCTTCTTTGAAGTATTTGGTTAACAAGCTTGTGCTAGGTGGAAGGATATGCAGTTGGTTGATTCTATTTCAGGAATATGACTTTGAGATCATAGTCAAACCTGGAAGACTTAACCTAGGTCCTGACCACTAGTCAAGGCTCGAGTCAGGAGAAGATCCCATTAGTTTGGATAAAGGTCTTCCTGATGCCCAGTTGTTTGCCATATAGATGGTTGATGACTATTTTTAGGATATTGTTCAGTACTTATCTATAGGTTTTGCACCCGCCGAAATCACAACACAGCAAAAGAAGCAGCTGGTGGTTAGAGCAATCGACTTTACCTTAATAGCAGGACAGCTATATAAGATGGGACCAGATGAAATACTGTGCAGATGTGTCCTAGAGCATGAAAAACCATTAATTTTGGCTGAGGCACATTCTGGAGCAGCAGGAGGTCATTACGCATGAAAAGCTACAGCATAGAATATTCTAACAGTCGGATTGTGGTGGCCCACAATTCATAAGGATGCACGAGAGTATTGCCATAGCTGCAAAATCTGTCAGAGGACAGGAAAACCATCCAGGAGGGACGAGATGCCTCTAGTTCCACATGTAAATTTACAATCCTTTGACAAGTGGGCTATTGATTTTGTTGGACCTATCAATCCCCTTGCGAAGAAATCTGGAGCAAGATACATTATTACAGCAACTAACTACTTTACTTGTTGGGCCGAAGCACAACCAGTCAAGAACTGTAGTGCTGCTACAGTTGTGAAGTTCATTTTTGATAACATCTTGTCAAGATTTGGGTGTCCTAGAATTCTTATGAGTGATCAAGGATCACATTTCCTAAATAAGACTATTGAATTATTGACTGAAGAATTTCAAGTATATCATTAGAAGAGTACTGCCTATCATCCTCAAGCAAATGGAAATGTCAAAGCCTTTAACAAGATCCTTGAACATGCTCTGACGAAGGTTTACAATGTTAATAGAAATGATTGGGATCTTAGAATTCCAGCAGTACTATGGGCTTATAGAACCACCTGCAAGAAGTTGACAGGCCATACACCTTTTAGGCTAGTCTATGGACAAGAAGTAATCATGCCCATGGAGTACATTGTTCGTAGCCTAAGAATATCTACTTTCATAGAGATGGATGATCCAGCTATGATGAAAGAAAGGCTAGAAAATATACTAGAACTTGAAGAAGACAGATTCATCGCAAGGTTCCAGCAGCAAGTACAGAAAGCCAGAGAAAAAGCATGGCATGATAGACACATTAAGAAGAAGCACTTCCAGAATGGTGATCTTGTCCTCTTATATGACAGTAATTCATGAAATTATCGGGTAAGTTCAAGACCCATTAGAAAGGACCATACATAGTGTAGAGAGTTACCGATGGTGGCGCAGTCCAGCTAGCTAAATTGAATGGAGAAATTTTACCTTCCATGGTGAATGGAAGTAGGTTAAAGAAGTACAGGGACAAGCTGCCCCCCCCCTAATTAGAAGTAATAGCAAGAAGGATAGTCTAAGTACCAAGAATAGTTGGAATTGGGTACTAGACTATAATGAAGTTGTTCTCAAAGATACGAAGTGTTGAAGACTGTGAAAGTTCGATGGTTGAAGTTTGGTTGCCACTTGGGTCAGGATGGGTTGAAGGACAATATTGTGTTGAAGGTACTCATTGAGGTGAAGCTGAAGTTAGTGGTTATGTCGAAGACGAAAGGTGTGTCACAGCTTAAAATGTGACTGATGGGACAAACTAGACTTGGTGGCACCGGCAGGTGAACTACCTTAACAACCTATAATGATGAGATCTTGGGAAAATCTAGTGCTGTGTGGATAGGATTTACCACCGCTCCAGCAGATTTGGTGTCATTCATGCACCATCATGACATATTTTGTTGCAGGATTCTATAAGAAGCCACACAGGCTTGCGACTCCTGCATTGTGCATTTCTTTAAGTTTACAGTTAACACTATGTCCAATGATCGTGAAGTCTAGGAATTGTTATGAGAGATCAGGGAGAGAGGTTTGCAGAACCTTATGAGCAATCCACCCTGTGAGGAGACGTCTCTAGTGCCGAAGCAGCCAATGCATATACGATCAACCAGAAAGAAATTTAAGGTAGAAGTTCACTCTAAGTGGAACGAAGAAAGGCACAAGCCCTCAGGAAAGACTCTGGAGGATCCTGAGATGTATCCTCCTGGCTCAGTGGAGTGGAGGCATGCTATTTGTCTTATGAAAAAGTACATTGGCATGCAATCACAGGAGCCCCATCTGCTAAGGACCCAAAGTTGTGGATGGTCAAATGTTAGATAGGACATGAATGGGAGGCAGTTCGAAGGATGGAGTCGCTGATAGATTTATAAGGCTCAACCATTCCCATGACCATCATAAATCTTGTGAAGGAAGACAGTAGGATAAAAAACATTGGCAGTCTGCTAAGAATGAAAGGACGAAGGATTAAGTAAGCTGTGGCCGTGGTAGAAGTAGCATAAAGGATGACGATGATGACAGGCAGATAAGGGAGCAGGAGGGCAGGAAAATTAAAACTAATGGTCACAAAGATGCAAATGGATGCAGATCCTGACAGAGTGCGTAAGGAGATCATAAAGAAGGAGCAAGCAACCGAAGATATCATTCTACTACCAAACAAGCAACTGAGTGTCCTGGGATGGGACACTGGTGAGTCTTAGGGGCCTGTTGGGGCACGCACCTTAACGGTCCTTAATTTTGGTAAATCCATGGTTTTTGTGGAAGTTTGTAAGCGAAGTTGTGACTCAAAATAGTCTTAGGGGTGTCAGGGTTGATTCAAAGCCCTCTTTTTGTAATTAACCCATGGTTTAAGTCTAGGGTTTAGGGTTCGAGGTGCCCATGGTTTAAGTCTAGGGTTTCATAATAAGTGCACTTGTATAAATAAGCACTTTTGTAAAAGAGTCAGGTTAGCCTTTTGATGTAAGATGATTTGATGCAAAGCTAAGGCTAGTTTTGTAAGAAAGGTTAAGTCCCAGCTATGTGTGTGGATGACCTCTGCAGCTGTGTGCACAGAGGGTTTTTGGGTGATTAAGAAGATCTGCAGCTGTGTGCACAGAGATCTGCAACTTAGTGCGCAGCTTGAGGAATTGAAGGGATCTGTAGTTGAGTGCGCAGATCAGAACTTTGGTTTTTGTAAAGAGTTGAATAAAACACAGTTATGTGGACGTAGCCCCTAAACTAGGGGTGGACTACATTATATCTTGTGTTGTGGCTCTTTTGTTTTGTTTCTGTTATGTTCTTTTATGCATTGATAAGTAGATAACTGATAAGAAAGATCACTGCTAAATACTAACTTCGCCATGAATTCCCAGTCAAGGGTTGAGCAAGACACTGTTTGTTTATATAACTATGAAGCTATATAAGTGACTATTGAAGATCTGTATTGTATGATTATTATTTGTAAAGGATAAAGGTACAGTAATATCCCTCTTCTGCTTGCAGAAACTTGATTCTGCGGCACCCCATAGCTATTTTGGGTGAGACTGCAACCTGTTCGCAGGTTGTTGCCAAAAGGGCCAACACTGTGGGTCTTTTGTTGGTGCGAAGACAAAAGTATAGAACCAGGGTCTTCCCTAAGCCCAACACTAAGTGTGGTCTTTATGCCCTTTTACTCTATCTAACATTTTCTACAGGCTTTTTAAAAATAAAATGGGTAAATTCATTTTGGACTCTTGATTTAAATGTTGGAGGAATATGATATGATAGTTGACGACTAAGGAAAATCTTCCCTCACAAGTGATGTAACTATGTAGAATTCTGATAAACTATCTCCACTCAGGATTGAATTTATGTAATTGTACACCCTTTCCCCAGTCTAGGGTTTCAACCTATGACAATAAGAAATATTTTGAATTGAAAGTGAAGGGTATTTTCTTGAACCAAATTTCTCCATCACCTTATATGTCTGTGGCCTCTTGAATTAACTCTCTGGTGAGTTCAAATTTAAGGGTGTCAAATGAAACAGTGTTCTTATCTAAACCATGTGAAAATCTGTATGATAATTCCAGGATCAAGCCATCAATTCTATAGAAGAAATCAAACCAACTAGACCTCTGAAAAATTACTGCACAATCGAGAAAAAATTCTACCCATCTTGTATCCATAGGTTCAACTATGTTTGTTTTACCACTTTTTTTCATTTTCTGCACTATAACCCTAGACTGGTTACACAAGTGTCAAGATGATAAATTTAACTCTTGAATATGCACCATTATATCTTTGATACGTGTTTGAAAACCTCTGATGCTTCACACCGCAGCTACTACGATCTCTAACCGCATCCTTCAATGACTTCACCAAACAAAAACCTGACAGGTATGACCACGATCCTTGCAACTTATCATACACCTATTATAATGACCATTGGGCTCTAAACACATATCTTTCTATCCTCACAGGTGTGAAACATCTCTTATGGTCTTTGATTGCAAAATAACATCACTATTTTCCATAATTTCGTAGGTTTGAGACTCTTGTAGCGCTTTTGTTCTTTGACCTTCACTCCTGCACTATAGGAATCCTCTTCTACATATTTTTTAACCAAATATTAAAAACAAAGGTTAGGAATAAGCTTAAGTTTTGAAATAAACTTTATTATTTGAAACCTTAAATATATATATATATATATTCACTAATAAGCCCAAAGAACAACCTTAAAACCCATAAAAATGAAATAAATCTAACCATTTAAAGCATTAAATCATTCAAAACGTATTGATTTCCAAAAATTCTCAAAACCAATTTAAAATGTAAAATCATAGTAAACCAATGCTTGAAAAAATAAGACAAATAATCTAACAACAACATCTAGTTATAAAATCTGGATCCTACTGCGGGATGAAAGCCTCCTTGTGAGGTTTCAAGAACATGTAGATCAGTGCCTTCTGTTCACTCAAACAAACCTGGTTACTACTATGCAAAAATTCCATTGGGTTATGGAGTCTTTATTCAATCTTTGTCACACCGGTATATACAATGAAATATGAGTCTCTTATCTTCATTGGCTGTAAAAGTGCTTGAGGAGTCATCCATTTACTGGATTAGACAATTCCTCAACTTCCAAAGTCTACAATATGAAGGTATTGTTCTCCAACATTTTTGAAATTATGAAAGGGCCAAACCATAAATGATCAAATTTACCATTCTTAACTTTTTGTTCCTTTATAGCATCCCACCTTAAAACCATGTATCCACAAGAAAAGGTATTCTCCTTAATCTTCCCGTCAAACCTTTCTTTCATTTACTTTCTGTACATTTGATCCCTTTATTCTATAGCTTCACGTTCTTGTTGTAATTCAATAAGTTAAAAAATTCTCCTTTGAATATCATTAGGCTCCTCCAAACTATTTTGAAATAATTTCATTATTGGAATCCCTAACTGAAATGGAAATACAACATGAGTGCCATATACTAATTGAAAAGGAGAGGAATCAATTTCCTTCTTAGTAGTTATCCTATCTGCCCAAAGTCTATATTTTAACATTCAATCCCATGACCTCTTATTATGACTTAACAACTTTCTAATGCTATGAATAATGTTTTTATTTGTTGATTCTACCAATCCATTTCCTCGAGGGTAATAAGCTGTAGAATGCTTAAGAACAATTCCATTTTGTTCATAGAATGTAACATAGATTTAGACTTGAAGGATTTTGCATTATCAGTTAGGAATTTTTTAGGGAACCCAAATCTGCTTAGAATATTCTATTAAATAAAATTAATTATCACCTTATCAGTTGGATTCCTTGTGGGAATGGCTTCTACCCATTTGGTGAAAAAATATGTAGCTGTAAGTATCCATCTATGTTGTCCAGAAGAAGCAGGGTTTATTTTTCGTATAAATTCTTAGCCCCACTACTGAAAAGGAGCATTAACTGCAATGGGATTCAATGGTAAAGACACATGTTTTTGTTTACTAGTAAAATTTTGACATGGAACAAAAGCTCTATCCTACTGATATACATCAGAAAACAGAGAAGGCCAATAGTACCCAGTCCTCAATATTTTATAAGAAGTAGCCTTCAGGTATTTATGCCCTCCACAAGCACCCTCATGTAATTATGAAATGACTTCCTCAATCTTTGGCTTGTCTAAAAATATAAGCAATAGTCCTCCTGGATCCTTCCAAAGTAACTGCTGATCTATTAAACAATATTTAGTGGCCTTCAATTCCAGTGATCTGACTGCTTTTTTTGTCTAAATGTTCAGGACACTGTAAATACAACAAGAAATGATCAATGTCATCATACCAAACTGAGTCTGCATACCTGTCCATAATGTGCTCTTTGCATTTCCTTGCTTGCAATTCTTCTGGTACTGATTGTTCTACCATCAAATGTAGACCAAGAGCTTCACAATTTGATTCTGCCAACAATTTGGCTAAACCCTGTCCCTTCACTATCTTAGTACGCTTGATTTCCACATTATACTCCATAATATTTGCAATCCACTTTCCCCTTTTTCCTTCAGAATATGGCTGAGTTAAAAATGTCTTTTATAGCAGCATTAGAAACATAAGCAATGATATTTGAATGTAAAATATAAATTCTGAATCCCTGAGATTGTTACTAAAGAAAGCAATTGGCTGCTCCAATCCTTCTGCATTTTTCTGTAATAAAATAGTTGTTATTATGTCCTATGATGCACAAGAAAAAGTCAGAAAATATTTTGAAAAATAAGGGCTCATCAACATTGGTGCTTCTATAAGGGCCTACTTTATCTTCTCAATTGAGGTCCTGGCCTCAACTGTCCATTTCACCTCTTGATATTTCCTTAACATAGCTGTTATATGCTTTATAGTTTCAGCAAAATTTGGTATAAACCATCTCAAAAAATTAATCTTGCCAATGAAAGACTGAACATCCTTCTTACTTCTAGGAAAACTAATTTTTAAAATGGCTTTAACTCCCTCGGGATCTATCCTTATTCCATCTGCTGAAACAAAATGCCCCTGAATCTTTCCCTCTTGAACAAAAAAATGTGACTTCTTTGGATTTAATCATCAGTCCATATTTCCTGCACTTCAAAAAGGTTTGTTTGAGGTGTTTTATATGTTCTTCATAAGACTGTGAAAATACTGTAATGTCATTTAAAAAAATAACAACAAAATTTTCCTTTTCCCCAACAAAGGCTATATTGATAGCTCTTTGAAATGTCGCACCTGCATTCATCAGAACAAATGGAATCTTGTCATACATGAAGGTACCCCAAGGGGTAGTGAAATTTGTCTTTTCCATGACATATGGATGCATAGAAATATGATTATACCCCAAGAATCTATCCACCACTGACATTCTTTGAGCACCCATTACTTGCTGCAAAACCTTCTCTATCTTAGGCAATAGGTAATTGTCTTTTAGTGAAGCTCTGTTTAAATTCTGAAAGTCCACATATAATATTATCTCTCCATTCTTTTTCCTGACTAGAACTAGGTTATCCACCCATGATGAGTATCTAAGTGGAACAATGATTTTTGCATCCAATAATCTTTTAACCTCCTTCTCTATGAATGGGAATAAAGCAGGATTTATTCTTCTTAATTTCTATCTGAAAGGTTTTACATTAGGCTTTAAAGGAATTTTATGCTGAATAATATTGGTGTCATAATTTTTTAAGGCCTCATAAGACCAAGAAAAGACATCAACATGCTCCTTCAATAATTTAATGTACTTGTTTCTTTGCTCAGTTGAAAGATATTTTGGAATCTTCACCATTCTACGCTGCTCTTCTATGCCAATATTACATTCTACAACATTCTGTTCTGAAGATTGCATTACTGGTTTCAATGGATTATCATATTTTGAACAAATTCTTTGAAGGAGGACCAATCCTTTGGGAATAAAATTACCTTTCAATTCAATAATTTTATGTCCAACAATCTCATTTTCTAAATATTCATATACCTCTTCAACTTCCTCCTCCTCATCTTGATCAATCAACAAATTAGAAAACTCACCAGTCAATTCCAAAAGTTTCTTTATTTCTATGTCATCTTCAAAAACCCTCCATTGTTTGATATTATCTGGTACTGAGGGTCTGTATCTAACTTCAATGGGGTATTTTAACTAAGTTTGCTTTGGAATTCTGAAATGTGTGGCCATAAACATAAATCCTATTTTACTTGATATTTGTCCCTTATCCGTTGGATACCTAATTCAGAGTTGCCATAAACAGAAATTTATTGAATGCCCAGGTCTTTTGCAGCCTTTAAACCTAGTATCAATGCCTCATATTTTATTGTATTATTTGTAGTTACAAAATCCAAATTATACATCAAAATTATCAACTCACCACCAGGGTAAACCAAAACAATACCTGCTCCTGCTCCTTCTTTAGATGAAGAGCCATCAAAATACATTTTCCACAACTCATCCTTTTGTTCAATAGAACATTTGACTCATTTTTTCTTCTCAACCTTTAACATACCAGTTGAATTGTCATCACTAAAATGTAACATACAAGAGCCCAAATCCTTCTCTACAACATAAAGTGGATGACTTGTTGGGTTCTTGTCATCAATGACAATGTAAGCATACTATAATTATTTATATAATATCCTATTTTTTCCTCCAAAAACAGGAATTGTTGCATATGATAAATCCATTTGTAAAGTACCCCCCACCTTCTTGGCCCAAGATCTTGAAAGTAACATTCCAAATTTAGGAGTAATATCTACCACCACCACATCCATTTTGAAACTTTTCATAGGTAACTGAGTTAAAATAACCACCATATCCTTATTCACTCCCAAAAATTTGACAGCTCTAGAATCAAATGCATATAAGTCTTGATAGGGTTTTGTGATACTTAACCACAAAGCCTCCATGACTGTTTTAGGCATAAAATTGTGAGAAGCACCAGAATCAAGTAAGCAATTATGAATCATCTAATCATGAATAGTCAATGTTATATAGAAAGGTGGATATGAGTTTGAATCATTTTCAATTTTATCAGCTAAAGTAGAACTAATAAATATTTTAGGATGTTCTTCCTATAAATTCACAGTATCTGAGGGTACTTGGTTAGCAGTTGAACTTATCATCTTGAGAAATTGATTTTTATAGCAGGGATTCTTCATTAACTTAGTAAAAGGTACTGGAATTTTGATTTTACACAATTCATTTTCAAAATTGAATGTTTGCACATTCTTGTTTATCTCTTCAATTTATGCAGTCATATCTAAGTCACCCTGATTTGTTCTCTTATCTTGTTCTTGACTAGATGACTATTTAGGAGATGAAACCATTTTCTTCTTTGAAATTTGAGATACATGATTTGGACCAGAACTTAAATTAATAGACCTTCTTGGTTTTGATTGACCTTTCTCAGCTGAAACTTGAGGAGCCAAATCACTTTTTGTTTGGTAAACATTTGCATCAAAAAATTCAGAATTCAGATATTCATATTCTGTTAAGAAACCTTCAGCTGATAATTCTCCAAAATAATTCATATCTTGATTTGAATATTCATCCTACACATCTTCACCCTATCTAGTTTCATCTATCATATTATTTTGCAGAGGAGGGGGAAGTATTTGGTCCTCATTTTGTCTTCTCTCCATATGTATATCATTGTTTCTTCACTCTCTAGGGATGAATATGGGTGCAAACTGGTGCCTAAATTGATTGGGATTATTAGGGTTTCTTTCTCCTTCTTGTGTAGGTCAATTTGAATTATTTTCCACTTCCAATTTATTTAGTTTTTCTATTAAAATTTTGACTAACTTAGCCATTTCATCAATTTTGCTATCATCTAACTGTGATGTGGAAGGTGCTGGAATCACCTCTTTCTTACCTTTTCTATCATATGTTTGCTGATATGAATTCACTTTAAGTCTGTTTGAAGCTAAGATATTGGATTCTACCTCTAATGCATCTTCTTGCATGTTTAATAAGGTGTTTGGTCTTCTCTCTCTTAGATGTAAAGAGAATTCATGGTAAAAAGCATTAGCATACGTAAGATTTGTTGAAGTTTGAGAGGGTTTTACTTTTTCTAGAATCCTACCATATATCTTGTTAAATCTTTTAGAAAAATCTGCTATGGTTTCATCCTTTTTCCTCCTTAAATCTCCAAATTTAGTTATATAATAAGTATGGGTTTTTGTGTCACCCCATTTCCTCATAAATGCATCCTGTAGCTCCTCTATCAAGGTGATTGAATTTGTTGGTAATTCCCTGAACCATTTCCTAACTTCCCCATCCAGAATCTGCACAAACATCATCATCCATACATCTTTTGCTTCAATGTTTTGGTTATCTACATAACTAAGGAAGGAATCCCAATGCTCTTTAGCAGTTTCTTCTCCCTGACAATTGAACATTGGTAAATATTTCTGATAATCCCCTCCAGGAGGAGCATTCAACGGTGGAGGAAGGAATAATGGTGCATACCTAGTAGTCACCATTCTATCCATCATGTCTAAGGGTTGTTGTCCTTCCATTGTGAAGCTACTAGGGTTTGGGGAAGGAAAATGTTTGTTTACTAGACTGGAGCTTGGCTGAAAAGGGATTTTGCTGGCATTGAATTGAAACAAAGGGATCTTTCCAAGAGACTGAGTTTTTTATTTTCTAAAGGACTGAGGATCGGTCAAAACCTGGAAGCTGATAACTGGTAGAGTAGGTACTAACCATGACAAACTTTCATTTTTCTCCTCTAAATACAAAAAAGGTGATACTAGGTGAAAAGATCAGAAGTACATAAAGAAGGAGAAGACTTGGACTTCTGAATTTTTGTAGCTCCCTTCAAAATTTGTTCTAGATCAGAGACACCTTGATGCAAAGTTGAAGTAGGGTCTTCTGGTTCCAATCCTTTTGGTAGCCACTGTGGACCCTGTTTGGTAAAAAATTAGTCTAAATGATTTGTTAATTTTCCTCACCTTTCAAAATCAGTTGAATAATGAAAACCTAGGGAATATATACTTCAATTTCATCCCCGACAACAGTGCCAAATATGTTTGTGCTAAAATTTGTTCCTAGACTACCACAAGAACAAGATAACACAAACTCAAAAAGAAACAAAAATGAAATTGTTTTTTTAGTGTTTTGGTTTAAAAATTCATCAACAAGGAGGTAATAAACATTCACAAGCTAATACATGTTAGATTTTTATCATTCAAGCTAGCATTATGATCTTAGGATCTTTAACTGAGAGAATAACATGAACAATAATAAAACATAAGCACAACACAAGAGACAAGAGACATAAAGAATTTTCCTCTGGGAAACCATAAAGGAGAAAACCCTGCAACTTCCTTAGAGATAGAATTAGCACAAAAGGAAAAACCACAAAACAGTAAGATGATCTCTCGACAGCAGCAGTCTCTCTCTCACACTGAGAGAGCTTCTCCTCTCTCACTCATGTGCCCCAATGAGTGAGTGTGTGTGTATGAGTATGATAAATAGAGAGGCTCTCACTCTCTATTTATATTCTTTCGTTCACTTGGAACCCACTCCAACATGTCAGCCTTACTTAACAATTACTTACTAGAGCCAACATCTCTAGGAGTGTCTAATAACCCTAGTGCCCCACAACTTGTGGGGACTTTTCCTCCTGCGACCAACATGGAGGTTTATCCTTAACACAATGGTGGGGACTATTGCCCCAACTTACAATGACTCACCTAGGGTCGAATTCACTATGATAGTATAATAACCCAAGGGCCCCATAACTGTGGGGACTTTAACCCTTGACCAATAGGAGGGTTACCCACAATGACTTGACATGAATTTCTCATTATAGAAACTTCCTGGAATAAACATCAGGGTATGACATGAATCAAATACATTACAATACATCCTGGAATAAACACCAGGTTACAATACATAAGAAATACAGATCAATACATTCTGAAGTTACAATTACATCAACACTCCCTCTTAACTAGGAAGGTATTCTCTTGACACAATTTATCAGCACAAGACTTCTTCTCTATGTCATCTGGGTCATCATTAGGTCTTCATCATCTTCAGTTCATCTTCATCTTCAAGTCATCTTCATTTATAAGTCATCTTCATTTGGATTTGGATCATCACTTGATTTGGATCATCATCACTGAATCTAGATCATCACTCGATTTGGATCATCATTCACTGGATCTAGATCATCACTCGATCTGGATCATCATCACTGGATCTGGATCATCATGGGTGCTATCTCATGATTCTTCTTGTCACAAGAAGTTCTACAAATACAACCCTTTTTCATGCTGGTTGTAGGCCTAGCTTCCATTTAGGTCTTCTTCAGCACTTATATCTCACCTACTCGTCAGAAAGGCCTGTCCAGCAATTACATCTGACCTAATTGTTGGAAAGGAACGTCTAGATCTTACATCTAACCTACTCATTCGAAAGGCATGCCCAACACTCACATTTGATTATATAGGAACCAATCGTATAATGACATTAGAAAGGCCCAGCACTCACATTCACCAGAATGATAGGTCACAACTACTATCATCTGTGAAAAGGATCAACACTTACATCTAACCTACTCGCCAGTAAGGCACAGTACTCACATCCATCCAGGCTGGAACACATCCTACTCACAATGATGGATAAGTTCTATACTTCCAACTAGGTTGGGACACATCCTACTCACAATGATGGAATATTTTCTCACTTTCATCCAGGCTGGAACACATCCTGCTCACAATGATGAAATATTTCTACACTTCCATCCAGGCGGGAACACATCCTACTCACAATGATGGAAGACTCTCATCCAAGCTGGAACACATCCTGCTCACAATGATGAAATATTTCTGCACTTACATTCATCCAGGCAGGAACACATCCTGCTCACAGTGATGAAAAGGCTCTGCACTTACATTCATCCAGGCGGGAACACATCCTGCTCACAGAGATGAAAAGGCTCTGCACTTACATTCATCCAGGTGGGAACGCATCCTGCTCATAGTGATGAAAATGCTCTGTACTTACATTCATCCAGGTAGGAACACATCCTGCTCATAGTGATGAAAAGGATCTGTACTTACATTCATCCAGGAGGGAACACATCCTACTCACAGTGATGAAAAGGCTCTGCACTTACATCCATCCAGGCGGGAACACATCCTACTCATAGTGATGGAAATGCTTGCACTCACATCTAATCTTGTAGGAGCCAATCCTATAGTCATATCAGAATGGCCTCCAGTCCTCCTTGACTAAGCTACCTGGTAACTAACCAGGTGCCTCCATTCTCCTAGAGAATGGTAGTTTCCCTTACATACGACCTGCTCATTGGAATGGCCAACACTCACATCTGACATGGAAGGAACTTAATCCTTTAGCCATGACAGAATGGTTCATCCCTTACATCTAATCAAGTGGGAACACATCCCTCTATCACATCAGAATGGCTACTCAGTCCTAGACTGAGTTCTCCTGGTACCTCACCAGGCAGCTCCATTGAAAGAATGGAAATTACCCTTACATCTATCCTACTCGACAGAATGGCCAGCACTCATATCTGACATGAAAGGAAGCAATACTCTCACCATGATAGAATGGCTTAGCCCTTATATCTGACCTACTTGTCAGAATGGCTATGGATCTCAACACTCATATCTAACATGGAAGGAACCAATCCTCTCACCATGACATAATGGCTCAGCCCTTACATCTGACCATGGAAGGAACCAATCCTCTCACCATGTCAGAATGGCTATGTGACTCATGACTTTCCCTTGGAGGAAACCTCTATCTGGAGAACACCAAGCTTCTCCCTAAAGTACTCGAACTTCACCCTAGCCAATGGCTTTGTCAATGCATCAGCTATATATTCCTCCGTCGCAACATACTAGAGCTTCACTGCTCCCCTTTGCACGATATCGCTGATACAGTGGTACTTGATATCGATATGCTTGGACTTGTCATGGAACACTAGATTCTCTAACAACTTTACGCAACTCTGGTTGTCATAATGTATACAAGTAGCATGCAATAGGAGATCAAACAAATCAAACATTAGCTTTTGCAGCCATACTGCCTCACAACTAGCTGAACAAGCTACGACATACTCTGCTTCAGCTATACTCAGTGCCACACAGGATTTCTTCCTGCTAAAGCAAGAGATCACACCTGATCCCATACTGAAGCAACACCTTGAAGTGCTCTTTGTTAACACCCAAAAATGGTTCACTACCTCATCTACCCCATTATATGGCTCATTTGTCCATTTTCCTACTATATCTCCATCAAAAACCCATGAAACCATCTAAAAAGTCTCCAAAAGGCTTAAAATAACTCCAAAAAGGCCATAAACCCCTTTTTTCCTCCAAAAATAGCAAAAAACCCTAAAAGGGAAGAAAAATATAAAATAATGAGGAAAAAGAGGAAAAAACCCTAAAAAGCTGAAACCCTAATAAGCAAACCCTAAAAAGCTGAAACCCTAATCAACAAACCCTAAACCTAAAACCGCATGGTTTCCAATTATAAATAAGTGATGGAGACACCTTATTTCACATCCACAATCACAGTATCCTGCCTCTGTCAAAATTGCTCGTGAAACCCTAGCTCACCATTGAGCTACTTTCACCATTGAGAGCCCCTTTTGGCCCATTTCCACCATTGGAGAAAGAGAAGAAGCAGCTTGAAGCTCGGAGACACCGACTCGGATCACCGCAAAGGGCTTCACCAACCTCCACATTGGAGGTAACATCAATAAAGATCATTATTTACTATTTACTGTTTTTGTTTCATGTTATTTACTTTCTACTGTTTTGCTTAATTAACTTGTTTAAATTTAGTTTTTATTTCAGTTATAGATTTTAATTCAAATATCATTGAACTACTACTAAGGAATCCATTGTCCTTAGTAGGTACTCATTCGTACAAGCTAGGGCGAAAACCCCCCTGATCGCACCTCATCCCTACTATCATCAGCAGGCTGCACCAGCTCTTGCGCCACCACAAGCTCAACCTCATTATTATCAGCCACAGCCAGCCCCTGCGGCAAACCCACAACTCGCTCCACAGCACTATCAACAACCCCCTCAAGTAGCTGCACCAGTACAGTCTCCACCGCCATATTATCCACCGCAGCCCGCTCCCGCACCTGCGCAGACTCAGAATCCACCTACTACCCAAGGGCAGGTTTACGCCCAAGAAAACCCGCTGCTAAACCAGAACAACCAACGCAACTAGGGCCAACAAAACCGCGGCAGAGGCCACAACCGTGGGAACAACCAACAGACCGAGCAAGCTGGTCAACACCCTAATCCCCCCGCTAACCATAACGCGGCCCCTACCAACCAAAACCCTGATCGCCCACCCAAACAGGCTAAAAACCCTAATTTGTGAACAAACTATCCTTGTTCTGTTTGCGGGGTCTATGGCCACTACACACATTTTTGTCCACTTATGGAGCGAGTTCAACAACTTTTGGCTGCTGATAGACTACACCAAGGACAGGCGGCTCCTCAAGCACCACCCAATCCCCCACAACCTCAGCAGCCACCTTTGGTGCTACAAAACCCCTTACCAAACCAAGGCTTAGTGAACACTGAACCATTGGCTCCACCTCCAGCTAATGCGCCCATCCAACAAATCACTTACGCGGCTCCTGACCCACCCATATTTGACTCAGGTACCCACCATCTGTTGATGATGTCCTCCGATGAGGTCAACCTCCAGACTCGGCGGAACCAATATGGCTCCACCCTGGAAGCCCCTCCTGCCAATAACCCCGCTAACGCTCATCCCACTGATCAATCGTTACGTATACCTCCACCTCCACTAGATGGAGCTCCCAAAACAGCCCGTTTCCCACTTCGCCGTATCAACAACAACCCCAATGCGCGGGCTGCGTCTAACTACAACATTGTCGATGATTTAGCCCAATCCCCCACAGCCATGTCTGCATTAGAAGTCTTGAAAAACTGCCCTTTGCAGCGTAAGACTTTACTCTCAGCCATTGGAGCTATCGATCGAAATGATTCACAGTTAATGGCATTTGATTTGGACCAATCCGAACCCCGCCTGCCTTCCAATTTATCATTCCAAGTTTCTGTCTCCATATGGAATTTTGTCGTCCATCGATGCATTATTGATGAAGGTGCCTTTACATGTGTCATGCCCATCTCCATCTGGCAGAAAATGGGATCCCCCCCTCTCCAGCAGTCCTCTACTGCGTTGCGAGCCTATGACGACCGTTCAGCTCAACCACAAGGCCTATTGACCAATGTCCCCGTCTAGCTGGCTGGCAAAACCGTCCTAATCAACATCGAGGTTATCAATGCCCAGCTCGATTATAACCTGTTACTTGGCCGCAGCTACATGTATGCCATGCGGGCAGTCGCTTCTACCGTTTTTCATATCATGATGTTCCCCCATGAGGGACGCGTGGTCACGGTTGACCAACTTACTTACCACGATCCCAATGCCCCTGCGGCGCCTGAAAATGTCCTCCCCATGGTAGAACAACCTATCTCAGGTGCCACCAACACAGTCATTTCTTCTATAGGGCCCGTGCTTCCCATGGTTGAACTACCTATTTCGGATGCCACCACCTCATTCATGTCTTCAGTGGGTCCCGGCGTTTACTCAGATGCACCAATGATCTCAACCTTCCCATCTATTCCACCCCCGTCTCCTACCACTGAAGTGTCCGTCCTATGCACCCTGTCCCCCATCACGCGGACTCTTACTAATCAAACACCTTTATTGCCTAAACCCCCTTTGGTACCTAGTCACATTGGTGCTACACCCATTCACACCATTCCTTTCCTCTTCCCTCCCTCGGGAGTGGCTAGCGCCCCGGTCATGGCTACTGTCAACCTCCCTGGTTTAACCTTGGGATTACCCGTTTGGTATCTTTCGCCTCCCGTTCGTCCCCCGACACCAGATGTCATCCTGCAACCAGTGCAACCCATCATCACTACTAATCAACCACCTCTCGGTGTCGCTACCCTGTTGCCCTCCACAAAACCTCCCCCTCCTCTTACCAAACCCACTGGGGGCCGAGGCCCCCAACCTTACACTGTTGTCCCACCTGTGAAGACAGTCAAGAACCCCCCTATGTTTTGTGCTCCTCCCAAATGCGTGCTATGCGATGAGTTGGGCCATGCGACTCACCTATGTCCTCAGTTACCAGCATTAAAGAAGTACATGCAAATGCTCGACGACGACCCCACCATCTCGGTTGTCCATCTAGATCCAACCCCTACGCCTCGCGACAAATCCCTGCGCACTAACCACTCCTGTGCCTTATGCTATGTTTACGGGCATTACTCCCATCACTGTTTCGATCTCCCTGAGTACAGAATAGCTCTCTTTGAAATGAACAATCCAGATCTTGAGACGGCACCACTCACCATTGAGGAAATCAATTCCCCGGTCTCTTCCCCTTCCGAAGAGGTTAATACCACTCTCTTTGAGATAAACAATCTGGATCTCGAGATGGCACGCCTCACCATTAAGGAAATCCATTTCCTGGTCTCTCCCCCTTTCGAAAAGGTCAATCCCGTTCTTTTTGAGATGAACCATTTAGATCTTGCAAAGCCATCACCCACCATTGTGGAGATCCACCCCCCGAACTCTCCCTCTTCCGAAGAGATTAATACCATATATATGATCTCTTCCATCACTACACCCACGTCAATCGATTTAACGACCCAAACATTCCGTACGGATGAGGAAATTCTCGAAGCTCTCACTACCCCGGATTATCCTTGGGATGACATGCACCATCGTTCCTACTTTCTCCCAGAGGAATCTTCCTCTAACACTGCTACCCAATTTACAGTCGAGTCCAAAGACTTCCTTCCCCCCAAGGTTGACTGGTTCAAGGACCCGATTCCTGCTCCTGACGCCTTCGAAGATGGTAACATGGCCAACATCTCACCTGTCATCAAAATTGATATCGCTGCCCCCGGAGGCACCCCCGAACTCATAGCTTTAGGAGCATTTTGCACTGATCAGGAGATCGAGGAATACAAAACACTCTTCAAAGAATTCCGTGATGTCTTTTCCTGGTCCTATACCGAAATGCCTGGTCTTGACCCTACCATTATAGAGCACCACATTGACACATGGCCTGACGTACCCCCCGTTCGTCAGAAACAACGTCCTATTCATCCCTCAAAACTCCCACCTGTCAAAGCAGAGATTGAGAAGCTCCGCACGGCAGGATTCATTTATCCTATTGCCTATACCACCTGGGTTTCAAACCCTGTTCCTGTCAACAAGAAACAAGGCACCATTCGAGTATGCACTGACTTCCGAGACTTAAACCGTGCCTATCCCAAAGACAATTTCCCCACACCATTCATTGACCAGCTCATTGATGCGTGTGCGGGGCATGAAGTCCTCTCGTTCATGGATGGTTTTTCCGGATACAATTAGATCCAAATCCGAAAGGAAGACCAGTACAAAACAACTTTTACTACCCCATGGGGCACTTTGCCTATCGCATCATGCCTTTCGGCCTAAAAAATGTTGGTGCCACATTCCAGCGGGCAATGACCTATTTTTTTCATGATTTGGTCCATATCTTGCTCGTCTACCTTGATGACCTTACAGCTCGTTCCCAAAAATGATCAGACCACCTTAATGACCTTCGGCAAGTTTTTCTGCGTTGTCGCAAATATCATATCCGCTTGAACCCACACAAGTGTGTCTTTTGCGTTCCGGCAGGCCGATTATTAGGTTTCATCATTTCCCAGAAAGGAATTACTGTTGATCCCCTGAAAGTCCAAGCCATCTTAGACCTTCCTTCTCCTCGAACGCTCCGACAACTCCAAAGTCTGCAAGGGCGATCCAATTTTCTTCGACGCTTCGTTCCTTATTATGCCACAACCATCCACGGTTTCTTGCACCTGCTCCGTACCCACGTACCCTTTTTTTGGGACACGCAAGCAGAAGCTGCATTTGAAGACCTCAAGAAATCTCTCACACAAGCCCCCTTGATCTCCCCTCCGGATTTCTCTAAAGACTTCATCCTCTACATCTCGGCATCTGAACATGCTGTGTCCGGAGTCTTGGTTCAAGAAGACACCTCACGCCAAGAGCATGTCATTTACTACGTCAGCCAGACCTTGTCTGGCCCACCCCTACGTTACCCATATGAGGAGAGACTAGCCTTAGCCGTGGTATTCTCCGTCCAAAAATTGAGACACTACATTTTACTTAGTCATACCACAGTTGTCGCCGATTCTAACCCCATGGTATATCTCTTAAACCGGCGTCTCCTGCAAGGTCGTGTGGCTAAATGGGTCATTATCCTCCAGGAATATGACCTCACATTCCGAACACCTAAGAGCACTAAAGCCCTTGCGCTTGCCCAGCTCATCATTGATCTCCCCTCCTTCATCCCGGCCCCACCTATCTCCTAGGATTTACCCGATAATCACTTGTTCACCAGCTCGTCCGAAGCCCCGTGGTACGGTGATATCTTGTTATACCTGCGCACGCAAAAGTTCCGACCCATCTTCACTCCTAATGGACGTCGTTGTATCCGTCATCAAGCCTCTCGCTACCTCCTCATCGGAGATGTCCTTTACCGGCGAGGAATCGACATGATTCTTCGTTGTTGCCTTACACACGAGGAAGCTGAACAGGTCCTTAATGATTGTCAAAGCGGTGCCTGCGGTGACCATTTCTCAGGGATGGCCACTGCCCAAAAGGTCGTCCACGCCAGATACTTCTGGCCTACACTTTTCACTGACTGCATCATTGCGGTCAAGCATTGCCATAACTGCCAACTTTTTGCCCCCAAAGCCAGGACACCACCTGCTCCGTTACACCCAGTCGTCACCGTTGGTCCCTTTTCTAATTGGGCCATCAACTTCATGGAATGTAGACCCACATCTGCGAACGGCCATAAGTACATCGTTGTCGCCGTCGATTACTTCACCAAATGGGTAGAAGCCATGCCCACCTTCAACTGCACCGCTGAGACTGCTGCCCTTTTCTTTTTCAACCATGTCATCACTCGATTCGGGGTCCCTAAATAGTTAGTCTCAGACCATGGATCACACTTTGAAGATTCCGTTTGGCGCAAATTATCCCCCTTCCTCAAATTTCAACACCACTTTTCCTCGGCTTACTACCCTCAAGGGAATGGTCAAGTCGAAGCTGTTAACAAAATCCTCAAAACCATACTCCAATGTACTGTTGATCGGCATAAGTCCAATTGGCACCATATGCTATTCCCTACCTTATGGGCTTACCATACCTCCACCAAAACCGCCACTGGTTTTACCCCGTTCCATTTAGTTCACGGTGTAGAGTCTGTCCTCCCCATCGAGTGTCAGATACCTGCCTTGCACATCGCCGTTGAGCTTCTACCCGATACCTCCCCCCTTGAGCACCATCTGTTATCCCTCGATCAAGCCGATGAAGATCGTTGTGCCACCCTCCAGAACATCGAGGCTGCCAAAATCCGCTCCCAAGCCAGTTATGACAAACATGTTCACCCCCGAACTTTCCACTAGGGGGACCTCGTCCTCGCCTATGACCAAGCCAACGACAAAAAAGGCAAAGGAAAATTCAAATCCATGTGGCAAGGCCCTTACATTATGCAGACTTGCCTCGGCAAGGGGGCATACATGTTAGCTAACTCTGAAGGCCAACCTTTACGCAACCCCCGGAATGGGTTGTACCTTAAACGTTTTTTCCCATAACTGAAGCCGCGACCTCATTGGTCCGCATTGTACAGTTCACTCTCCTTTTTTGTTTTTTACCTTTTTTTTACCATAATCTCACATTCATCGTCTTTGCATGCCCACAGATGGACCATCTTCCACCTCGTTACATTGGCTACGCTGATGGGGCAAGCCGTTGGTCTCCCAACTTGGCTTCTGCAGCATGGGTCTTGTATTCCCCTTCCCACAAACTGATTCATCTTGACGGAACATGTATAGGCACTGCTACCAATAACCAGGCAGAGTATGATGCTGTGACCGGTCTCCTAACTGCTGCCCTCCAGATGGGCATATGTCACCTTCAGGTGTTCTTAGACTCCCAGCTACTTGTCTCCCAGCTCAACAACTGCTACCAAGTGCGTGATCCTTGCCTCTTTAGAAAATTCCTGCGTACAAAACAACTTAGCCGACAGTTTGAATCCATTACATTCACACATGTACCAAGAGCTCAAAATAGTGTTGCAGATCAAATGGCCAATAATATCCTCGATTGGCATCTCAATCATACCATGTAACACCTCCATCATGCATCTCATCCACATATATATATAAAAAACTAAAAAGACTGCATTACATCAACATTTCCATCCATACAAATAAACCATAAATATCCATAGGGAATCCACGTGCCTAATCATACATACATCATACTGCATCACATAAAATACGCAGGGGGCATCCACGTGCCCAACACCCTAGACTACTTGCATCCATGTGCAATACAAACACATCAAACATCATCAAGTGCATCCTTGTGCGTACAACCAAGCCAATATCACAACAAAAAGTGCATCCACGTGCATAAATATATACATATCCAAAAAATACATGTTACAAGACTATACATGTCCTGAGTACCCCTGTACTCAGCTATACAAAAAATGCATATACATCCATCAAGCCTCATATACTACAAGCCGTAGCTACAAAAATCGGGGAGAGTCCCCTGCTCTCCCTAATGGGAATCATACCCTGGATCACTATCCGTGTCAGTAGCCTCAGACTCCTCCCCCTGCTCCTCCACCGGCGAGTCCTCATCTCACTTGGACCCCTGAGCCCGTGCCCGGTCCGCCAATAGAGCTACACGGATCGCAATCGCTCTAAAGTCGCGCGGTGCCTCCAAGCAATCCTGGATCACAGCAGGATCTAAGTCTCGCCACCCCTGGTCAGTCAGTCCCTCCAGTAGCCGATCTAACAGCACCCGTAAGGCCTGCAGTGCCCCCTCAGGGTCTGGGCGACGACCTGCCCCCCGCTCAAGCAAAGATGGAATGGCCACAACACCTCTACGGGGCACATGATCTGGCGGCGGCCTCGGACCCACATATGCAAACACCCAGTTTTCAGTCACAATATATCAACCATATATCATATATAACATAAAAAATGGACAATACAATTAAATCATACATACCATCTGGACCCCATGCCTGTCCTGGTGGCCGTGGCGCATCTAGATCCCCTGTGAAGTCCATGTCTCTGTAGGGATAATCCTCCAGCGCCAGTGGTAGCTGGAGCCACTGCATATATAGCTCCCGAGTAAAATACCACCCAACGTCCCCGCCGCCACGACGACGCATCATCTCTCCCCACCGTATCATCCGAGGCTCCCTCAATCCTCCCTCTCTGACCGGCACCAGCAGCCGTAGTGTGGGGACCCTCTCCATAAAGAATGCAACTAGAAAGGAACCAAAACAGAATCCCTTGCCAGCTTCCTTCGCTGCGGTCAGCTGTCGCTGCACGCAAGTCAGGAACATCTGGCCCCACGCAAAGTAAGTCCCAGCTAGTACTCGCTCTACGATCTGCATCTGACCCCCAGACACCTTCTCAGGTGACTGGGATCCCAAAATCCGTACCACACAGGCTGCCATCGCACGTACTGCTGGCTCCCGTAAGTCCTGAATCCGGAGTGCATTCCTATGCACCCTCGCGTCTGCCCTGCAGAACCGCATTGCCAAGTCATCTATATCCAGATCCACGGAGACCCATAGCTGTGTATCTGCTACCCTCCCTAGGCAGGGTAACCCCATCAAGAAATAAACATCAATCAGGGTGAGGTCCACCCTCTCTCCCTGCACCCGAAACGCCTGTGTCTCGGGCTCCCAGAAATCAATCAAGCGGTTCAGCAGTAACCCTGCTGACCATATCATCGGGATCTCAGCGAACTTCAGCAGTCCGAAGAGCCCCAGCATGGACCGCACCCGACGGTCCTCTCGGATGGCAGTCACTAGGTCCTCTGGCATCTCCCTCTCCCGCCATATCACCCGTGGCATCCTGCAAATCACACAAAGAAGTCTCATTAGGCTCATGTCCAAATAACAGACCTGCCCACCCATCCATAACCCAGAACAGTCGCGGTCCAGACCGCGGCTGTCAAGCTCGACAGTCGCGGTCTAGACCGCGGCTGTCAGGCTGTCAAGTCCGACAGTCGCGGTCCAGACCGCGGCTGTCAAGCCGAATAGTCGCGGTCTTTGACCGCGGCTGTCCTGGTCAAAACTCGCGGTCGAAGACCGCAGTTTTGACCACTAAACCCGCGGTCCACCCCTGTGGACCGTACAACATCCTCCCCTGGGGCCCACCAACCCTCCCAACCCAAAAAACAAAACAGGTGTAAGTTTAACGGAATACCTGGCTCCCCCGAATATCGAATCCGCCGGTCGGATCGTCCAAAAAATCACACGTTAGCTCTGGTTCACTCCGATCGCGAATCAACCTCAAATAGTACAAATGACGTGTCATGTTGGGCCCACTTACTATTTATAGTCCATTGAATTTGTTCTTGTTTTGACCATTCTGGACCCATACGGAGTCCGTTTTCCGAACCATTTCCACCATTTGAATCAACACAATGAGATCATCCCAATGGTCACCTCGTTGCATCTTTTTGACTACATCATTTTTTGCCCATTTTTTAGACACCAATAGTTGCCTCGGTTTGCATGCCACTTGGGCCGCTCTCCGTTTTTAACACTTTTTATATCGCCGGATTCATTTTTCTGAGCTCGTGATGATGCTTGAGATCATTTCTCGCTCTCACTTGGTACAATTACAACAGTGCGTCCCTACACCTTGCCGCATCAATTTGCGTGC
Organism: Pseudotsuga menziesii; assembly: GCA_001517045.1. Lineage (NCBI taxonomy): Eukaryota > Viridiplantae > Streptophyta > Pinopsida > Pinales > Pinaceae > Pseudotsuga > Pseudotsuga menziesii. The sequence goes on from LPNX010624642.1 coordinate 1,082,065, forward strand.
CACATCGACCGTCATCAGATTATTTCACACTTTTACATGAGCCATCCACTCCTGTCATACTGCAAATGTTTCATTATTTTGCCACCGTTCATTCACCCCGCAAGGAGGCCCACCGGTGTTCACCCCCCACCCTCAGTCCTGGTCATCATAAATGTTCCTTGATCGAACACTTCCTCCTTGCCTGGCCATTAATTCAGAGTCTTCTTATTTGCTTTCAGACTCCTTAAAATTGAAAGCAACCACGAGCATGAACTGTCATGGGCTCGTAAAATCCACATGACAGTACCATTCTACTACTTCAGAGTCTTCTTATTTGCTTTCAGACTCCTTAAAATTGAAAGCAACCACGAGCATGTACTATCCCGGGCTCATAAAATCCACACGACAGTACCATTCAAATACTTCAGAGTCTTATTATTTGCTTTCAGACTCCTTAAAATTGAAAGAAACCACGAGCACGAACTGTCATGGGCTCGTAAAATCCACATGACAGTACCACTTTATATCCACACTTCTTCTAGTTCACTAACCCATGAATAAGTCCCCCCGCGCCTCTTGGCGCTATGATCAATCCTCTCGGAAGCACCTCCAATCAGGTCGCCTTTGTTCAGAAGTATTCTGCAGTCTACTACCATGTTACCACAGCTTGAGTCCCCCTCAGCCCAGTGAACTTCCCAGATACCATACCACTATGATCCATTTACCACCAGTCAGTCTCATATGCTGCTCAATCATCCCCGCCATCATACTCTAAACAAAGGAAGTTTGATTCCACCCACTCTACTTGCCCAGTTATTCCCCCCAGTTTTTCACTCCTGCCATCAGTACTATAACAATTTGGTTTTTCACCTCACGCTCCTGTCAAGGAAACATCATTGCCTTGATAGTTGCAGGTCTCCCTCTGTGGACGACAACCCCTCTATTCTAGAGGATAGACCCAGAGGTCCCTGCGCCTTGGACCCATCACCATCTGTGGTGAGTGCCTACGGACCATTTTGAGAGGACTCATCATTGCCTCTCCGAATAGTTGTTTCTCACATGCTCGACTTCAGCACCTTAATCGCATCGTTGAGAATCGCGCAGGATGTATATCCCTTCCAGTATGTGTCGAAGACCCTGGATTTCCCCCAACTCTAGCACATTGGTGAGTCACTTTGGAACGACCAGTCACATGTTCTGGTGAATATCCGGGCTGCGTTGGAGATTGTATTCAGAAGCCATCCAGTTCCATGCTTCCTTGAGTACCCAGTCCAGTTCCAGACCAGTGTACCATGGAAAGTATGACCGTTGTCACTTTGATCCAGTAGCTCCTCAGTTCCTTCAGAACCACATTCAGTAGCACTGCTGCCATTCCAGTGTATCGAATTTTCAGCTCAGACATGGTCAGCTCAGCAGTATGTTCCAGATTTGTGTCCCTTTCAGACCCTCATGATATGCACAGTGATTATCTACTACAGGTCCTTCATTTTGGGCCTCAAAGTGATTTTTATGTATCTTGATACGAGCATGGGAATGCCCGCCTCGTCCATCTATTGAGATTCTTCCTCATTCAGTATTTGAGGACATGTATATGTTAAGGTCCCCATATTTTGGACCTCATTGTTATTACTATGCTATATCCTGATACGTGCATGGGAATGCCCGCCTCGTTCAGATGATCAGATGATTCCTCATCCATTATTGAGGTTATGTACTTTTCAGTCCTTGCAGGTGGTTCGAGATCGATGTTCCGGACTTCAGCTGGTACTTTCTCTTCTCCACACCCCAGGAAAACCAATTATGACTTATGATGTCCATCCGCCATACGATGAGCTCCTGCCCTCGCACATCAGGGGGCAATCTGTTAACACCCAAAAATGGTTCACTACCTCATCTACCCCATTATATGGCTCATTTGTCCATTTTCCTACTATATCTCCATCAAAAACCCATGAAACCATCTAAAAAGTCTCCAAAAGGATTAAAATAACTCCAAAAAGGCCATAAACACCTTTTTTCCTCCAAAAATAGCAAAAAACCCTAAAAGGGAAGAAAAATATAAAATAATGAGGAAAAAGAGGAAAAAACCCTAAAAAGCTAAAACCCTAATCAGCAAACCCTAAAAAGCTGAAACCCTAATCAGCAAACCCTAAAAAGCTGAAACCCTAATCAGCAAACCCTAAACCTAAAACCGCATGGTTTCCAATTATAAATAAGTGATGGAGACACCTTATTTCACATCCACAATCACAGTATCCTGCCTCTGCCAAAATTGCTCGTGAAACCCTAGCTCACCATTGAGCTACTTTCACCATTGAGAGCCCCTTTTGGCCCATTTCCACCATTGGAGAAAGAGAAGAAGCAGCTTGAAGCTCGGAGCCACCGACTCAGATCACCGCAAAGGGCTTCACCAACCTCCACATTGGAGGTAACATCAATAAAGATAATTATTTACTATTTACTGTTTTTGTTTCATGTTATTTACTTTCTACTGTTTTGCTTAATTAACTTGTTTAAATTTAGTTTTTATTTCAGTTATAGCTTTTAATTCAAATATCATTGAACTGCTACTAAGGAATCCATTGTCCTTAGTAGGTACTCATTCGTACAAGCTAGGGCGAAAACCCTAGCAACACTCTTCCTATCGATGGCACTACCTGCCCAATCTGAATGAACATAACCCTCCAGGTTAATCTTTTGATTCACATCACACTTGAGTCTATAATCAACTGTACCTCTTAGGTACCTCAGAATATGCTTTGCAGCAATTAAGTGAACATTTCTCGGATCTGTCAAGAGATGGATCAAGGTGTTCATAGAAAAGCAAATATCTGGTCTCGTATTCGTCAGGTACATCAAGGACCCAATCATCTGACGATGCATCGTAGCATCGACCGTATCTAATGAAGAAACAATCAATAGCTTCAGGTTCTATGCCATAGGTGTGGTCATGCAGTCCATCATCCTGAACCTATTCAAGATCTTTGCTGCATACTTCCCTTGTCCACACCTCCATGCCTAGAAAATAGTGCATCGACACATAATAGGAGCATCACTGGTCTTCCGCCTTCAACCTCGAAGCAAAGGTTGGAATCTTATTTACTCTCAGTAGGGCCTAGAGTCATTAGTAATCTATCCATCCTGTCATACCATGTCAAACCTTAGATCTTCTGCAGTCACTCCCTCTAAAGTAGAGCGTCGTACTCCCTTTGTCTTTCGTACTCTATGCACTGAACATTCTGTACCAGAGTGACAAGTAGCTTCCTATGCTACTAATATTCTATGTGACCATCTAGTGTATAGACTTGTATCTTCAACCTTGTAGCAAAGGTTAAGATCTTCATCAAGATCATCATATATGTGTTTCAATTGTTACTGGCTGCAAATGTCTCTTTGTAGTCTATGCCTTGTTTTCGTGAGAAGCCTTATGCTACGAATATTGCTTTGTATCCCATGATGTTTCCATCTACTGCATGATGGAGCTATGAACTTCCCTTCAGATATTGATATTGCATCCTAGACATCATTCTTCTTGAACTAGTCTTCCATTTCTTCTCGGTTACTTCTTCATGGCTGGAAGGTTCTGCGTCAATGATGTCACTATATTCATCATATTATTCTTCATTTTGAAATGTCGTCACTTGTTCTTCGGAACAAGTCTTATCCTTCTTTGCTTGCAGGCGATTATGTATGCGGTTTTTCGTACAAGTCAAATGCATTTGTATGGTTAGAAACATTTCATAAGGAATATTCATACTCGCATATTCTTATGCATAAATATGTGATCATGCAACTACTTTAGCCAATACAACATTCATCCATATCTCACTGAAACTTTCTAGATGCCTTCCATCTCTACCAGGACAACATTGAGATTGTGCACTAATCCAATTTGTCAGCAATGAGGTTTCATTCTAGATAAGTAGCAATGGAGAGTTGTATAGCACCGTGAGATACTTACCCATCACATGCATATTAGTAGTATACTGTCGTTAATGCAAACATCCTATCATTCATAATACATCAACTGAATATAAACAAATGTATAACAAAACAATATCATGAAATGACAATTAAATACTTATTTTTATTTGTTTCGTGGGTATACTCCTTGTTGAGTCTTTAGCTTCATCGTTTTCTTCATTCATAAAATCATCGTTTCTCATCCAAATGCTAAGGTGGATAAGAGGTTCTTCAAGAGTTGAGTTCTTCATATTCTTCATTGCTTGAGGGATCTTCTTTGGATGGTAAGATCTTGATATTCAGTTGGTCCCACCTTCTCTTCTCAAGCTTCTTCTTCTTATGTGTTTTCTTCCCAGAGACTACTGAAAGTAATCACTTCCTTTTCACACACATTCCTTGAATGAATGAATCCCATGATCCTCAAAGTCCATTCAAGGTGACTATCACCACTTTTTCATTCTTCACTTATTCTTTTACCACTTCAAGTTGTTATTTGATTTGAGAGACCCTTGTAAAGTATGACTGCTTCACATTCTGAATCTTCACATTCTTCAACTGGTTTCTTAAGGTCATATTCTGATTTATGTTCTTCCCTTCAAATAGTTTGTTCAAGGAATCAAAAATATTTGGTGTATTTAGGGAAGACACTTGTGGTACAAGTTGATCCATGATTGAATCAACAATGATCTTCTTGGCCTTGACCAAGTTCTTCTTGTGTAAGGCTTCTAGCCTCATCTCCCTCTGGAACTAGAACCTCTCTACTCATGTAGGTGTCCCATTCATTTTCTTCAGAGAGATCATATACTTCCATGATTGGAAGTTGTCAACTTCACCAAGCTTACCATCAAGATGATGTGATAGATCACTTTGAAATGAGAACCTCAAATGAAAATCACAATAGATTAGATCTTACCAATTTGAGGTGTCTGTCCTGGTTCCAGAGTTGGCTGATCTAGGGTTTGTCACAGAAACCCTAATTTTAAAAACTTGGAATATTTCAAATCTAACTAGATAGAAAGATAGATCTCTTCAAATGGAGCTGTCCAATGTACTCCTTTTCTGAAAATAGTGGAGGGAAGCTCCCAGAACAGGAAGCCCTAGTTTTCCAATTTCTTATGCAGCATTTCCTGTTATTGTTTCTATGATATATATGAAATTACTACTTCTCTGTGTCTAAAAACTTGCACTGAGGTAACCGCGCATGTCCCTGATCCAACACCATAGTTTTCATAAGCATTGGTTTCACCAATTGCGATTTATGATCCTTTTCCCAAGGTGACCTGTTACATGACTGTTCAGAACAACGAAGTTGTAGGAACTTCCACATGTCACTGGTTCATATCCTAAGCCTGAACTTTGGACCATAGAACGTACATTCCATGAAATTTTTGGAACATCTTCAGGAATTCTATTTGGATCTCTGTATCCCAAGATATTGCAATTCTCTCCAGGTGTCCTGTTTAGGGATGAATTCTAAAAGAGGATAGAACCCTAACTTGGAGTGATCATATCTCCCAGAATATAGCGAATCTAAGGCCGAATTTTGGATACAGTGTTCATTAGGATTTTATTTTTTTCCCCTGCAATTTTTTGCTCTTGAGACTTTGAAAATCTTGGGATATAGAGAATGTACCAAAACCTACCAGTTTTAGTATTTAGGTTTTTTCTAGCTCAGGGTCAAACTAGAGTTTGACTTTCTTGGAGTTTCACCCAACCAAAAATATTGATCCGGGTCTCTAAAATTTGATTTTGATCAGGAGAAAAATCCTATGCTAGGCACACTCAAAAATTCCTCTTCTGTAGAAAGCCCCAATTTTCGCACCGAAAACTGAAAATGCTCGGAATCGAATTCCGCTTCAACAGAAAGATGCGCCCTTAAATGGAGAGTCAGCCTAGCATACTTTTGCTCATGGACTGTGGAGAGAGACCCAAAAAGCAATAAGCCCTAGATTATACAGCTACACAATGTATTCTTCTCATGTTAGGTCTGATACCATGTTATATTTTTATCATTTAATCTAGCATTATGATCTTAGGATCTTTAACTGAGAGAATAACACGCACAACAATAAAACACAAGCACAACACAAGAGACAAGAGACATAAAGAATTTTCCTCAAGGAAACCATAAAGGAGAAAATCCCACAAATTCCTCAGAGATATAATTAGCACAAAAGGTAAAACCTCAAAACAGTAAGATGATCTCCCTACAACAACAATTTCTCTCTCTCACACTGAGAGAGCTTCTCCTCTCTCACTCATGCGCCCCAATGAGTGAGTGTTTATGTATGAGTATGATAAATAGAGAGGATCTCACTCTCTATTTATATTCTTCCATTCACTTGGAACCCACTCCAACATGTCGGTCTCACTTAACAATTACTTACTAGAGCCGACATCTCTAGGAGTGTCTAATAACCCTAGTGCCCCACAACTTGTGGGGAATTTTCCTCCTCCGACCAACAAGGAGGTTTATCCTTAACACAATGGTGGGGACTATTTCCATGACTTACAATTACTCACCTAGGTTCGACTTCACTAGGATATTCTAATAACCCAAGGGCCCCATAACTATGGGGACTTTAACCCTTAACCAATAGAAGGGTTACCCATAATGACTTGACATGACTTTCTCGTTATAGAAACTTCCCGGAATAAACATCGTGGTATGACATGCCTCAAATACATTACAATACATCTCGGAATAAACATCGGGTTACAATACATAAGAAATACGGATAAATACATTCCAAAGTTACAATTACATCAACAATACATAACTGAATCATGCACAAGTTAGATAAACTATGGATCAAACACATCCCAATAAGCCATAAACATTACACATGAAATAATAATTCCACCCAAAAGCTACAAGAATTTACATGAATAAAACCTTTAACCAAGAAATGAAATTGTAGACTGAGCAATCAACCAGATCAGAAATGAAACAACATGAAAGCTAAAAAGGATTATCAGTTTATATATAATCAATAATACTCATCAACTTACATAAGAGTTATAAGTGCTAGCTTGAGATATCAGAGCTTAAAATTCTCTCCTTGAGTGAAAATTCGAAGCCTACCTTCATATGATTTCCTACTTTTATCCTTCTTTCATAAAAAATAGTTACATAACTAAGTAACTAACTTTTAGGTTAAGCCTTGAAACTGCCAGTAAGATAATTGTCTTTTCAAAATAAACTATTAGCTATAACAAAATAAACCACATGACACTTTCCAGTAGTAATCTTTATAGGTTTTTGGTTTCCTCAGCCAGTAATACAATCCCCTCTAAGGCATGTGACTTCCTTCTAGTTCTCAACTGCTCTGCTTCCAGATATTCAATCTTCTTCAACAATATCTCATTTTGCTAGGTCAAGTCTTCAATTGTTTGGTTTAATTTCCCAAACTAACTTTCCATCTGCTTATTTCTCCTTAAAGATTATTTTGAAATAGAAATTAACTCCTGGTAATGTGTGTTTATGTCATCAATATCCTCCCTTAACCTTCTGTTAGTCATGACTAATCCCTCTTTTTTTCATTCAGAAAATTGATTTGATATTTGCACTGCTTCACTGTTTTCTGCATATTTTCAATTTCAAAATCTATGCATAGTCCCTCTTTTGCTATATAAGTTTTGTCTGATAAACATGGAATGTTCATTTTCCTAAAAATCATATCATCATCTTCCTCATCTTTATCTTCTTCTTCTACAGAAACTTCTAATGACCTATCTCTTTTTAGTATTGCAAACTTTTGGCTGCTCTGTAACCTTGTCTTTTCATGGTGATGACTCTAAAGTCACTGAATGTTCCTTCTTACTCTAAACCTGGTTAGAATATAAGCCTTCTTCTTCTCCCAAGTCTTCTTGAGATGAAGATTCTTCAATTATAGTAACCATTTCTTTAGCTAACTTTGGATTCAAAATATTTTTCATGTTAAGTCTTAATTTGTTTTTAACTCTTGTTTTAGGTCTCCATCTCGTTTTTGCTCCTCCTAGCATAACAAATGATTTGCCTCGATACTTAATAGATAAGAGTTGTATAGTCTCACCTTTTAATCATGTTGCAACAAACTCTTGTTTAGAGTTTTCATTTGAACTCCCTAGATTATCAGCTTTCAGCTTATCTGGAACATGAAACTCTATTATATCTTCATGTATACCTGCAAAACTTTGATTCTATTCCAAAGAACTCTTGCCTTCTTTCTGTTTTATATCAAATATATGGTTCTCTTATATATTCTATGAAAACTGATCTTGATTTTAATTAAGTGCTCCTTTAACCTATTTTATAGAATAATCAACCCACAGTTACCTACAGTAGACATTAATTTAATTAGTTTTGTCTTATTACCTAGTTTCCTAGATTCCATTCTATGCTAGTTGCCTCATACATGTCCTAGAAGTAAACACATGATAAAAATGAGTCATGGAGTGCTTGAGAAACATCCTAGAAACCTAATTTATCATGTCTTCTTAATTCTAGATTCTCTAAAGCACATATCTACTTTTTCTGAAAAGATGCCTTGTTTTATTTCTGATTTAAGGCAAAAGGAAAAGCTAGACTAGGTGTAGTTTCCTTTCTTTTTTCCCACATCATCCTCCCTCCTTTTGTCCAAATAAAAGCATGTATGATTTTTCTATCAGTTCCTCTTTATATTTCCCACTTGACTTAGCAAATTCATGAGCATCTTCCTAGATTTGGAAACTACTTTATGCCCATATGGGGGATTTGACTAGTTTTGGTAAGCCTGCTTTTTGACTATTTCGAATGGCATATTTATGCATTCAATTATCTCATGTAATTATATATTATAGCAGCCTATTAATTCATAAGTTTGGGTATTTTACACTTACTCAATATAGATTAGTGTTATGCTCCATTTTCAGTCTCCTTCGGTGTGAATTTTGCATGTTTGATTAGCAATTTTGTGAGTGTAATTGTTCTATCTCTTGGGTTCAATTTCCACATGGTATCAGAGCCTTTGTATATTGATTTCTCTCTTTCCATATTGCTATTGTAGGTTGAATATATTTATTGGGAGTGCATTCTGCTGATTGGAGGGCACAATTTCGAGTTATGGACCAATCTAGATCATCTTGACTCCATTCAATTTCTTTGAGTGGAAAGATGAGATGGAGATATTGTTGAGAGCGAAAGGTATCTATAGGGTGACTATGGAAAATGAGGTAGATCCCAATGCAGCTGCAGAGAAAATTAAATGGCACAATAGGAGGGATGAGGCATATGGTATTTGGTGTCTGAGCATTTCAAGAGACCTCCTCTTCCATCTTGATGGATTGACATCACCTGATGAATTGTGGGAGAAGCTAGAATATATTTTTGGAAATTTAGAAGAGATGAGAGGACATCAAATCGAGAATGATCTGATATCCTTGAGTCCCAGTAGCTTTGAATCATTACAACTTTACTTTTCCAAGTTTAAGTCCCTTGTTTTGCAGTTGAAATAGCGTGGGATAAAAAAGAAGGAAGATAAACTAGTTTTGGCCATACTTTCTAAGCTTGGTCCTTACTATTGAGTGTTTTTTTCGACCTTCCATGCCACCAAGTTGATAGCTTGATCCTGGAAGATTCCTAATCTTGCAGAGTTCATGGAATCCCTCACATAGGAGAAAGAGAAGTTGGTGATGATGGGCACCATCAAACCTTCCAAAGACCAAAATTTGGTTGCGGGAGATTCAAGGGTGGATTCAAAAAGAAATATAAAATATAAAAATCCACCTGAGCAAGAAAGAGACAAGAACAAGTCTCAAGAGGAGCCCCAAGGTTCCAAGAAGAACTCCCAGAAGAAGAAGAAGAAAGGAGAAATGAGCAAGTGCGCATACTATAGTAAGGGCTATCATCCTGAGATCTCTTGTATGAAGAAGCAAATTGACATGTTGAGCCAACTCCTAGAGAATAATAACATCTCCCTTCCTAATTACTTAAAGAATAGGGAAGGAGGATCAAATTCATAGGACATAGAGAGAGTACATGCCTTGGTTGCTGGCACATCAAGCTCACCTAGCTTCATCATAGATATGGAGATTCTAGACATATGGTTTTGAAAAAAGAGACATTCTCCTCTCTTGACATGTCAAAAGGTCCACCAATAGCTTTGGGAGATGACTCTCTCACTGACAGTTTGGGGAAGAGAAGGATTAATCTTGACCATGGTAAGTTCAATAATGTGTTGTATGTTCCATATCTTTCCTCTAATCTCTTGTCATTGTATCAGATGACTCATAATGTGTCTCCAAAGAAAGTCATCTTCTCCCTTGATGATGTTGAAACTAGTGAGATTTATAATGGTAAATTCATATCAAAAGGTGTTGTTGATCACACTTCGAAGGTATACAAGTTTTCCCATTTTCTACCCTACTCAAACCCCTCTGCTCTTCTGATTCATGATAATGAAGCAAGCAAGCTTTGGCATGAAATATTTTTCCATATTAACTACATGTATCTTTTTGATTTGAGTGAAAACAATATGTTCATAGGGTTACCAAAGATAAAGTTTTCTAAGGGAGTCTATCAAAGTTGTATCCTAGGAAAACACCCAGAGCACAAGTATGAGAAAGCTAGTCATGAGAGAACCTATGCACCTATTGAAGTGATCCACAGTGACATTGTTGGTCCATTCCCTCATATGTCCATAAAGTCAAGCCAAATATGCACTGACCTTCGTAGATTAATTTTTTAGGTATTGTTGGGTTCACTTCCTAAAGCATAAGTTTGAAGTTTTTGACCTCTTCAAAGTCTTTAGAGCCTTGGTTGAAAACCAGTCTTGGAGGAAACTCAATATCCTTAGATTTGATCATGGTGGTGAGTATGTCAAGTCTGATTTCATTTAGTATTGTAAATATGGAGGTATTTATATGTAGCATTCGATCCCTTACACACCATAGAAAAATGGTGTTGCTAAGAGAAAGAACAGATCAGTGAAGGAGATGGCAACCTGCATGATGGAGGCTAAGACTTTGCCACCAAAGTTTTGGTCCGAGGCTATAAAATATGCATTCTACATCCAGAATAGGGTGCCTCATAAGCAACTTGATGTTATGACTCCTTTCAAATCTTGGAGTGGGCACAAGCTATATGTGACCCATTTTAGGATGTCTCGCTCAAATTCTTGGGCTAGAATTCGAACTAAAAAGAGGAAGGATTTGCAACCCCAAAGCCAAGGGTGCCCTTTTGTTGGGTATTCTAAAGATTCAAAAGGGTAAAATATTATCAACTATAGCACTAAGACTTTGCCACAAATCTTTCATATCCTAACATTCCTACAAGACGAAAATGTGAAGCAAATACCATTTATGTAGCTGTGGAACTAGCTGGAGATCCTAGTGACACTAGGAGGACTAGATCTCAATTTGAGAGTGCCCTTTGTGTGAAAGATCCTCTATTTGTTGAGAAGTGATATCTGATGGTTGAATCAGATCCATAGACATATGAATATGCATCACATGATCCAAGATGTAAAACAACCATGAAATAAGAATTCAGCTTGCTCTAGAAGAACAACACTTGGGAACTAGTTGATCTCCCCATAGGGAGTAAGCTAGTTCAATGTAAGTGGGTTTTCAAGACTATATTTGCTGCTGATGGTTCACCTTTGAAATATAAGGCAATAATGGTATCCAAGGGATACTCACAAGTACATGGTATTGACTACAACGAAACGTTTGCACCCGTGGCAAAGATGGATTCCATAAGGCTAGCTCTAGCCATTGCAGCTTCGAAGCAATGGGAAGTGCATCACATGGATGTGAAGTGTGCTTTCCTAAATGGAGATCTCACTAAATATATTTACATGCATAAAATTGAATGGTTTTTTTCTAATCCATCTTTAGTGTGCAGGTTAAAGAAATCATTGTATGGGCTCAAGCAAGCCCCCAAGGCTTGGTATGCCAAGATCGATGGCTTTTTGCTATCACTGAGTTTTGTTTGATGTAAGTATGATACTAATGTCTATTTGAATATGATTCATGGTTATTTCATTATTTTTTTTTTTATGTGTATGATCTACTGATTAAAGGAAGTTCAAAGAAAGATATTGCCTCCTTGAAGGATGCAATGAACCATGCATTTTCTATGACAGATTTGGGATTTTTGAGCCAATTCTTGGGTCTCGAAATTGCTCAATCCCAAAATGGAATCAAAGTATGTCAGTAGAAGTATTATTTTGATTTTCTTAACATGTTCAACATGAAATATTGCAAGTCAAACAAGACTCCCTTCCTTTAAGGAGTTAAGCTTGAAGAAGCAAGTTCTTCTCCTATTATAAATAATACACTGTATAGGCAGTTGATTGGGTGTTTGATTTATCTTACACGCAATTGAACTGATATATCTTATGAATTTAGTGTGGATTTGAGATACATGGATAAACCTCATGATATACAGTGTAGAGCAGCCAAAAGGATCCTAAAATTTGTTCAAGGAACAAGAACTCATGGGATCTTCTACAAAGCAAAATATGATCTTGATTTGATTGGGTTTACTGACAGTGATTGGGCAGGTGACAACATAGATGAAAAGTATACATCAGTATATGTGTTCATGCTTGCATAAGGACCAATCAACTGGTCAAGAAAAAAGTAGAGTTCTATAGTGCTCTCATCTACAGAAGCAGAGTATAGAGGAGTTGTAAATGCAGCAAAACAATGTTTGTAGTTGGAGGGGATACTTGGAGAATGTGGCTTCGAATCAGATTTTTCAAATATTATCTACTATGACAATAAGAGAACCATTTGAATCTACAATGATATAGTTCAGAGATAGCAAACCAAGCACATTGAGATCCATATGCACTACATCAGACAACTTGTGCATGATGGTACCATTGATCTACTCTTTTGTGCATCTTCAGAACAAGTAGCAGACATTTTCACCAAAGTTTTTTGTGAGAATACATTCAGCAATCTCAAATCACTTTTGATTATTTCTGATCATGCTTTGAAGCATGATTGATGACAAGATTTCCAAATTTTGTTTTTCCTGTCCATGTTTAAGGGAGGATTTTCCCAGTGGGTTTTTGCCTCTTTCCTTGTTTGTATGGACAAGCAGTATGTAAAGGGTGAATAATACTTGTTTCTAGGCCCTATAGTTTTCTGATATTTAGTCATAAATTTAGGATTAAGGGGGGTCATTTGAATAATCAACCCATAGTTACCTACATTAGACATTAATTTAATTATTTTTGTCTTATTACCTAGTTTCCTAGATTTCATTCTATGCTAGTTTCCTCCTACATGTCCTAAAAGTCAACACATGATAAAATTGAGTCATGGAGTGGTTGGGAAACATCTTGGAAACCCAATTTATCATGTATTATTTATTCCATATTCTCTAAAGCACATATCTACGTTTTCCGAAAAGTTGCCTTGTTTTATTTCTGATTTAAGGAAGGTGTAGTTGCCTTTTTTTCTCCCACATCATCCTCCCTCCTTTTCTCCAAATAAAATAATGTAAGATTTGTCTTTCCATCCCTATTTATCTTTCCCACTTGACTTAGTAAATCCATGAGCATCTACCTAGATTTGGAAACTGCTTTATGCACCTATGGGGGATTTGACTAGTTTTGGTAAGCCTGCTTTTTGACTATTTCAAATGGAATATTTATGCATTCTATTATCTCATGTAATTATATATTACATAAGCCTATTACTTCATAAGTTTGGATATTGTACACTTACTCAATATAGATTAGTGTTATGTTCCAATTTCAGTCTCCTTTGGTGTGAATTTTGCATCTTTGATTAGCAATTTGGTGAGTGTAATTGTTCTATCTCTTGGGTTAAATTTCCACACTCTTCAAATTTCTGAACTGAACCTTCTTCTTGAATAATTTATTTCACCAGCTCATCAGCTATTTCTCTCTTTAATCTCTTTACAAGGCAATGTTGTTTGTTCAGCTACCTCTTTTTAGGTTGACGTTCTTGTTGAGTATGAATACGTGACCAAAATACAAAGTGTTCCTAGGTTCTACCATTTTTTCTAAATAACTGTGTTAACAATCAACTTTATAAGTCCATGATGAAATATAGATTGTTGAGTGTGGTGTTTATGCCCTTTTACTCTATCTGACATTTTCTGCAGGCTTTTTAAAAAGAAAAAAGAGTAAATTAATTTTGGACTCTTGATTTAAATGTTGGAGGAATTTGATATGATATTTGAAGGCTAAGGAAAATATTCCCTCACAAGTGATGTAACTCTGTAGAATTCTGATAACCTCTCTCCACTCAGGCTTGAATTTATGTAACTATACACCCTTGCCCCAGTCTAGGGTTTCGACCTTTGACAATAAGAAATATTTTGAATTGAAAGTGAAGGGTATTTTCATGAACCAAACTTCTCCATCACCTGCTATGCTTGTGGTCTTTTCAATTAACTCTTTGGTGAGTTCAAATTTGAGGGTGTCAAATGAAACAGTGTTCTTATCTAAACCCTGTGCAAATATGTATGATAATTCTAGCTTCAAGCCATCAATTATCTGGAAGAAATCAAACCAACAAGCCCTTATAAAAATCGCTGCACAATCAGGAAAAAAATATTCCCATCTTGTATCCATAGGTTCAACTCTGTTTTTTTTACCACTTTTTTTCATTTTCTGCACTATAACCCTAGACTGGTTACACAACCGTCAAGATGATAAATTGAACTCCTGAACATGTGTCATTATATGTTTGATAGGTGTCTGAAAACCCCCAATGCTTCACACGGCAGCTGCCACTATATCCAATCGCTTCCTTCAATGACTTCACCAAACAAAAACCTGACAGGTATGACCATGATCCTTGCAGCTTCTCATACANAAACCCCCCAATGCTTCACACGGCAGCTGCCACTATATCCAATCGCTTCCTTCAATGACTTCACCAAACAAAAACCTGACAGGTATGACCATGATCCTTGCAGCTTCTCATACACCTATTATAATGATCACTGGGCTCTAAACATGTATCCTTATACCCTCACAAGTGTCAAAAATATCCTACGGTCTTTGATTGCAAAACAACATCACTATTTCCATAATTTCCCAGGCTCAATATTCTTGTAGCACTTATGTTATTTGACCTTCACTCCTACGCTACATGAATCCTCTTTTGCATATTGTTTAACCAAAGCTTTAAAAAAAGGTTAGGCATAAGATTAAATTTTTAAATAAACTTTATTATAAGTTTTGTGAAAGCTTAGAGATATATATATTCACTAATAAGCCCAAAGAACAACCTTAAAACCCATAAAAATGAAATAAATATAACCATTTAAAGCATTAAATCAATCAAAAAGTATTTATTTCCAAAAATTCTCAAATCCAATTTAAAATGTAAAATCATGGTAAACCAATGCTTGAAAAAATAAGACAAATAACCTAAGAACAACATCTAGTTATAACATAATCTATTTTTACCTAAAACACAACCTCAAATTTACATATAAAAATCACCGACAAGGGTACATGGAACACCTAGACCAAAATAAGACTTAAGAGTTCCTCATGTGTATGATATCATATACAATATTAGGTGAAATTCATTGTCTAATTTACATTCTGGCCCTAGTGCTCATTTTTGACATTCTGAACACGACCTTCTCCAGATGAACCATAATTATGATCATCCAAAACATTATGTTCCACATCTATTTAATTAGATAAATTTGTTATATTTTTTTCCCCTTCTTTCACGATCTAATCGCCAAAGAAATAATGCTCTTTCATTTGGAAAATTGTCAACCTCATACTTTGTTACATATAATATTAAGTGCATGTACCTACATTTTTATCAAGATTGTTCCTCAACTTTGACTTCAAGACTATCAATGCACGAAACATTGTCACATCCTCCACGGATCCCAAAATCAAGGGACATAGATCCGCTAATTTGAAATATTCTGACATTCTCGAGGAAACCCTTCTCTTATCTCTGATGACAGTGATTTTGCAATTTCTATCAAGTTGTGTCTCACTAAAATTACAACATCATGAAATCATTCTCTTGACACGGGGCACTGTTTGGTGGATATTCCTATCATATCATTATAATAAAAGGGAACCATATTCCCATGAAATTCCATACATAGAATCCCTTTTACATCAAACTTAAAAAAAATTCATCATTTTCTATATTGAGTATCTTACTCCAATTTGTTAATGCTAGACCTCTAAAAGACTATGCCATAATATACAAATTATCCAATGTAAGGCATGTTAATTTTCTTTCTTTTGTGTATTCAACAATATACATCATGTGAATCTAATCCATCTCCATGAGGTTATTCATTTCATGAAGCACAGGAACAATTCCAGCCAATGTTAATAATGTCTTTGTGTCAGATAGTAGAAAGAGAAGAGTTTGAGATTTTTCTACACTTAAGAGATGATCATACATCACCCCTACCAAGGATTTATATCCATTGAATAGTATTTCAATTGGTCCCTTCAATGATATCCATCTTTTATCAACATCTTTTAATAGTTTTTTTTCCCATTTGTAACACCATCGTAAAAAATTTCAAACTCTAAAAATCATTTGGGACTCCGACAAAAGTATGCATGAACCTCGTGTACAAGATATTCAACCTTTGAAACCAATAAAAAATTGCTCATTATTTTAAATGCAAGATTCATCCTATGAGCCATACAATGAATACTAAGCATGTACAATGAAGCCGATAGTTGTAGTCTAGCACAAATGCCATTCCTTTTTTGTTGGAGTACTAATGATCCATATTCTCCAACACATGCCAAACTATTTTCAATCATGGAGGTTATCCATACCACTAACTTACTTCAAACTATGAATAACAAGTTCATAAATATTTTCATGCTGTAGAAATTTTGGTCATTTTATGAATTGCAAGTAGAGAGGAATTCCTGATATGGTCATTGACCATATAAATGCTTATGAAAATACATGAAATGTTATTAATATCCACAACTTCATCCAAAGACAGTGACAAAAATTTAGCATTCGTAATCTTCTCTTTCCTATCATCCATTTCTACTTGAGCTAGATATTTTCCCCATTCCTAGCCACTTGATAAACACCAATGAGAAGATGGAAAATTTGGCACTTGAATAAAAGATAGATATTTCATATTTTTTGGATAATATTTAATGGGAATCCCATTGGATATGATCTGAAATACAATGCTTAATTGTATCATCTTTGATAACAAATTTGTTTCCATCATCTTTCCGAATTGAGATGTGATGGTTCCTCCACTTTCCTCGATTTTTCTCTTATTGATTAATAATTTATTATATTCCTCTTCAAATTGGAGATTTTGACATTGGCTAAGATATTTCCATCCGGAAGTAGATTTCTTCTCATCATTTGTAGCTTTCTTATCATAAACCTTTCCAACATGGTTCTCTATTGTGCCTAACTTCATATGCAATTTCACTACCTTTCCAAGTTTCCAACTACATAAACTTCATTTAATTTCTCGTGAGGTCTCATTCTCATTTTATGGAGGTATTGGTTCAATAAATGGGTACCTTGAGACCCAATCAAATTTGAATTTTCTCCCTATGTCCCATTGGATTTTTTCATTTTCTGTGAATGCACTGTGTCACCTTGCAAGGAAAAATATTCAACATTTGAACTACCAATTTCAGATGAAAATGCATTTGTCTCACTTTGATTATTAGAGAAATTTATTCTACCATCCATTGTATGGGTTGTATATGCATTCTCAAAATTGTTGACATCTCTCTCACCGATAACTTTCTCAAGAGAGCTTGAAGCATGAATAGGATGTGGATTATTGGATTGAGGATTTTGAAAATATGATATTACATCCTGTTGTCTTGATGTTTTATTTTTCTTTCCACAATACATGTTTGAAATCTAACTTAATATTCCAAAATTGAAATCCCAAATCAATATAGAAACCAGAAATGAAGCCTACATGAGAAAAATGATATAAAATTAGTAAAATAGCACATTATCAATTTATATTGACCAGACTTACAATGAGTGCTTACATTGACTCTTTCAATGACTTATACATGACCAAATACATCAATAACATCCCCCAAAGGAGGTATAACACTAATACAATAAAAGTACAATAATATTCAAGAATATCATCAGAAGTTACATTTTTCAACATATTTCGGACATTGAAAAACAAATAAAAAAACCCTAAAAGTGAATACTCAAACCCTAAACCTAAAACAATGACTCAAAACTTATAAGTTTAACATTGAAACCCTATACCTAAATTGATGAATGGTAATATGAATTTTAATGTCCCCTCAATTTTTATACACATTTAAGATAAAGGAAATTACCATCAAGAAGAAGGTATTCCCATGACCCAACACAAGAAGGTGTGGCCCTCAAAATATTCACATTCATCAATGATCATAATTAAATGAAATTTTTAAAGGCGTACTCTATATAGAAAACCTTGTTAGCTTGTAGTTTATTTTCACATGTATGTATTGAACTAAGGAGAAGCTCTCCTAACTTGTGTACAAATCAATCCTAAGTATTTCTTGTAGTAGGGAATAATATAGATTCAAAACATAAAAATGCAAACACAAGCTATTCAAACTACAAAAAAAACTAAAATGATAGAAACATAATTCCTTACAAATATCAAGATCATGCACACAACATTATATAATATGAGACATGATCTTGGGTGTGTCCATATATGGTGTACTTAAAATTGTCAACATGTGTACTCCCTGCAAAATTAAAATAGATAATAGCACCTCATTTATTGGCATCATATCAAATAGTATTCCTTTCAATCCATTCAAATGTGAAGTAAAAGAAGAATCAGAAGGTGGTGATGCAATTCTAATTAAGAAGTAAAAACTTCATAACCAAGATTCATCTGAGCCTTCAAAAGAGGGACCAATAGCATAATATTTAGCTAACAGTAAAAAACAGGATCTATATGATTCTTCATAAGAAATCGTAGTGGAAAAATATATAGCTATAAATATACTAGAAGTTGAACCAAGAGTTTACAATATAAAAAAGGAATCTCACAGATGATATCGAGTTGTAGCTCAAATCCCCCTTACCCAAATAATTGCATTTCTCCTCCTGCAGATAAACTGTTTTACCAAGGCCAATTATTACCCTAAGTTGCTCAAAACTTATACCAAGTTGAAGTTGTCTTTGTTTGGATTTAGAAAATCCAATAAAATTGGCATGGAATTACATTCTCCTTTTGTTGAGTGTGGTACTTCTATGCAATAGAAGCTTCCTTACTAATATACTATTGTTATAGCTCAAAATGACACATCTCTTCCTGTGACCACTTTCCCATGATTTCGTCGCATGTCGGCACTTCATGAAAGTCACTGAAAAAACACCTATCTTGGAGGACCCATATCTTGAGTTTTGTAACTCTATTTGACCTCATTTCTACACCGTTGGAAAGGTATTTCAGTCAGGTAAAACTTTTCGGAAGACACCAAAGTCTGAAAATGCCCAGAAATACCTTAAAAATGCATTTTTTTGTGTATTCATGACTCTCCTTATGTGCAACTCGTGAATCACTCGCGAATCTTGTGTTTTACAAGTTGCGAATGCATATATTCGTGGGTTGCTCTTGTGCAAACTCACGGATCATTCGCGGGTTGTTCTCCTTCATAGTCGCGAATAGGTTTCTTAACATTTAAACATAAAAACACGCCTTTTCGGATTAGTTTGGGTAGTTATACAACTGACTCCTTCAGTTGTAACCACTTTGGCTTCGCCCCTAACTCTTCTTTATCATATAAATAGAGGTAGGGAGGTTCATGAGAGGGGACTTGAATTTTTGCACTGTTATGCTGGAGGAATTGGAACTCTATTTGCCCACACCTTTGCCCTAGAGGTCTTCCCCTTGTGTTGCAGAGCTTGGAGGCTGAGTTCTTTGGAGAAGAGAAGCAGCGGAACCAGATCAAGGTTTCGTGAGGTGCCAAACTTGAAGAGAAGGTATATTTGTACTTGTTTTCAGGATTAATAAAGATGTGATGTCCTTCTTCTTCCCAAATCATTGTTCAATGTGTGATTGAATCTCTGTTTCTGATCATATGATGATGTTATTCGGATCATTTGTTTATGTTTATTTGATTATCATTGTCTTATATGTGGTCATAATGGTTTGAGGAAGGTATAACTTGTTTTGCAGGTCTCTTGGAGTGAGAAGAGCAAGAAGAGGATTGAAGAGAAAGCTTGGACCAGCCTTCAGTTAATCAGGTGTGGATCTTTCTCATCTCTGAAACTTGCTGTTATATGCTTGCTGAACATTGTGCATCTCTCTTTCAACCCCAGTACGTTGATGGCCTCTTAAACCCTAGCCATATGATACTTTCCTTTACAACAACTATTACAATTATGTGAGTAGTAAACCAAGCATGATGTTGATGGAGGTAAAAAGAGCCATTCAAGGAGCCATTGTGCACTGGAAGAATTCAAATTACATTGATGGTAAGTATTGTGGTACCAACATTGTTCTACTCTATGCAGATAGCTGGTAGTCCTCATAATGTAGTTGAGGCAAACAAATAGTTATGATCTCCCTAAACTTCATTATGCCATCTCCCTTCAACATAATAATTATTTCCTAATTACTGAGGATCATCCTATAAGACAATATTCTCGCATTAAGAGGCTATACATATTACATGATTTTTTCCAAATTAACTATATAGAAATTTACAATTCATATTTAACCATTTTTTGCATCTTAAAATTGCTTCACTCTTTTGTTATGTTCTCTCTTTCAAACTATAATCAACATTCCAACTAATAAATCCAGGTTGAATAATATTCCATATTCATTTCAAGAACATAGCACAACATCTAACCCATCTGAGTCATCACGTAATATGTATAGCCTCTTCATGCAAGAAGATTGGCTTATATAAATTTACAGTTCATATTTAACCATTTTTTGCATCTTAAACTTCCTTCACTCTTTGTTTTGTTCTTTGGAAATTGGCATGTGATTGAGAGTTAGTATTGGCTCCTTTATATCTTCTCAATATTTTTTCTTTGCAAATAAACAAAAAAACAAGTTTCATATTTTAAAATCCCAGTTTACCCTCCATGCAGTTGAATGAGTTTCTTATCTCTCCTTCAAACTCTAATCATTCTAACAACTAAGAAATCCATGTCGAACAAGATTGTAGATTCTTGTCAAGAACATAACACAACATCTAACCCATTTGAGTCAATACCCATCTAATATAAGTCCAAAACCTCCAAGGAAATATCTCAACTATGAGGACCTTGGATTATCGTGAGCTTATTATTGAAAGAAGAGTGTGAAAGAAAGAGAAAAAATTTACTGATGAATTCAATCAACACATTCTTTCAAACTTTGATGATCACATGGATCTTACACCTTATCACTTACCTATAGAACTACGGGTTCAAGGTCATTTTATTACCTTTGAAACCTCTTAATCTTTTCCAATCCATACCTCTTACTATGGTTTTCCAGGCTCTAATTGGTAAATTTTTGGTTAGGTTCACCGTTCGGGTTTGATATAAAGAAAAATTAATTTTTTTATACTTTCATGCATGAGACAGAAGTAAAGCAAAGCTATATTTAAAACTGTAATATTGTAATAAATTTAAAGCATAATTTTCATCTCTTTCAACTTTAACATTCCAATCATCCAATGGTCACTATGTTAAAGTTGGTCATTGAGATGATTTACCAATAATTTTCCATAAACAGTAACAATCAATGTACATCAAATAAAGAAGTAATAGAAGTACTCAAGAACAATAAAAAATTACAATGCTGAGTTTTTCCTCGGTAGTCTACTCATTGTTTGTGACTTTATACCACTCTCTAAGCATAAAAACAATGCTACAGTCAGTTGTCATCTTCAACATGTTATTTCAGCAGTTTGTGGTCACATGAAGGAGGAGGTTTTAGTAAAAAATGGGTTTTCTGTGCACTGTTATCTACAAAAGTGAACAAATAAAGTGGGAACTCTTCTGTGGATATCCCAGGTTTAAAATATCAATGTAATTATGAACTATGTGGCTATTTAGAAGGCTGTAACAACATGATTCCATGTAGGTATAGTGGATGATTTCTAGTAAGAACATGATTCCAGTAGTACCAACAATCCTCTTATTTTCTTCCTCCTTTTTTATCAACATAATATGAAATTAAGGAACAACACATTATTCTCCTCCAAAATTGTTCTTATACCAAGTAGAATGTAGAGAAAAACATAACAAAACAAAAAAAAGAGGACAACACAAAATTATTGGTAACAACCACAATTGACATATTTCAATATAAGTAATATTGGATACATTAAAGTTTCATCCATTGCATAACTAAATATGTTTGGGACATTAAAATGGTCCCAACATATGCGTGTTCTTCATTCACACCCTGCGAAATACGCACCACAATGGATTTACAATAATCATTAATTGAGAACTAAGTGTAGATATCTTTATGATGTTCAATGATTCGATCATTCCATACTTATCCATAAAAGACAACAAACAATTAAAAAACTATCAAAAAGGTCCTTATAAGGAGATTTAAACTAGTAGAAGGACCTCATGATCTAATGTAAAAATCAAATCTTGGAATCAAAGAGTAGTTGCATTAGAAGTTGGACTCTGAACAATTATTAAAATAAAAATGGATTCATTTCTCTGATGTAAACTCACCATCATTTGATTTTCTCATTGAAACTAATTTAGCAAATCAAGCAATTGATTTAATCCCTAGCATCATCAAAATTCAAACAATAAATGAATATATACAACTTGGGTTTGGAAACATAGAATTCCATATGTCTCCCTCTATAGAAGGACACAAATTTTCTTGTGCTAAAATCAGATAAGAAGCTTAGCATAAGGAAACTCAAATATTTAGGCAACTAAAAATGTGTGCAATTATCAGATCGATAATTGTAGCTTTTAATCTTCCAGAATGAGAAGAACGAGGAGGCTAGGAAGAACAATTATTTTAATATCCTCTAGCATATTAGGTATTTGGAGGGACCTATTAAAAAAATATAGATTAATTTATTTTTCTCTCTTTTATATAAAAATAAGCACTCAGTTATTGTCTAAATTAACCAACAACTCTCAGTTATGTTGTCTAAATTAACCATCAAGACAACATTTAACAATTGTAACTTGTCAAATTTTAATAAAAATAATGTTTATGATACAATTTACGATTCCTTCACTGTGACTGCAACGGGAATTTGATCTCACCCTAGTCAACCTATTTATGGAACATGGTTGACATGTGAATAGAAAGGTAGGTAACATTGCATCATTATAGATTCTTTAGATGGTTTCACTCAAAACTTAACTCCAACATAGAGTCAGCCCAAATGTGATATTGGTTGACACCTATAAAAAAATAAAATGTCTAAAAATAATCTAAGATTCTATCCCTAAAGTATTGTTGAGGAAATTGTTTCCAAAACTGGTGAATAACTGGAGGTTCTCATTTGTAAATGTACTCATATCATGTCTAGCTAGAGTCAAATTTCCCTGATGATCACCAATCCCTGATATTCAAGCAATCCATATAACACAAGGATTTTTACAACTTGGACTATGTTTAAATTATGACAAGTTTAATAAAAGGTTTTACCCCCCATTCCACCTTCATCACAATGTCATCAGGAGGATGTATGTGATGGAGATTGAATTATTTGGTCATAAGTACTACAACCTAGATGATCATTTACGATTCCAGCCTAGTGATGATGATTCATGGAGTATGTGGATTGTTTGACCTTGAAATAGGGCCTTGTTTGGCTGCCATTTATTTATAAAACTATTCCAACCACAAATAATGGTCACATATACAATTCTTAATCACTTCATATTGGCCTTTTGAAAAGATGCAATATACCAAAATCTTCCATGGAGACTTGGGTTTCAAATTTGCTAATGTGTTAGGTGCATGCTGCTAATCACAACCACTGGAAATGTCATCCACCATAGTCGATCAAATATGTCCATACAACCTTTGTGACTGGGGTACAATCTATGTGGAGTAGAAATGATTCCATAGAATGTTTCTATGTTCAATCCAAGGTATGCCATAAACTATCGCTGATGAAAATTTCTGCCAATAATCCACATTTTGTTGGTGCGCTTATCCAAGGAATGTCTTCAAACTATTGTCCCAAATGATGGGTATACTATTGGTTTTAATTTGCTTAGAAATTTCACCTTCATGATAGCCTCAATAAACCCTAAAATGCACCTTATGTGTACGAGTTTTAATGTTAAACTTGAATTCTTTACCTAAATTATTTTCCACTTAAGGTTTTCTATTTTGATTATCATCGCTTTAGACTTATAAAACTAACAATCATATATTTTTGCAGTTATATATTTTTGGCTCGTGATTCTTTCCATTTCTTCTATTTCTTTTCATTCTCTTATTGTTCATACTAGACTTAGTATTTTATCCAAATCTGGGCATGTTGTGGGGTGTTATGTTGAAACAACAACAATAAAACCTCATTTTTCCTCAGATATGGGAATATTTTGGGTGGAACCATGCATCCCATACTTGTAGCAACACTTCTAGGCACTTTTGGGCATGATTCAACAATTTTTTAACCCTCAAACAATAGTAAAACAAAGTAAATCTCAATTCTGGGTGGTTTTAAGGTCATAACATCAACAAAAAATAGTATGGGAATTTTTGGGGTTTATAAATCAATTTCAAACTTTTTTTTGATTTCCTAACAATAGTGGGAAACATAATCAACAAACCTAGGAAACTTAGGAATGAAAATGAAGAAAAGAAACAAGTTGGGAATGGCTTAACCATGTCCCTAGCCTCATGTGGAGAAATGAAAGCCAACATTCCATTCTATAGACTCCCTTATGGAAGTCCTTTGGATTGAAGAGACTTAAAAGGATAAGGATTCTAGTATTATTAAATGAAATAGAAAGCAAAAATCAAGAATTTAACACTGTAAGACAAGATTTGCATGAAAAAATTGAAGAAATATGTGATAGAGAAGCAAGAATATATGTTTTAATAAAAAAAACTAAACCACCAAAGAGCAAGCTAATTTAGCTTTGGAATTTGTTTCCCTAGCAATCATGATTCAAGCAAATTGTTCCATGCTAAAATAAGACCTGAAATGAGAAAAGTTTGAAAACAACCAAACTCACTATTTGTGAAACTACCTCCACACATTCTAGGGAAAAACATAAAAGAACATAATCATGACCTCTCATTAGTGTGTCATGGTTCTCAACCTCCACATTAGAGCCTTCATACATGAGATACACTACTAAATCTAAATTCTCAATACTGGGTGGCCTCTTTAGCAAAATAGGCATAGTAGAAAAATGACCATATGTATCCCTTAGAAAAAGTTCTAGGAATCTAAAGGAGGTGGCATCTAGGACCACCCTTGCAGCTATGATTATTTCTATAGTAAGTCATGATTGTCTAAACATATTTGTGCAACTTGGTGGGTTTCCCTTATTGAATGAGTGGCTGCAAGAAGTCCATAAAGGAAAACTTGGATATAGTGGAATTTAAAATGAATTCAATAGAGCCATAGATGACCTAATTTTGACCTTGTTCCAGGATCTAGAGAAGATTCCTCTAGAATTTGATGCTTTGATATCTAACATGCCCCAAGTTCAGTGAATTTTTTATATCTCACACAAGATCAAAAATTCATAGAAAGGAAAAGAAGTGGATAGAAGATTCCAGTCTTAATGAACTTTCCATAGATTACTCATGCTCACAAAAAGATAGTCCAATCCACTAAAAGATTCAATTGAAATTCAAGAATTCCACCACAAGATTCTTTGCAAATTCAAGATGTATGGTAATGCACAGCAAACAAGAAAAAAAAACTTGAAATTAAGATGCCCACCTTCAACACATTTAAGATGTTGTAATAATAAATATGGACATGCAAATTGCATGTATAAAGTTTTAGTGTCTTTGCTGACAAGAATGGTAATAAAGGTCAAATGAAGCACTCAGGAATTTATTTTATTCTAGTAAACCAGAAACTATCCATCAACATTCTAAATAGATAGCAGTTCCTATAGTTGAAATATTTCACATTTGTGTCTTCTTGGGAAAATGAAATGTTACAAAGCATGGTAAGTGAAAATAATACAAGAAACATGACCATACAAAGAATGGGAATCAATGGATATATCACTCTTATAGTAGTTGACTAATTGTGTTTGTCAAGTGAAGACTGACCATATTCTAAGAGTACCAAGTTACAGGGTACACAAATAATTTTAACGAAAAATTCTTCAGAAAAACAAACTGAAACTATTTATCCTCTGCCCATAAGAAATAAACCATCATTATCTAAACTTGTTAAATTTTCATATGCTTAACTAAGACATCAGTATATCATTTCATTTTTCATAATAAAAGCATATAAAATAGGATCACTGAAAGAAACAGCATCACAAGAACAACACAGATTTATCCTGGGAAAACCCTAAAGGGAAAAACCCAGCAAAAGCTTCCTCAATATAGATGCCCCAAAAAGGGAAAAAGGTAAAAACAACAAGGAGATCAAAAACCTGATTCTCCTCCTTCTCCAGCAACTTCTCTCCTCCACAAGTGCGCTATTCCAAGTGAGTGTGTGTGTCTCAAATGAGGAGCACTACACCTCTATTTATATTCATCTGTTTACTTAAAGTTTACTCAATTAACATGTCGGCTTAAGTTAACTCATGTAGGCTCGAGTTACACATGTAGGCTCAAGTAACCACACTGGGGTGCTGATGACCCACCTTTACAATTATAGGGGACCACCTCATGACTCTTATTAGTTCTTCCGATTAGGAGCATCGGGGTACAATGTAACACAAGTGGTTCTCCCGGTTGGACCATCGGGGACCACAAAATATACATAAAGAATATTCTTCGAAGTTACAATATTTCAACACTCCCCCTTAACGAGAAGGCTATTATACATCAACAAAAACAAGAGTAGAGATAGCGGACATCATCAACATCAGCAGGGTAACACATCTATAAATCATTGGAAGCTTTTCAACATCATGTAGTCTTCATCTTCAATATTCAGTCTTCATCATCAACAATATCTTCAGTCTTTGATCAGCAACATCTTCAGCATTTTGATCTTTCAATTAGCAATGACATCTTCAGCACTTGGACCTTTCGATCAGCAACATCTTCAGCACTTTGACTATTCGATCAGCAACAACAACTTCAGCATTTTGACCTTTCAATCAGCAACATCTTCAGCACTTTGACTGTTCGATCAGCAACATCATCATCAGCATTTTGAACTTTCGATCAGCAACATCTTCAGCACTTTGATTTTTTTTTCTTTTTCGATCAGCAATAATATCTTCAACATTTTGTCCTTTTGATCAGCAACATCTTCAGCATTTTGAATTTTCGATCAACAACAACATCTTCAGCACCTTGGCCTTTCAATCAGCAGCAACATCTTCAGTACTTTGACCTCTCGATTAGTAGCAACATCATCATCATCATATTCTGATCTGTCAATCATAATCATCATCACATTCTGATCTTTCGATCCGTATGTCATCATCATCATCAGCGACAACCTGCAATCCACAACTCATAGACAAAAAGTATTTGGATCACTTTTGGACTTAAAGTCTAGGGATGATACAATCCCACCACATTCTCGACAACCAAAGTTACCGGATTGATTACGGGAGAATCAGTCCCTATCACTTTAGGACTAAGTCCAAGGATGATGCAATCCTACCACATTCTCGACGACGAAGTCACCGGATACAATTACGGGATAATCACTCCCAATCACTTTAGGACTTGAGTCCAAGGATGATGCAATCCTACCACATTATCGACGACCGAAGTCACCGGATACAATTACGGGATAATCACTCCCTATCACTTTAGGACTTGAGTCCAAGGATGATGCAATCCTACCACATTCTCGATGACCGAAGTCACTGGATACAATTACGGGATAATCGCTCCCTATCACTTTAGGACTTGAGTCCAAGGATGATGCAATCCTACCACATTCTCGACGACTGAAGTCACCGAATACAATTACTGGATAATCACACCCTATCACTTTAGGACTATGTCCAAGGATGATGCAATCCTACCACATTCTCGAGGACTGAATCCACCGGATCTATTATGGACAGATGTCCCAGGATGATACAATCCCTCTTCATTCTCAAAGACCAAGGTCTCCGGATCACTTTAGGGAAGGTTCCCAAGGATGATACAATCCCATCACGTTCTCAATGACTGAGGTCACCGGATCTATTATGGACAGATGTCCCAGGATGATACAATCCCTCTTCATTCTCGAGGACCAAGGTCTCCGGATCACTTTAGGGAAAATGCCCAGGGATGATACAATCCCACTGCAACATCACTACTCCCCCTTTCGAGGAAGGTCTTTCCGAACAACACCAAGCTTGTCTTGAAAGTGTTTGAACTCTACTCAAGGTAGAGGCTTCGTCAGTACATCATCATCCAAACCATCATCATCTACATCTTTAGTATCTGAATACTGATCTATCACCATCTGTATCTCTAGTATGTGAATACTGAAAGCATCATCATCTATATATTCAGTATAGAAATACGAAATCACCATCATCTGTATCTACAGTATGTAAATACTGAAATATCATCTATATCTTCAGTATGGGAATACCGAAATCATCATCATCCTATATATTCAGTATAGAAATACTGAATCACCATCATCTGTATCTACAGTATCATCATCTGCATCTTATCTTGTATGTAGAAATACCGGATTTCTACGTGTTACGTCGGAACACAGGGTCCTTTGTCATCACAACTATGGTTATCATATAGAATCATTGTAGTGTCCATCTTTAGGTCAAGGAGACCTGATATCAGCTTTTGAATCCATATGGCTTCACAACTTAGTAGAGCAATCTGCTATGTATTCTGCTTCAACCATGCTAAGAGAAACACTGGACTGTTTCCTGCTAAACCATGAACTCATAGTAGACCAAAAGCATATACCTGATGTGCTTTTCCTATCTGAGATACTTCCAACCCAATCTGCAACTGTGTAGCCATACAATCTATACTCATGGATACCATCATAGTATAGACCAAAGTCTATAGTCCCTTTCAGATGACTCATCACATGTTTTGCAGCTACTAGGTGAACCCGTCTTGGTTGAACAAGATATTGACTTAAGGTGTTCACAGCAAAACAAATGTCTGGTCTAGTATTTGTTAAGTACATCAATGAACCAATGATCTGTCTGTAGTGAGTCACATCCACTAACTCTAATGAGTCATCAGCTAACAGCTTTAGGTTGGAGTCCATGGGTGTGGCCATGACTTTGCATTCCAACATATTGAATCTATTCAATATCTCTACCACATACTTTCCCTGGTTGAGAAAGATTCCTTCTGAACTTTGCCATACTTCCATACCTAGGAAATAATGCATTAACCCAAGGTCTTTCATCTCAAATTCTTCTGCTAGTTTCTTCTTTCTTTCCATGATCTGTTTCCCATTCCCTGTCAAGAATAACTCATCCACATATAGTAATAGAATGACAGGTGCATCTTCTACAACCTTGTAGGAAAGGTTAGGATCGACTTTGCTCTTTGAAAAGCCCATGCTCATAAAAAAACTATCTATTCTTCCATACCAAGCTATGGGAGCTTGCTTCATAATGCATTAACCCAAGGTATTTCATCTCAAATTCTTCTGCTAGTTTCTTCTTGCTTTCCATGATCTGTTTCCCATTCCCTGTCAAGAATAAGTCATCCACATATAGTAATAGAATGACAGGTACATCTTCTACAACCTTGTAGGAAAGGTTAGGATCGACTTTGCTCTTGGAAAACCCCATGCTCATCAGGAAACTATCTATTCTTCCATACCAAGCTCTGGGAGCTTGCTTCAGGCCATAGAGTGCCTTCTTCAACTTGCATACTTGATTCCTTCTGTCTTCAACTTCAAATCCTCATGACTATTCAATGTAAAACTCTTCCTCAATCATACCATTAAGGAAGGCTTGTCTTTACTTCATCATGGAAGAAACTACCATGATAGTTTTGAAGGAAGTGTACCATGCTTCCTGGAGTAAGTGTCTCTTCAGAATTAATTCCCTCTTTCCTCTAGCCACAACTCTTACCTTACTTCTATCAGCAACATATATTATCTTGCAAATCCATTTGGAAGATACCACATTCTTTCTTTTTGGTTTGAGTACTATATCCCAAACATCATTCTAGTATCATAACATCTTCTACGATTTTGTCTTCTCAGGTCATCAACATATCCTAGTCTTTTGCATTCAACCTTGAAGGTTGGAACCTACTTTACTCTTGGTAAAGTCTCGATCCATCACAAAGCTATCCATCATGTCATACCATGTTGAACTCAGATATAATTTTTTGTAGTCACTCCCCCTGAAGTGGAGTATCATCTTCCCTCTTCATTCTGTACAGGTGGTTCTATGCTTGACATATACTGGTCAATAGAGTATGTCATGTCATAGTCTATTCTTTATGGGGAGAATCACAAACCTTGCTTTGTACACTTGTTCCATCATATCGTATACATTATTCCCCATGATCAACTATTACTCTTTGATCATAGCTTCTTTTATAGCATTATTTTCTTCGTCTTGAGTTATCTCTTGTACCCATGGTGGTCTTCATCCTTCAAGGTGGATCTACCATTCTCTGAAGCTCTTTCTTCCGTCATGGTATCTCTAACCCTGGGAGCTTCAGATTCATGTTTATTGGAGTGAATCTTGAATTGTCATCACTTGTTCTTCGGAACAAGTCTCATCCTTCTTTTCTTATAGGAGGTTGTTCATGACCTTTCCTACAATTCAAATGTACCAGTTTCATGGTTAGAGATATTTCATAAAACATATGTATAATGACAAATTCTTATGCATCATGCAACTATTTAGTTAATACAATATTCATCCATATCTCACATAAACTTTCTAGATGCCTTCCATCTCTACCATGAAATTATTGAGATTGTACACTAATCCAATATGTCAGCAAAGAGATTTGATAAGTAGCAATGGAGAGTTGTATAGCACCATGAGCTACTTACCCATCACATGCATATTAGTAGTATACATTCATTAATGCAAACAATCTATCATGCATAACACATCACTGAATATAATCAAATGTATAACAAAACAATATCATGAAATGACAATTGAATACTTATCTTTATTTGTTTCATGGGTATATTCCTTTTTGAGTCTTCAACTTTATCGTCTTCTTCATTCATGATAGCATCGTTTCTTATCCAAATGCTGAGGTGGATAAGAAGTTCTTCAAGAGTTGAGATCTTCATATTCCTCATTGATTGAGGGATATTCTTTTGAAGATGAGAGCTTGATCTTCAGTGACAAGATTCTTCTTCTTCCCAAAGTATGCTGAAAGTAATCAATTCCTTCTGGAACACATTCCTTGAATGAATGAATTCCATGATCCTGGGAGGCCATTCAAGGTGACCATCACCACTTCTGCATTCTTCACTTCTTCTTCAGCTGGTTTCTTAAGGTCATATTTCGATCTATGTTCGTCCCTTCAAATAGCTTGGTCAAGGAATCAAACCTCACTGATGTCTTTAGGGAAGACACTTGTAGAACAAGTTGATTCGAGACTGAATCATCAATAATCTTCTGGGCTTTGACCAAGTTCTTCTTGTGAAAGGCTTCTAGCCTCATCTCCCTTTGAAACTGGAACCTCTACGCTCATGAAGGTGTCCAATCCATTTTATTCAGAGAGATCATATAATTCTAGACTTGGAAGTTGTCAAATTCACCAAGCTTATCATCAAGCTGATGTGATAGATCACTTTGAAATGAGAACCTCAAATGAACATAGCAAAGGATTAGATCTTACCGATTTGAGGTGTCCGTCCTGGTTTTGGAGTTGGCTGATCTAAGGTTTGTCACAGAAACCCTAATTTTTAAAACTTGGAATAATTCAGATCTGATTGGATATACAGATATATCTCTTCAAATGGAGCTTTCCAGTGTACTCCACTTCTGAAAACAGTGGAGGGAAGCTCCAGGAACAGGAAGCCCTAATTTTCTAATTTCTTTTGCAGAAATGCCTGTTACTGTTTCTGTGATATCTCCAACATTTTTGCTCCTCTATGTCTGAAATTTTGTACTAAGGTAACCTCGCATGTCTCTGATCCACCATCATAGTTTTCATGAGAATTGGTTTCACCATTTGGGATTTATGATCCTTTTCCCAAGGTGACCTGTTACAGGACTATTCAGAACAATGAAGTTGTACGGAATTCCATGTGTCACTGGTTCATCTTCTGAGTCTGATATTTGGACCACCGAAATTAAAGTTAGTTACCTTTCTGGAAAATCTTCAAGAATTCCATTTGGACCTCTGTATCCCAATATATTAAAATTCTCCCCAGGTGTCCTATTTAGGGATGAATTCTGGAAGAGGCTGGAACCCTAACTTGGAGAGAACATATCTCCTGAAATACAGAGAATCTGAGTATGGATTTTGGAAATAGTGTTCATTCGGATTTTATCTTCGGCCCCTGCAATTTTCAGCTCCTGATCCTTCGCCAATCTCGGAATATAGAGAATGTACCAAAACGTAGCAGTTTTAGTATTTAGGGTTTTTCTAACTCAGGGTCAAACTAGGGTTTGAATTTCTTGGAGATTCACCCAACCAAAAATATTGATCCAGGTCTCTAAACTTCGGTTTTGATGAGGAGAACAATCCTATTCTGGTCTCACTCAAAAATTCCTCTTCAAAAATTGAAAATGCTCGGAATCGAATTCCGCTTCGACAGAACGATGAACCCTTCAAAGGAGAGTCAGCCTAGCCTTTTTTTGCTGATTGATTGTGGAGAGAGAACCAAAAAATAAAAATCCCTAGCTTCTGTAACTTGTGAAATCTTCCATATTCAGGTTAGCTCTGATACCATGTTAAATTTTCATATGCTTAACTAAGACATCAGTAGATCATTTCATTTTTCATAATAAAAGCATATAAAACAGGATCATTGAAAGAAACAGCATCATAAGAACAACATAGATTTATCCTGGGAAAAACCTAAAGGGAAAAACCAAGCAAAAGCTTCCTCAATATAGATTCCCCAAAAAGGGAAAAAGGTAAAACCAACAAGGAGATCAAAAACCTGATTCACCTCCTTCTCCAGCAACTTCTCTTTTCCACAAGTGCGCTATTCCAAGTGAGTGTGTGTGTCTCAAATGAGGAGCACTACACCTCTATTTATATTCATCCATTTACTTAAAGTTTACTCAATTAACATGTTGGAATAAGCTAACTCATGTAGGCTCGAGTTAGACATGTAGGCTTAAGTAACCACACTGGGTGCTGATGACCCACCTTTACAATTAGAGGGGACTACCTCATGACTCTTATTAGTTCTTTTGATTAGGAGCATCGGGGGTACAATGTAATACAAGTGGTTCTCCCGATTGGACCATCGGGGACCACAAAAGATACATAAAGAATATTCTTTGAAGTTACAATATTTCAACAAAAATTAGTATCACTAAATTTTAGTTTGAGGGTGCAACAATTATCTCTTACAAATATTATGGGGCCATGGCTAGAACATAAATGATCAAATTAGACACATATTAACAACAAGATATTTGGCAGTGTATAAACCATAAATTTATGCTATCAAGGGTAGTCAAAGCCATAAAAAACAACCCTACAACTATCAAGACATAAATTGCATACCTGTCTAGACACTCCTATAGCAGCATATTAATGTTTGGGGCAGTGAAAATAGTTTTTCTAGAACCACTGGGTTAGTTATATGGATGAGAACATAGGTTGGTAACATAAGGAACAAACATGAGCAACATCAAACCCTCAATCTCCATACTTTGTAATAGTAACTAGGCCTGTCTTCTGGAAAGTACATGGTACCTAGGATAGAAAATTGGCCTCAATTAACATATCGTTTTAAAGCACCATACAATTTCTAAAATCCATGATTAAGAGGTCTAGGGCCTGCCTAGGAATGAGACACCTATCAAAAGGGATTAACAATGATGGAAGAATGTGTTAAAATTGTTGTGTCATTTAGATCATCAAGCAATGAGTCCACTATTATTGATGCAGTAAAAGGAGAATGAATATACAAAATAAAAAAATCAAATCACATAGGAAACATATGAGTATAGCTCAGATAATTACAGTATCATTTTCATTAATTAATCAGGTGTTACAATAGTGTTACATAAGAAAAAGAATTTGAATAATGAGGAATGAATTTGAATCTCCCAACTGGATGTGGCTGTACCTAACTAAATAACTAAGTAAATATTTCTTAATCAATATCAGAGTCCAAATAGTTAACTCCATATGTCTAATCAAATCACACAATCAGTAATAAACAGTAAACTCAGTCTAACTGAAGTGGTAGGTGAGCAAAGGCACCTTATCCACATGCAACCATGCATAATTGACGCTAACTGAACTGATTGTGATCTAATTGAATGTAACTGGAAAATAACTAAGCTTAAATAGTTCCAAATCCAACTAACTAAAGGAGGTTGGTGTCAGCACTCCCAGTGGCTCCTAAAATTTAGGGATTGTCCTAGGAGGTGCCAAAACTAATGCATGTTAGTGCAGTCAGTAGAAGTTAGCATCTATCGATGCTCCCCACACTCTAGTAACTGGTACATGTGGCCCTATTAGGCCAAGTGGAACCAACGTTAATAATGGAATCAATTAATTAAATAAAACTCCTAAGTTATACTAAAATAACATAATAGATAGTTTGGTCAAGGGAGGATTATAAATCCTAACACCCTCCATGAATCCTAACTTGGACAACTGTGGGCCTTGGAAACAAGGCCATAATTCACCAATATACAATATAAAACATAAAATTATTCTTAATACAATCAATGAAACAAGGTAAAACCTCATGGGAACCCCCCCCCCCTCAAGATAAGAAGAAACCAGGAAATACAAGTTAAAAACTTGCAAAATATTTTGCTGGAATTTCCAGTAGTAATGCAGTATTCTGGTTCTTCTATGTAGAAACATCCTGAATCTGTGCATGTGAACCTATGAGTCCACACAAATTTATTATGTCTAGAGGAATCTTCCTCTTTGGAAGAAAAAAATGTGCTAAACTGAATCAAGAATATAGAGAATTGCAGGATGAAAGCTAGACCCATGTAGAGAAGTTGGAATCAAATGATGAGAGAGAAAAGGTGCTTCAGAATTTGAAGCATGTGATAAAAACCCAAGAAAATGATATATTTCATCCTTGAACATCAAACCATGTGAGATAAAATCAGCCCCAAGCATTAGGATCAAGTGTCCAGGCAGATGCAGATGTCTCCAACTTTACTAGTTCTGTGAGGAGATGAGCATGTGATCAAAAAGGTAGGTAGAGAATCTCTAGGACTATGGAGAGCGAATGATTGAGCTACATAGTCTGATATAGCTTCATAAAGAACCAAAAATTCACAAAATCTAATATCATCAATCTCATAAGAGAAAACTAACATCGAATCCTCACGAGCAAAATTGAAGGAGACTTGCGGTGCTTGATTTGTCACACAAAAATTGATGAAACCGGTTACAAGAAATATTGTAAGATATTGAATATTAAAACCTGAACCAAATATTATCAGATCATAAAATAATTCATATCCAAATATATTCATATTAGATCCAAAACCGTGCTCCACCGAGATGGTAGATGCACAATTTTCTCCTTCTTCAAAATTCTGATTTTGGGTGCACACAATCTTGTAAGAATTTACTACAAGTTCTAGATTAATAAGAGTGAATGGATCACTTCTATAGTATGATATTATTTCCATAATATCCATGGTATTAATTATCTGCACACCAACAAAATCATTAGAGATAGAGAAATCAAATTCCTCTTCGTTTTGTGAAATAATCACTGGTAAACAATGCACGTAATTTAAAATAGAAGAGTCACTAGAGAATTTTTGTAAAGAATGGAAGCAAAGTTTTTCTTAAAAAACAGAGATTAGAATTTCTTATTCTCGATCATCCATGTGAGGAGATGAGATATCAGATATGTCATACACTTCTGGTGCAACAGGAGAAGGAGTCACTCCAAGGAGACTTTCTTCAATTCGAATTGACGTTGAAGAAAATTCAGCTTCTTCTTCATCTTCAACAATTTTTTTTCTATAGGAGAGGGAATGAACTCATAATGATGGATTTTATGTGAACCTCTCTCAACAGCTGGGATTTTAGATTCATTTCCCATATGACTACTAGGTCCTCTTAATAGAGTGAAACTGATGAAGGATTTCCTGAAGGCAACCATGTGATTGGATGCTCCAAAATCTGTCAAATAAGCCTTCAATGGAGTGAGGCTTGCATGCTAGCATATCTAATATTCTTCAATACACTCTTCATCATCAGGCATCTCTACACGTTGTGGAAGGGAAATATTTTTTTGTAAACATAGAGCTTTCAACTGGTCGAGGGTCTTCTTCATGCATGAGTCTTATGGATGAAAAACCCTCATACAATAGGGACACTTTTTCATTTGGAAATTATTCTTTATCTTATATCCGGAGGCTCCTTTAGAAGTATTTTGATTCTCTTTAGGATTAGAATTAGCTTCTTTAGGGTTCTTCCCCTTAGGTATCCCTTTAGCTTGCTCTTTCGTAGAGCCTGTCACTAGGAGAGCTTGATCTTTGGAAGTCTGGATGACTCCCATCTGAAACAATTTATTTTGCTCCTATATTAAGGACTCGACAAAGGAATCAAGTGAGGGAATTTTCTAACCCGGAAAGGAATCCCTTTTGGAATGGAAGATTGAAACAAATACAGAATAATCAAGGCAAAGTTTGCTGAGAATGGAGAGCACATTTTTCTCATCCTTTCTTTCTATTATGCACTTTCTACATTGGATTGCAAGACTTAAATTTAGTAAAGAATTTCTCTATTGTTGGGAAATTGTTAGGATGTAAGGCTACCAACTCATTCTCTAGGAGGTGTCCTCGAAGCTCATCTTGTTTTCTAAACAAGTCTTCAATATTCTCCCAGGATTCTTTGAGAGTCCTCAAACCTTCAAGGTGGAAGAGAAGATATATGGATATATGAGTGCATAGATAACCGAAAGCTTCATCTAAGAAGTTAAAAAACTTTTCTCTCTCAACTGGATGATAGGGCTCAACCTCCCTTCCAAGTATTATCTTGTAGTATTTTAGCTTGCATAAGGACAGCTGCATATCTGCCCTCCAATCAAGATAATTGAAGGGTGTTATTATACGAGGTGTAGAAGGTAGATAATCCATAATTCTCCTACTGCAAAAACACAAATATTCACACAAGATATGTAGAACCTATAGAATTTAACTGCAAAACACTAAAACATTCAAACTATGTTATAATCATGCCTTCCCTCTCAACATGAACACCTTCTCAGGGTCCTTCACACCCGCACCACCACTCTGAATAAATTCATAGGGAAGCAAGGTACCCTTTGTAAGATTTATGTGGAAACCCAACTGCTTCTAGTGTTCAATGCAGAGCAGACATACATTAAAGTTTCTTGATATCACTATGATACCATGTTAAAATTGTTGTTCCATTTATATCATCAAGCAATGAGTCCAATATTATTGATGTAGTAAAAGGAGAATGAAGATACACAATGAAAAAATCAAACCACACAAGAAATAGATGAGTATAGCTCAAATAATTATAGTATCATTGCCATTAATTAATCTGGTTTTACAATAGTGTTACATAAGAAAATAATTCAAATCATGAGGAATGAATTCGAATCTCCCAACTAGATGTGACTGTACCTAACTGACTAGCTAACTCAGGATGTCTCAAATTAATATCGGAGTCCAAATGGTTAACTCCAGATGTCTAATAAACTCACACAATCAGTAATTAATAGTTAACTCAGTCTAACTAAAGTGGTAGGTGAGAAAATTCACCTTATCCACATGAAGCCATTCATAAATCGTTCTAACTAAACTTATTGTGATCTAACTGAAAGTAACTAGAAAATAACTAAGCTTAAATAGTTCCATCTCCAACTAACTAAAGGATGTTGGTGCCGAGACTCCCAATGGCTCCTAAAATCTAGGGATTGGCCTAATAGGCAGCTAAACTGATGCATGCAAGTGAAGTAAGTGGAAATTAACCTCTATCGGTGTTCCCCACACTCTAGTAAATGGTGCATGTGGCCCCATTAGGCTAAGTGGACCCAATGGTACTAGTGGAATTAATTAATTAAATAAAACTCTTAAGTTAGGATAAAATAATCTAATATACATTTTGGTCAAGGGACGATTATAAATCCTAATAGAATGAAGTATGGGAAGCCTTTAGTAACCATTCATCAGTTTTGCGGTTGAGAACATCCCAATAATATCAAGGTTACTAAAGAGATCCAATATGACTTATCAAAACAAACAAAATTTGTAGCAATAAAGGTTGATACATAAAAGAGTGTTCTCATTCAGATAAATAGTGGAAGGGACGTGAATGTTTTACTCTGAGATTGTATGATGTCTAAAATTACATAGTGGTCAGTACATAGAACTGAAGATGAAATGGTCAAGGTTATTTAACTCTAACTAATTCAGACATAAATGTCAAAAGGAGAATATGGTTATGTTTCTGTTCAAATCTCCCTTAGACTTGTGCTTGATACAAAAGGGACTGTTGAAGATGAAAAGTGGTTGCAAGTGGCTACACAAAAGATTCAATCACTGTAATATCTACATTAATATTCCAACAATCATATCCAATCAATTTTATGATTGGAAGAGTTTCACTGATCTATATAAACCTACACCATAACCATCGATTGAAAAATATTTAGAATTGGCTATCATATTTGTGGAATTCTGGTGCAGATATTGTACTAGGGATATTAGCTTTTTTAGGATACATGTTTCGATGAGACCTGGTTGTTTTGAAGGGCATGGGACATGCAATTAAAACCAATATGAGCTGTGAACTCTCATTTGTAACATAGTTTGGAGATGTTGTCATTTTCTATGGGGATTGAAACTTTGAGAAAATAGAATGTTGTCACGTGCTTAAAATTTGCACCAGACATAGTTGGCCCTTTAATGAGACTCAAATACAAGATATAGTTACTCATTTAACAAGACTCAAATACATTTACGTGGATAGCAGAAGAGACATTTGACATTGCAAATCCTTTTCCCACATCAGTATGTCATTTTTCATTTAACAAAAATTAGGAATTAAACATTTAATGTTCTAGAAGCGAGAAGCATTACGACCAATACGAACCAACTAGATTCTGAAAAACAATGTCTACACATCAAAATGACACATATTACAAAATAAATAGGTGTTCCCACTATACCAGACTTTGAATATAGGTGGTACACCGGACATAGGACACATATACACAAATAAGAAATTAAATAGGGTTGTAAAAGTTCAGGTGGAAGAACAAAATTACCTGTAACGTTTGTATTCCAACCCTTTATATGTTACCCTAGCCTCAACTACTTGAAGAAAAAACAACCTGTAACTGTGCTTCAAGCCCAAAACCGTTAAATTTGAACTGCGATTTGCGAAAAATGTTAACGTTGAACGATTCCTTGAGAAACAAAGCCATTTTATAGGGACTAATTGGGTCAAAATCCATTGGAAATGGATGGCCAACCATATATCCCACTTCCCAGTCAAATTCAGTTAGAAATCAAGAGGGGTTGAAGGAATTTAGGGAATTTTTCCTGAAAATATGGGCGAACTGAGGATCCCAATCAAAATTTGGTAGAAATTGAGGGTCAAGTAGAGGATCCCACTAGTTTTTTGGTATGAATCTAGGGCGAGCAGATGATCCCACAAAATTTTCAGTAGAAATCATGGGCGAGCAACAAATTTTGGTGGAAATTCAGAGGATGAATTCCGATTTTGGGGATTTCTGCCACAAATATAATCTGGCTATTTAAGATAAAATGAATATTTTATGAATAATTAGTGGATGAATTAAATATTTTATAAAAAATGTTTTAATATACCTAATTCACCCATGAAAAAAAATAAACCCTTTTAAATTCTCCTATGCGCTATATTTCTCCTCTAAAATCATCCTTGGCTCAGGGGTTTTTGAGCAAGTGAGACTTGAATTCTCTAGGAGTTGGTTGGGAAGAATGACTATTTCATTTATATTTTCCTTATAGTGGTTCCAGGTTCCTTGTCCTATTTCTTATCTGTTTAGGAACTAGATATAGCAGGATTTCCATTTTAACTAGGAATCACAACAATTTCTTTTAGAAGAAATATTATTATGCATATGTATAGAGAATTGATCTATTATGCATTTGAACATAGCATTGATCTATTATGCATATGAATCGAGTATTGATCTATTATTCATATGAATAGAGTATCTATTATGCATCCGAATAGAATATGGATTTATTATGTACATGTTCATTAATATTTCCTATTATGCTTTTGAATCTAGATATTCTTTCCTATTGTTATATTTCTGTATGTAAAATAATTTTATTTAGTATTTGTAGTATTGTTAACGAATCTCTATTCAAGCATCCATACCTGAATCGAGCCTTCATGCAATTATGTATTGATTAAAATTATTAGAGATTTGAACGGAATATCTAATT
Source organism: Pseudotsuga menziesii (assembly GCA_001517045.1). NCBI lineage: Eukaryota > Viridiplantae > Streptophyta > Pinopsida > Pinales > Pinaceae > Pseudotsuga > Pseudotsuga menziesii. Next base: position 1,122,661 of record LPNX010624642.1, read on the forward strand.
CTAAGGTATAGAATAAGTTACTTATGTCCACAAAATGTATGTTACTATAAAATATTAGATTTCTAACATTTAAGCTATATGATCTTAGGATCTTATCTGAGAGAATAACAAGAACAAAAATCAATCACAAGAGACAATGAACATAAATATTTTCCTCAGGAAACCATAAAGGAGAAAACCCCGCAACTTCCTCAGAGATATAATCAACACCAAAAGTAAAACCCAAAGACAGTAAGATGACCTCTTGAAAGCAGTAGTCTCTCTCTCTCTCTTCTCCTAGCTTCTTCTTTCTCTCTCATTTATGCGCTACAACTAAGTGTGAGTGATGTGTGTTAAATAGAGAGGCTCCCTCTCTATTTATACTAATTCCCAACTTGGCAATAACCCACTAGGGATGATTTCTTTAGGATATTCTAATAACCCTAGGGGCCCACAACTGCGGGGACTTTAACCCTTGATCAATAAGGAGGGTTACACTCTATGAATTTACATGACTTGTTTACATTATAGAATCTTTTGATAGAAAGATCGGGGCATGATAGGACTCAATTACATTACAGATACTTCCTGATAGAAACATTGAGGTAAAATACATAAGATATACAAGTGAATACATTCTGAAGTTAAAAATACATCAACACTCCCTATTAACTAGGAAGGTATTCTCTCGACAGAATTTATTATCACAATTCTTATTCTCTTTATCATCTAGATCATCATCAAGTCATCTTCATCTTCAAGTCATCATTATCTTCAAGTCTGGATCATCATTGGATCATCATCAAGTTTGGATCATCACTTGATCTGGAGCATCACTAGATCATCATCAAGTGTGGATCATCACTTGATCTAAATCATCACTGATGGATCATCACTGGGTCATCATCATGGGTGTTATCTCAATTCCACTCATCACAAGAAGTTCTACAGATCCAACCCTTTTTCATGCTGGTTGTAGGACTAGCATTCATGTATCTCTTCATCATCTTCAGTACTTATATCCAACCATGGAATGAACCATGTCAGAAATTCCCACTCAACACTTACATCTGACCATGGGAGGAACACATCTAAAACCCATGTAAAAAATGACAAGCACTCACATTCAACCTCATCTTGTCAGAAAGGATCTACACTTACATCCGACCTCATCTTGTCAGAAAGGCTCTGCACTTATATTTGACCTCATCTTGTCAGAAAAGATCTGCACTTACATCTAACCTCATCTTGTCAGAAATGCTCTGCACTTACATCTGACCTCATCTTGTCAGAAAGGATCTGCACTTACATCTGAAATCATCTTGTCAGAAAGGCTCTGCACTTACATCCAACCTCATCTTGTCAGAAAGGATCTGCACTTACATCTGATCATGTGGGAACACATCCTGCAATCACATCAGAATGCCTCTGCACTTATATATGATCATGTGGGAACACATCCTGCAATCACATCAGAATGGCTCTGCACTTATATATGATCATGTGGGAACACATCCCTCAATCACACTATAATGGCTCTGATCATGTGGGAACACATCCCCCAATCACATTAGAATGGATCTACATTTATATATGATCATGTGGGAACACATCACACAATCACATCATAATGGCTCTGTATTGATCACGTGGGAACACATCCCACACTCACATCAGAATGTCTCTACACTGATCATGTGGGAACACATCCCACAATTGCATAAGAATGTCTCTACACTGATCATGTGAGACCACATCCCACAATCACATAAAAATATCTCTACACTTACATCTGACCATGTGAATCTCAGCCTTCCACCATGTCAGAAAGGCCAACGGACATATCAATTCCCTTTGGAGGGAACCTCGATCTGGAGAACACCAAGCTTCTCCCTGAAGTACTCAAACTTCACTCTGGCTAATGGTTTGTTCAGCAAATCATCTATATGCTCGTCCGTTGCAACATATTAGAGCTTTACTGCTCCTCTCTACACCATATCCCTGATATAGTGATATTTGATCTCAATATTCTTTGACCTTTCATGGAACACTGGGTTCTCTGACAACTTCACACATCTCTGGTTGTCACAATATATACAAGTACCATCCATCTGTAGATCAAATAAATCAGACAGTAGCTTTCTCAGCCATACTGCCTCACAACTAACCGAACAAGCTGCAACATACTTTGCTTTGGTTGTAGTTAGTGCCACAAAGGATTTCTTCTTGCTAAACCAGGAGATCACACCTAATCCCATACTAAGGAAACACCATGAAGTTCTATTTCTATGAATGGAACTTCCTACCCAATCCGAATCCACATAACCTTCTAGGTTAATCTTCTAATTCACCTCATACTTGAGCCCATAATTAATTGTACCCTTTAGGTACCTCAGAATATGCTTTATAGCAATCAAGTGAACATGTCTCAGATCCATTAGGAACTGGCTCAATGTGTTCACATCAAAGAAAATATCTGGTCTTGTATTCGTCAGGTACATCAAGGACCCAATCATTTAACGATACATCGTAGCATGAAACGATTCTGATGAAGCATCACTCAATAGGTTTAGGTTTGATTCCATAGGTGTGCTCATGGCCTTGTAGTCCATCATCCCAAATCTCTTCAGGATCTCTACTGCATACTTCCCTTGTCCCAGGGAAATTCCATCTGCATTCTGCCACACCATTCCTAGAAAGTAGTGCAGCATACCCAAGTCCTTCATTTTGAAATCAGCAACAAACTTCCTCTTTGTATCATCAATCAACATATCCTCACATATTACAAATAGATCATCTAAATAAAGTAGGAGTATCACTGGGTTCCCTTCTTCAACCTTGTAGTAAACGTTGGAATCTGCTTTACTCTTGGTAAAGCCCAAACTAGATAGGAAGATGTCAACTTTGTCGTACCACATCCTGGGTGCCTGTTTCAAATCGTACAGGGCTATCGTTAACTTACACACATGAGTCTCTCTGTCATGTGTCTCAAAATGAGTGGTTGCTCCACATATACTTCCTGTTCTACCACACCATTCAAGAAAGTTGTCTTGACATCCATCTGGTGTACTTTCCATTTCATTACTGCAGCTAAAGCAAGTACTAATCTAATGGAAGTATATCTTCCTATAGGTGCAAAAGTCTATTCATAATCTATTTCTTCTTTTTGGAAGAAACCACGAGCCACAAATATTGCTTTATATTTCTCTATGATATCATCTGTAGCATGCTTGATCTTGTAGATCCATTTGAAAGTCACAAGAGACTTCCCCTCTGGTCTTGGGACAACATCCCAAACATTGTTCTTCATGATCGATCGATACTATTTGATCATAGCATCGTTCCATTCTTTCTTTTCGGCCTCTTCTTCATATTTGGAAGGTTCTTTATCAATGAAGTCACATAATAGGGCTACATAACCGGAGTAGGACCTAGTTATTTTCCTTTCTCTGTGTATCTCTTCTGGAGTCCCATATATTTCTGCACCTTGCATAGCTTCTCGTACCAATGGAAGTTTCCTCTTATGAGGATTCTTCTCCTGAGGTGGATCTATAGGTTCTTGAGGTTCTTCTATTTCTCGATTTTCTTCTTGAGTTGCATCGTTCATGGTTGTGTCATGAATTTTTGGTACTTCTGTTTCTTCAAGTTCCTCAGCAGGTCTATTTCTGTATTTGTTTTAAACTGAATCTTCGTCAAATGTTATGTCCCTGCTGATGTCAATTGTAACACCCCGGTTTTGACCCCATTTGCATTAATACATATGTTGTAAATAATCATGGTGAGGAGCTAAGGAAAAAGGCCCCACCATTGATTTAGTTATGTTATGTTTTGGATTGGAATGGTCACCGATGGTATATCAGGACATACGCCATATATTAAATTTTGGCATCATGTAAACACGCATTTTAATTAAATAACCCAACCAGCTATGTTCACTGCAACTAATTTGAGAAGGGGCATGATTCCAAAGGATAAGGAAGGGGNGAACAGCCATGTGTCACCACTCTCTTTTGCTCACCACCACCTTAGTTATTCCATTGTTAGTTGGGGGAAGCAATTTGCTGGAAGAAAGACCACTATGCTCACACTCTCTCCATGATGCATCTTTTGGCTTGTCCACTATCTCGATCATGGATGTTCATTCGCCTTCATGTAGACTACGTTAAAAGAATCCAAAATTCATTGTTTGGGGGTTCTCCTTCCCTCTCTCACGCCAATTGCTAGTCTGTGATTTTTTCTTCCCTGTTCATGCAGAAATATGGTTCTCCTTAGCCTCACAGATTTCTTGGCCTACGGATCAATTATTTCCTCAGTTAACACAGAGTTTGGTGTCTTCTTCCACCATTGTTATATTGCATAAGGTTCTCTCATTCCATCATGGAATCGTGGTAGGGATTTCATTCATAGTTATGTGCTTTGGCAGTGTCCTTTTCCCCTCATGCACAGATTGAGAATTAGTTTCTTTCCCCATTGTTGTCTGGGTAATTTCTCCAGTGATTGCCTTGAGGATCAAGTGATGTGTCTTCATAGTTATTTGTGGGCTGTTGTTTCCCATGATTGATTGTTGGACTGTGTTTTTCCCTGTAAAATATTGAATAGCTGTTTGGCTGCTTGCATGCAGTGGTTTTGTCCTCGGACTGCATTGGAGTGGTTAATGAGGACCTGAGGTGCTTGATAAACCTGGTGGGTTGAGAACCACACAGACAGAGCTACTGAGATGACTTTCTTCTCCACAACCCCTGGATATCACTGGAAGGGAGATCAGGGTCTGAGGGACTATGTTGCAGAGAAGGGACTAATTTATTTGTGTTGGGTGTTTGTGGGTGTTCTAGAATCTAGGATGTCTCTGGTGTTGGTGTCTATATCTCTTCAATGAGCTCTCCAGCTTAGAATTTAGCCTTTCCCAGCTTCTGGATGGCCTGATAAACCCAACTTTGTTGGCTTGGCTAATATGTTGTTTTCCTGATAAACCCAACTATGTTGGCTTGGATGAACTGTGTACCCTTGTGGTGTTGTTATCCTTGGCTATGTGTAAGCCTCTTAGTTCCTTATTCCTTGGGGAATCATACCCGGCTCGAGTGTGGCAGTGTTGCTGAGAAATTAAAGAGCCCATGAGCCTATGGTTGGGTGGAATGTTGCAACGACGTAGCTAGTTGCGGAAAAAGTTCTGTATACGATAAGTACTCTTTCCTAAATTGTCTCTACAATTATATTTACCATTGATGAATGATGATATGCATCTTAAATGTTGATCTGTATATACATGAATGTTGATAAATATGTTTTGCTTCCGTTGTGTATATGAATGATTATGCTTCGGAATATGTTTTATGTTTTTTAAGTATCATGCTTCATCATTATATGTATGTATATATGTATGTTCATGTTCATGGGGCTAGATTCCCAGATGATTTGATGTATGGTAGCATCCTCTTCGCCAGTTGGAGGGTCGGGGACATTACAGTGTGGTATTAGAGCTTTGGTTGCAGCATGGACCTGAACGGGATGTGAAGATGCAGTGACAGAGATTATGTTACAGCATTTGGACCTCAGAGGGCCATGAGAAATAGTTAATAAAGTAAGGTTTCCCACTTCCTAGCAGAAACCAAGAAAAATGGGTGAAGACAAGAAAATTCAAAAAAATTTCTAAGTGTTTTGGCCATTGGCACATCAAAACACTTAGAAATATGGATCACCAATTCTTAGCTAATTGAGTGCTATTGTTGCGGATGGCTAGAGGACTATCCTTTTGATGGATAGAGCCTCTGAACATCAATGCCACGGAGGAAATACGTTTCAGCAGCCGATGGAGTGGAATTTTTTTGAAAACATGTGGTGTCCCTGACCTTCCGACCAGCGAAGAGGACGCTACCCACACCACACAAACAAGCAAACAGCCCCATGAACATGAACAGACATCAATGTCGAAATTAAAAATCTTAACATAACACATGCTAAGATGCATAAAACATACAAGGATACACAGTTACTCAACATTCAATGGAAGCAAACATATACATTCTAGCATTCCACATGTTCATCATAATTCATGAAACAGTAGATATAATTGCAAAGATAAAATAGTCATGAGTACTTATCTTTTAATGAAGAAATCCTGTGCATAAGAAGGGGAGAGAGAATGACTCTTTGTGTGAGGGTGATCAGTCAATGAAGAATCCCCCAAACGGTGCACGTGAGGAAGCTAAACCATCTCTGCGTGAGAAATGAGCAAGACTTCTGCTCCTGCGTGAGGATGAACAGACAACGGCTCTGCATGAGGATGAACAGACAACGGCGAGAATACCTTAGCAGTGGAGGGAGTGGAGTGAATGTTTCTTCTGCCCCACGCGACGTGAAGAGGAGATTTTGCTGGTGGCGTGGGCATGTGGGAAAGGACTGACAGTCCTACCATAGCCACCACTACTCAGCAATAACTACCTAAACTACTCCACAAAACATTAAAGAGGTTGGATGAGACAAGGGAAGATGGAAAATCAAACAAGGTGGTAACACATGGATTTCCCCCCCATAGACCAAGGTTTGACATCCCCCACACCCTTATCCTTTGGAATCATGCCCTTTTCATTTTAACGTTGCACTGCCGTAGCTAGTTGTGGGTTTATTTTAATTGATGTGCGTATTTACATGATGCCGACTTATAATGTGCCGGATAGCACGATATACCTTCAGCAACTGTCCCCATTGCCGAAACATACACAACCAAATCGATGGTGGGGCTTTTGCCTTTAGCTCCTCACCACGATTAATTACATTATATATATCATGCAAATGGGGTCAAAAATGGGGTGTTACATTCCCCTCCCCCTTGGAATAACACCGTCCTCGGTGTTCCAATACATAGGAATACATATACAATATATATATACAATTGCACATCAAAATTTCAAAATTTTGCAGATATGTCCCACGTTCAATTATTCACTTTGAACATTCAGGACCAATCCCCTCGGCTTCCACTAACTTCTCCCGCTGGTCTCAGCTCTCAGCTTATCCCAAAGCCTAGGAACTTTGCGACTGTTTCCCTCATCATGGTCCCTCATTGGGCAGTCCCGGCGTAAATGATGTCCTCCGCATTCTCAGCATTTCACTGGCTGCTTCATCTTTACCTACTCAATTTCCTTTGAGTCTTCATTCCTGTAACGTTTCTTATTGGGTCGCTTGGACGAATGTCCCACCACTAATCCACCTTCCTTTCCTTTGCCAATTGCTCCCAGAAGGATTTTCACCTCCCTTTCCAAACTAATAGAGTCTTGCAAAATCTGGTGGTTCATTTCATTCTGCCTTTTCTGTATCTTGAGCATCTTCCCAATATTTTCTTGGGTCTTGGCAATCATTTGAAGGAGACTTCCAGCTAAGTCCAACAACTTTTGATCTGCTTCCATGATCAATGTGCACCACCGGGTTTCACTTTTCTCACCTGTGAAATGCACCATTGAAATCTTGTCAAACCAAGCATAATATAAACATTAAAATCAATCAGTTAATTACCTAATCGGCATGACAGTCCAAGCCACATCAAGGAGACTTTCATATTTTTCATGCCTTCCCAATAGGCACACAAGCTCATTCATGTCCATTCTTGGGAAGGGAATTAACTATTCCAGCATTCATAATTTACTTTAAGCAAATACACACATTCCATTTTCAGTCATACATGCATTCAAAAATCTTTTGTTTTCACAATGCATAAATATATATATATATATATATATATATATATATATATATAATTAAAAAGGGCAAGAGAGAGCAGGAAGAGTTTTTTCCCTCTTTGTTTTGTTCCATCCTGGAACCCACACCACCGCTGTGGCTTTTCATGCTCTCAGCGTCTTTCACTTCACCGTGAATGCTGGACCAATCCCTCTTGGTCATGACACTTAGTGTCTCTAGTCTATTCCAGACCTCTAAACCATGGAGTCTCTCCACATGGTTTGTCTCGGTTGCTAGGACCTCCATAATCTTACTAGCACCTTTTTCATTACCACTCATTCCGAGCTCTCCAGGACAGTCACATGTCCACATGCAACCCTAGGATGCTCTCATAGTCCTCGTTCCCAGCGGTCCCTATATCCAAACATTGAATAGATTCACATGTTTAGTTTATTCTCATCGGTTTTATCTCTAGAACAAGAGCTTAAAACATCATAACCAAATCATATACACGTGTATATTCATAAGCAAAATAATCCAATACTTATCTGTATTGTGCGTTTCCTCGTTGGTCCATAGGATCCTGCTTCACTTTGCAAGCCTTGGGATCACCTATGGACTTCGATGTTAGGTCAGCGTGCAGGTTTCTCCACAACATCAAATAATTAATGTCCAGCCAGTACATCCTGATGTCGACTAGGCTTGGAACTTTACTGCGACCATTTCTAGGTCTAGGATCTACCATGGATCCCTAGGAATATAATAGCCCAACATACACTTATACCAACATACACTTATATCAACAATAACCCTTACTCCACAACCCCTCACAACAACCATTTACCTTTTACCTTTTACCTTTAGGGTGCAACACCCAACTGCATCTATTTAGCCTGTCAACACAAGCAATATAAGCAAACTCATTAGCGTTATTGCTCTAAAACTGTAACCATATTTCATATCATTCACTATCATGTATTGAGACACAAGGAGTGCGTCCACTCCCTAGGGTGTAATCAATATTGAAAACCCTTTTATGATCCGACATCGGGAAAGTGTGCACCCCTTTCCGATGTTAGCCATGTAGGCCCTATTCATACTCAAGCAATCGGTCATCATGGAAATAAAATCAAAACATGTTTTGCATATGGAATTTTAATAATTGACATGCATATTATTAGCAAGGGTCACAGAACACTTATCCATTTGTCGACGCAGTATTCCTTCGTTAAGGAGGAATGGGGGCTCCCTTCTCCGAGTTGACAGTCCCTCGGTTAGCCATCCCAACTCCTTTTTACAGTTCATATCCACACATGTCTTACTGACATAGTCTATACCATCTCACTCATGTTTCTTACCAAACATGCAGTGCAGATGAGACATTTTCAAAATGTCCAATGGAGTTTCACCCAAAACCCATTTCCAAAATAAGGGAAAACCTTCCCATGTAGTTTGGCTCCTGCAAGCCATCACACCTGATCCTCCTGCAGTGTGTACCCCTGGCACATTCATCAATTAGACAAACAGTCAATCATTTTCTGATAATACAATCCAAATTGATTGTTCCATAACCAAGCAATGACGTTAGTAATCAAATTCAATAGGAATTTGAAATTCTATCTACTACAGAAATTAGTTTGCTTAGCAATGAGGTGATCCTCATTTGTGGGTCTCTTGTAAGTAGCACTACTATGCCCATTATAATTTTTTTTTTAATGCTTACTAGCATAACATGAATACCCACTTACAATGCATCTTCCTGACAAAATATTATGCAAGCCAATAGTGATTAGTAGTTGTCAGTAATTTCTTAAATCCGAAATTCACAATTCAAATTTAACAACCCATTATGCATACCAACTATTTTCACAGCCATGAGACTCTTCTCATAAGGTTTGGCTCTTTCACATTGTAGATTCTGGCATTTGTCATGGTCTTACTCTCATTGCCATGCTCTAAATAATCTACTTGAAACCTGAGCTTCAATCAACAAGCACTTGGTAAGTCTCGGTGCATATAACCTTCTCATTGCTACAACCATCATTGAAGCATTTTCAGAATTTATAAAATTCAAATACTTCCAGTTGTTAATCACATCAATATTACCAAAACTCATTTAATTCATGCAATCATTATCATACTAACATTTGCAAGGCATTGTCACATCATTCATGCAATTAAATGAAATGTTTAGATACTCCTTACTTCACAAGCATATCATTTGTACCACCTTGCTCTTCCACAGAGCATTTTTGGTAGCCGATTGATCATGACTATCCTCTTTAGGCACTTACTATCCTGCATTCATAACAACCTTTGAAATGGTTCTTGAATTGTCATCAATTCATCATTTCATCCATTAGTTATTCATAAAATCACATGCACTCATCTTAATGCATTCATGCAATGCATCACAACATTTGCACCCATACTTATGCAATCAGTCACTCACACCCTTCATATGCATACATTCAATGCATAACTGCAAGATTTATAAAATCTTTTTAATGCGTATCCACTCAATGCTACCTTGCATTGATTCAGGAATACTATGCATTCAAACATACCATGCATGGCCTAACCATGACTACTTCATATAGGATGCATTACTATAATCAAGATCATTAGTACTTACTTTCCTTGGGCTACTAAGCTCAATCAATATATACAAGCATGACACCTTTCTTTATGGATGCATTATAAAATTCAAATATCCACATGGTATGAGGTCTCTTACCTTTACCACTCCTTGGAATTCATCATAATCAAACTCTTACCTTCATGGGTCGTACTTACACCCTTGACATTACTAGTTTGGTTGGTATCTCACAGAGGATTGCAGACTTTGCTCACCAACTTTTGATTATGGACTGGTTTCCTTATCCCTTTCTTCATAGGGTTGCTGGTTACATTCATTGGCATCAACAACATACTCAACCATGTCTAGGTTGTCATTGGTTTTTCCACTAATGCCAACACCAATGCAATAGTTATCATTAGTGGCTCATTATAAATATATAATTTTCAATATTCTTACCAACATGTAATATCCTATGCATGCAATACATATCCTCATACATTTCAAGTATAAAACTTAGGAATGTAGTTATAATCAGCAAGATAGGATTTAAGGAAACTTCCCTTTTCAAGTCCCACATCCTCGCATGGAACTCCACTTCCACACAACAGCTGGTTAGCCTTCATAGTCCTTGCTACCTTTGGGCATGCAACTTTCCAGACTTGTCCATTTGATAGCAGCGGCTGTCATTAGCACTTTGCTGCTCCATGCTCAGATTCTGGTGACTTTCCCTTGTTCCCTACTGGATAAGATTTCCAACGCCTATCCACATGCTTCATTCCGACCTCAGGTGTGAAAACCACACCACTTCTAAAAATGAAGATTTTCACCAAATATTGGCATTTTACACACAACTACATTTTGGACTGGGTGCCAACTTCAGCCACCTGTAAACCTCACTGAAAAACTGTTGAAAAATCTTGTTGAAAAATAGCCGAAATCTGCTGGAAAATCCCACTTGAAAATCTCAAAATTTCCTCTGCAGAATCGGCTCTCATTTCGACTATCAGCCCGACGTTTCGGCTGTCAAAACAACTAACTTCTCCGCTATATCCGCGATCCGAACCACAATCCTTTTCACTGCATCGATGACTAGAACCACTATCCATCGGATAGATAGTTCCTTAGGCATCCACAATGTCGGCCAATAAACCGTCTGTGGATTCCGTGGCTAAACGACTCATCGACGATTAGAACAACTAAATTTTTCCAACATTTCGGGCCGATCCTCCTCTGGCTTCCGACATATCAGCGGATTGATCCTCTATTTTTCTCCGACGTGTCGGCAGTCCAATCTTCTAAAGTTTTTCAACGTTTTCTGTACTTAGAAAATTTTCAGAAATATTTCGGAAATCTTTCTTCTTCCTTCTGTCGCCGCATCGGCTACTCAAACAACTAAATTTTTGCCGACGGTTTCCATACTTAGACGAATTTTCAACTTTTCAAAATTTTCCCCTTTCTACTTTCTTTCGCGGACGGCATCAGAAGTCCTTTCGGCTAACTCAGCTGACGTATCGGCTTCTTAAATAGCTAACGCCTTCTGATGATCTCAACACTTAGAAAATTTTTGAATTTTCACCCAGGTCGGCTCAGTCATGTACTTTCTGCCGCCGCTTGATCTTCTTTTCGTCGGTGAAATAGTTCCATCAACAGCTGCAATGGCGGAACACGATCTTCAATCTTCTTCTGATCGGTGAACTTATTTTGACCGGCATTGGCAGTCTTTTCTCGTCAGAATTCTAGTGCTCTAGACTTCTGCAACTGTGGGCATACGAACCACTATCTTCTTCCGATAGCCGGCGATTTCTATACTTAGAAAAAAAAATTGAACTTTCTTCATGGCGTCAGCGGTCGGAGGCCTTACCCGTCAGACGTGTAGTTGTTTATCCATCCATAATGGTAGACACTCAAACAACTTTCTGCTTCTGATGATTTTAACACTTGAGCCAAATTTCAAAACTTTCCTACTGTCGGCAATAGGATCCACTAACACTACTGCATCGATGTTTTAGTCCCTTCAACAGTCACAACAATAGATAGACAACCTCTAAATTCTTCCGTGGTGTCGACGATCCGAACATCTATTTTCTGTTGACAGACGTCAACACTTAGAAAAATTTTCATAATTTTCCCTCCAACTGTTCTCCGTCGGCCATGCTTCCTTCTAGCTCTTCCGCTACATTGGAAGTCCGTTCCACTAAGTGTTCCAATTAACCGACTATTCAAACACTTAGGCAAATTCATGGAAGTTTTCTGTCATCCATTTCTGATCTCTACTGGGCAGAGAGAAATCCTTCCTCTGTCACTGCATCTTGGTGGTCCATTCAGATCCATGCTGCAACATGAGCTCTGGTACCACTCTATGGCGTCCCCAACCCTCCGACCGGTGAAGAGGACGCTACCCACACCACACAAACAGGAAAACAGCCCCATGAACATGAACAGACATCAATGCTGAAATTAAAAATCTTAACATAACACATGCTAAGATGCATAAAACATACAAGGATACATAGTTACTCAACATTCAGTGGAAGCAAACATATACATTCCAGCATTCCACATATTTATCATAATTCATGAAACAGTAGATATAATTGCAGAAATAAAATAGTCATGAGTACTTATCTTTTAATGAAGAAATATCCCGTGACCAGCTACATCGCTGCAACGTTCCACCCAACCATAGGCCAGTGTGGTCATCAATCTCTTAGCAACACTGCCACCCCTGAGCTGGGCATGATTCCTCAAGGAATAAGGGCCAATGTAGGCTTACACATAGCCAAGGTTTTCCAATCAGCCAAACCCACACAGTAGGGTCCTACCAAGTCATCAAGGAGCTAGGACAGGATAAATGCCAAGCTGGTGGCCTCAACGCCAGCCTTCTCATGCATACACAACCTCTAATCCCACTCTCAATAGTCCGAAGACCAACCACTACATACCGCAGCAAAACAATCCCTTCATAGCTCTGTCAAGAAGGAAAAGACAACCATGTGCCAATCCCAACAAACAGTTGAAATAGCTCAAGTCCTCAAGACAACTCAGAGTTTTTCTTGGCCCTAGCATGGCCAAAACAACTCAACAGCAACCCAAAAATAGGGTACATCAACAACCACAACCTCACAATGAATGATGGCAACAATCCATAGTCCCAAAACACAGGAGAGGGAAAAAACCCAGCATAGACATGGGAAAACACAAATGCAGAACACAAAAGATAGCATACACGGCCACAAGCGACAAGGTGACATACACATACCACCGACACTCCTATGGAACACACAGGTGCACAACCCCGAGCATGAATGGCTCCTACACCCAAAAATATTGAGTGACAGCCATGATTTCACCCGTTCCTTACGTGAGGAAAACCAAGACAGAAATCCTGTGCATAGGAAGGGGAGAGAGAATGACTCTTTGTGTGAGGGTGATCAGTCAATGAAGAATCCCCCAAATGGTGCATGTGAGGAAGCCGAACCATCTCTGCGTGAGAAATGAGCAATACTTCCACTCCTATGTGAGGATGAATAGACAATGACTCTATATGAGGATGAATATACAATGGTGAGAATTCCTTAGTAGTGGAGGGAGTGGAGTGAATGTTTCTTCTGTCCCACACGACGTGAAGAGGAGAGTCTGCTGGTGGAGTGGGAACGTGGGCAAGGACTAACAGTCCTACCACAGGCACCACTACTCAGCAATAACTACCTCAACTACTCCACAAAACATTAAAGAGGTTGGATGAGACAAGGGAAGATGGAAAATCAAACAAGGTGGTAACACATGGATTTCTCCCCCATAGACCAAGGTTTGACATCCCCCACACCCTTATCCTTTGGAATCATTCCCTTTTCATTTTAACATTGCATTGCCGCAGTGTAATGTCCCCGGTTTTGACCCTGTTTGCATGATGTATATATTGTAATTGATCATGGTGAGGAGCTCAAGGAAAAATCCCCACGATCGATTTGGTTGTGTGTGTGTTTCGGCAATGGAGATAGTTGCTGATGGTTTATCGTGCCATTTGGCACATTATAATTTGGCATCATGTAAATACGCACATCAAATAAAACTAAAACCCCAACCAGCTACGGCAGTGCAACGTTGAATGAAAAGGGCATGGTTCCAAAGGATAAGGGGTGAGGGATGCCAAACCTTATTCTATGGGGGTAAGACCCATGTGTTACCACCTTGTTGATTTGTCACCTTTCTTGTCTCATCCAACCTCTTCCAACCTCTTTATTGTCTTGTATTGGGTAGCTGGGGTAGTCATTGTTTTGAGAGTGGGGTGGTAGGACTGTCAGTCCTTTTCCCACATGCCCACTCCACCCATGACTTTCCATTCACTCCACTCTACCACTACTGCGCATCCTCATGGTTTCCTGTCCATTCCCCACGGTGGTCTGTTCATCTGCGCGCGCATAGGGCGGTCGGATTTTTGTTCCTCCTGTTGGTCTACTCACTCTCACGTAGAGGAAGACGGTCTGGTTTCATCCTCATGTACCAGTAGTGATTCTGCTGCATCTCATGCAGCCAGGAGAGGTGCTGCTTATCAATGGTCGTTCACATTTTTCCACAGAGTGGAATCGGGTATGTTTTCCCCTGTGTGGTGGTTGCTGATACGTTTTTGGGATTGTTGTTTTCCCATGCCGTGAGTGGTATTTGCTGCTATACCTTGGTGCTGTTGATAATCCGTCCTCTTTCCATCTCGGACTGTGTATGTGTGTTCACTTCTTCCGTTGTGGGACTGTTTCCTTTCCCACGTTGTGGTTGGCTGTTGATTTCCGTCTCTGTGCTTGAGTTTCCCATGGTTATGCTGGGAGTTCTGTTTCTTATCCACTACGGGTTGTGGATTGTTGTTACCGTTTTGATTGGGAAGTAGGGTTGCTGATATACCCTGGTTTGGGTGTTGTGCTAAGTTATTTTGGCCATGATAGGGCCAAGAGCAACTCCATGTTGTTTGGTGAACTTGAGCTGTGCTCATATTTGGTTTGGGATTATCCTTGGTTGTCCTTCCCTTCTTCACAGGGCTATGAAGGGATTGGTGTGCTGCGGTATGCAGTGGTTGGTATTCGGATTGTGCTGGCTTGGCCGGTTGTGGAAGGCCTGGTAAAACCAGCGGTGTTGGTTTGGTTGATTGTGTCCCTTGGCTATGTGTAAGCCTGCATTGACCCTTATCCTTGGAGGAATCATGCGCAGCTCGGGGGTGGCAGTGTGCTGAGAGATTGATGAGCACGCTGGCCTATGGTTGGGTGGAACGTTGCAGTGACGTAGTTGGTTGCGGGATTCTTCATAAAAAGATAAGTGTTGTTGGTTATTTTATCTCTGCAATTAATCTACTGTTTCATGAAAAATGATGAACATGATTAATGCTATAAATGTATGTGTGTTGCTTCCGCTGAATGTTGATTCATCCTGCATCTGTGTATGCTTGTAATTTTTAATTCCACCATTGATGTTTGTTTATGTTCATGGGGGCTGTTTGCCCGTCGTGTTGGTGTTGTCGCATCCTCTTCGCCGGTTGAGGGATGGGGACGTGACACGTAGCTAGTTGTGGGTTTATTTTAATTGATGTGCGTGTTCACATGATGCCGAATTATAATGTGCTAGATAGCATGATATACCTTCAGCAACTATCCCCATTTCCGAAACATACAAAGCCAAATCGATGGTGGGGCTTTTGCCTTTAGCTCCTCACCATGATTAATTACATTATATACATCATGCAAATGGGGTCAAAACTGGGGTGTTACAAAAAATCTCTAAGTAATGAAATCATTGGCCATTGAAAGACGTTAGTGGTGCGTGCGCCCACCGTTGCGGAAGCCTAGAGAACTAGTCTCCCGACGAGGAAAAGTTTCGACTGTCGATGACTGATGTGCTTTAGCTTGCTGATTGGAAATGAATAGTTGATTTGATCGGTGGTTGGATAAGAGATGGTTGAGCCGATATGATAGTGGGAGAAAGGTGAAGGATCACCGAAAATTAGTTGGTTGAACCACTGACAAGACGACGGAATGAAAGTTTTCGAAAATTTTCTAAGGCAAGAAAATTATCGGCGATCAGTGGACGTTATTGGTATTGATCACCGATGAACAATCACAAGAATTAGATGATGATGTGTCCACCATTGTGGCTATGTAATGGACTATCCACCCAATGGATAGTTGCTCCGACAGCTAATGCGGTGGAAGACAAAGAAGGAAAATTTACAAAAATTTGCCTAAGTGAAGAAAACATTGGGCAATGTTAGTGGATTGGACCGCCGATCAGAAAAGGTTCAATGAAGATGAACCACAGTTGCGGCTGCTTAGTCAACTATTTTGCCGATGCATTAGTCTTCCACTCACCGATGCCGAGGTGTTAGTGAATTATGGTTCTGATAACTACGGTGGCATTTATTGCTCGGGAGTGCTGACACTGTGGAAGTGTGGGGGTTTAATCTTGTCCGATGAAACAATGAATCTGATCGATGATCATAAACAAATAGAGACAGTGCTTGGAAGAGTTAATGCCTGTGGAACCTCTGTTGTGGACATCTAGAGGACTAGGTGTCCGAAGCAACAACGGGATGTCTCCTTGACCGTCGATAAAGTCGTGAGTTGGGGAAGACTTAGCAAGACTATTGGCCGCCATTGTGGAAAGCTCGACAAATAACCATTCGATGCGCAAAACCTCTGACCATTGATGCAACAATTAGTCTATGTCATCACCGATGAAGTTCGGAGAAATAAACGAGTATGCACTAATATGGCAGATGAAATCATACAAATGAATCCCCAATTAGACTCGGGACAATAAACCACTGCAGGCCCGATACGGTGGAAGGAATTAGACAACAAAATCATCGATGCAGTGGAAGAAATTCGAAGTTTTAGCTGCCAAAACATCAGGGAGTTAGCAGGGAAGAGACCCGATTAGAAGAAAACTTTGAAGAGTATGAGCCCATCGAAAAATTATTAACTATTAGGCCGCTGATCAAAAGAAATCAAAGGATCATAAACCCATCGTTGTGGTAGTTCAAAACACTATCCACCTGATTGATAGTAGTCCCGATCGTTGATAGATGACCGCAAAAACCAGAGGAGGATCACTTACCGCTGTTGTGGCTGCTCAAGGGACTGTGCACCTGATGAACAGTTGATTTGATCGCCGATGCAGATTGTAAGTTTAGTTGGTTTGACCACCAAAGTGTCAGAAAGATAGCTGGGAAGAGGTCTGATTGGGCCAAGCATATTTGGGTTTTTCAAAGGAATTTCTCAGCAATTTTTTTCAAGCAGTTTCCAACTATTTCAGCAGGTTTTAGCAGGTTGTCAGGGGATTACATATTTGAACAAGAGATAAAGAAAAATTCTGTGTTTTAGCATAATTGTTGTTTTATAAATTTCCAAAAGAGGAAGGTAAGTAGTTTTGATTTATATTAATGTTATGCATCTAAGAGTTTGCTACTAACACATTTCAGAATTATAAACAACATCCAAGAGCAGTATTCCAGAAAGAATAGTGTGGTAAAGCAAGAGGTGGTTCGGTCATGAGAACCCATGATGGGTATGATGCTTGAGATTCTTACGAGCAAGAAGAAGATGCCATGGGATAAAATGTCTGTAATGGAAATGATGACATAGAGTCTAATGGAAGGATATTCTAGAGGACACTGTCCGAAGTTGCAGGCACCATGAGAAGCTTGGTTAAAGCCCAGTAAGAGCAGCATCAGTTGAATGCTGCCATATTGCATAGTTTGATAGACTTGCAAAAAAAGATAGATTCTCGATGAGTGTTGTAATCCCACAGATCACATAAGGTTACCAATGATACATACAAAAATATACACAGATGCAAGAGACAAGAACTGATATGATGAACAGATTATACTATTCTCAATAGATCATACAAAGCCAAGAACTGAACTGCGTTCTTGTGTGGCTCAACAGCCTAATATACATGTTAAAAACAGTTACAATCATAACTACCTGTCGGTTCACCGAACCGACACGACTATTAGTTAACAGACTAACTACTGTGTTTACTCAGCCGACCGACGTAGTCGGTCTCTCGACTTAGTCGGCTGGTCGACTAAGTTGGTCTTCGTTCAAGTCGACTTATGTCAACTTGCTCCTTCTACATCTCCCCCACAAACAAAACATTTCTTCGTCCCGAAGAAAGAGGGAGGTAAAAACAAAATAGACTAGAAGTACAAGAATTAGATTTGCAAAGGGAGACTGCTACTGAGGTGGGCTGTGCAGGCGAATAGTTGGTCTCTTCTGCACACAGACTTCGACTATTGCTGGTGCTGTGATGGCAATGAGTCGATGTTCTTCCAATTTATTAAGTTGAAGTAGTCGATCTTTCCTGGCCTGTTTGACGTCGACATGTAATATCTGTGCAATGATAGGTGCCTGTTGTCTGAAGTGCAGAGGTACGACTGCTTCTTGCCCATATACCAGTCGAAATGGTGTTTGATCAGTTGACCGTTTGTAGGCTGTCCTGTATGCCCATAAAACTGCAGGAATCTTCTCATCCCAATCATCTTTGTCAGCACTGCATATTTTAGTCAGTCCTTTTGTCAGGGTTTTATTGAAAGCTTCAATTGCACCATTTGACTGAGGGTGGTAGGCTGTACTCCGTCGGTGGTCGATGTGAAACTTGTCGGTTAGATGTTTGATAGTTTTGTTAACAAAGTGTGATCCTTGGTCGCTGATCAGAGTGAGTGGACATCCAAATCGAGTAATAATATTTTCATAAATGAACTTAGCAGCTACTTCACTTGAACAGGTCCTGATAGGTTCTGCTTCTGCCCATTTCGTGACATATTCTACTGCAGTGATAATATACCTTGCACCTGATCGTCGGGCTGGGACAGGGAATGGTCCTATGAAGTCGATAGCCCAAATTTCAAATGTGAGACTAGGGTTTACAGACATCAGGGGAATTTTTGTACTCGGCAGTGGTCGACCAAGTCGTTGGCATCTGTCACATCGACTAACAAAGGTTTTACAATCCTTATGAAGCGTCGGCCACCATAATCCAGACTGTTGGATTTTCTTAGCAGTTGTGTCAGCTTGAAAGTGTCCTCCTGCTGGTCCGTAGTGTGCTTCGTGCATGATTTTCTCTCGTTCATGGGTAAGTACACATCTTCTAAGAACATCGTCTAACCCCATTTTGTATAGAAATCCGTTGATGAGGCTGTAGGGGGTAGCCTTCATAGCTAGGATTTGCTTCTTTTTAGTGTTCAGACCTTCTGGGGCCTGACCTGTTTCTAGGAACTGAGCAATTTCCTCCAGTTCTTCTGGTACTGCTTCTATACGAAATAGATGTGCATCGGGTAGGTCGTCGTCGATTCCAGTCGGTTCCTCTCCTATGTCTATTCGGGATAGTTAGTCGGGTCCGACATTTAACTTCCCTGGTCGGACAACTACTTCGAATTCAAATTCTTGGAACAGTAAGAGCCATCGACAGATTCTACCATGGTGAAGGGGTTTGTTTACGAGGTATTTCAAAGCTTGATGGTCGGTGTAAAATATGAAGGGGTTAGCTAATAGGTAGTGGCGATATTTATGAAGTGCAAAGACCATTCCTAGGGCTTCCCGTTCGATGGTTGAATAGTTCCTTTCAGCCTTATTTAGTTTCCGACTGCTGTAAACTATAGGGTAGTCCATACTATCGTCTCCTGGTTGAGTCAGAATAGCTCCAATTGCTATGCCTGATGCATCGATATGCACATGGAATTTGATCGACCAATTGGGAAATCTAAGTATGGGGGC
>LPNX010624642.1:1142804-1183415 GCA_001517045.1 Pseudotsuga menziesii
TTCTTTAGGCAAAAAGGCATAACCCTATAAGCAAAAGAGCCAAATTCACAAACAAATGTGGTTTTCTTCTGATCTTCCTTTGCTATAGGTACTTGATTGTACCCTAAAAATCCATCTGTGAATGAATAGCATTCATGGCCTGCCACTTCATTCAAGATTTCATCAGCATAAGGTGTGGGAAAGGGGTCTGTCAGTGTAGCTTTATTAAGTTCCCTAAAGTCGACACAGATTCTCAGTCTGGTCGGGTCGTGTTTCTTAGGCTGAACGACCATGGGACTTGCCCATTCCGACTGGTCGATGGGGTAGATGATACCTGCGGCTAACATGTTGTCTATCTCCTTTTTAACTATTTCCTTATATTTATGAGCTAGTTTATATGGTCGTTTCTTAACAGGACGGACATCAGGTTTAGTGTCGATTTTCATCTCTCCCATTTCTTGAACTAACCCTTTCAAATCTTTGTAATCCCTTGCAAAGACATCTTGGAATTCCCTAAGCAAGGTCACTATTTCAGCAATTTGTTGCTCATTCCAATAATCACCAATATTAGCTAATTTTGGTTGGTCGTCATTTGAAATGTCGACCTCTTTGGTTTTTACTTTTGCATCTAACCAGTCTGGGGCTTTAGCTTCATTGATCGGTCGACTTCCTTCCTGGAACTGTGAAAATGTAGCAGGGAAGTCGGCTGCAGTCATTCGGTCGAGGTCAGGTTTTTCGGTAGTCGCGACCCTAAGCACAGAGTGGATCGGTTTTGTTGTTTCAGCATGGTTGGATTTCCATCTGAAGCTTTTACCTTCGGTATGTTCATTTTCCAATTGTAATTGGGTCGACTCAACTTTTGATCCTATGTGAAGACTATTGCAGTTCTTGACCGGTCGAGGTTCTTGGGAAGGGTGTGTTTTAGTCGGTTGAATGAATTGTTTGATTTGTTGTGTGGGCTCGACTAATTGTTTATCCTCAGGTATAAAGTTGAAGGATTTAATGAAATTGGCTTTTAGTTTATTCCAAAAAAAGGTTTCACCTTTGGCTTCCTCCATCTTATACCATTTGCTGGGTAAGTCGTCTAGGGTTGAGGGGAACAAGTGTGGCCAGGCTCTCTCATCCTTCTGCCCTAGGCTTCTCCATTCTTTTTCACAAGTTTGGATGTGTTCTTCTGGGTTCTGGCCTTGAGTAAATATGGGGATCTGTGCTTGCGGGGTTAGCTTCTTGCCACCAAACCGTTCAACAAAATAAGTTGCTGCACTAGTCCAGGTCTGAAGTTTTGTCTGATGGGTATCCCACCATCTAGCTGCTTGACCAGTGAAGGTTTCTACTAAGCTCTGTAGTCGGCCATGTTCTCCAATGTCTTTAGACACTTGTTCAACATGCATGACTGGGGATTCCCTCTCCTTATACCTTGTTTGTGTCCTGGTTGTGTCGTTGGTCGGTTGTAAGGTAGGGTGTTCTCTTATTTTTCTCTCAAAAATCTTGGGGATAATTGAGACTAGAAAGCACTGTCAGGTGGGTTTTTTCTGTACTGTTTGGATAGTCTAGCACCCTCTTGCTTGTGTTTCATAGTTTTCCATTTCCCAGTCATATAGTTCAGTATCTGAATTGTAACCAACTGAGTCGGGGTTACCTAAGTAAAGCTCCCCTTGGGCGTTTGGTTCTGTGTAGTCAGTATTGTTTTGGATCTGATAAAGTTGTCGGATATCAACTTCCTCATCAATTGGTTCAACCCAGGGTTGGCCTTGGGAGGGGTTAATAGGTACTATGACCTTTTGACCATTTCCTTTGAGTTTAATACGTTCTTTATCTAGAGAGATAGAGGCTTTCATCTTTCTACCCCAGGGTCGACCTACAAGGGCTGGGAAGGAGCTAGATCCTTCCTTTGGGTCAATAATTTCGAAATCAACCTTAGTCGATATGCCTTTAATGGTTGTGTCTACATCTTTCCAAACCCCAATGGGTTCAATAAGGCCCTGGTCGGCTAGTTTCAGATAAATGCCTGACTCATAGAGTCGAGGTCGTCCCATCCTTTCCCAGGTATCCCGGGTCATTATATTTACCTGAGACCCAAAATAAAGCACCACTTGTCGGACATGGAACCCTTCAATTTCCAGGTCGACAAGAGGATCGACATCGTTTTTGTCTTTTTGATTTAAACTACAGATGTTCTTCATTTGTTTCTCAGGGTTAGTGCTTTTGATTTGATGCAATAAATCAATGAACTGACCGACAGATTTATCTGTGTGAATGAGATGGGTTAGGTGCTGGGTCGAGTCGTGTCGACGGTGACTAATGTCTTCGTGCTGTGCAAGTTTTGAAAATATGTTTGTGGCTTCCTGATATGTGTGTTGTTCCTTGCAAGGGTCAGGGTATGTGTTTGTGTGTGTGATCTTACTAATCTGAGGATTGTCAGGCCTGGTTTTAGTGCCTTGTCGAGTGACAATGTGCAAATTCTTAGTAGTTATGACATCATTCTTCTGGACACAAGACAAGACATTAACATTCTTTTTATTACTAATTTTTTCCAACATTGTAGGGAAATCCTCCAAGGAGTGATCACCTACCCCACAATGTGTACAAAATTTAAGATCAGTCCTGTCCTTGTATGGACAGTCTGCGCATCTGTGCCCTTCTTTGTAACAAATAAAGCATTGAGTAGGTCGACGACTTCGTATTTCTTGACTTCCAACGAATCGACCTATTCGTCCAAACCCTGGTCGTCGATTGTCATTCCGACGGTCGTAGCGTCGGCCATCATTTCGTTGCCCATTTTGATTATTGTTATTGTTCTGTTCTGTGTTCTGTGCTACAGCATTAGTCTGGTAGACGGCCTGGTAGTTTTGTCTATTTTTGAGGTTGAGATGGCAGTCGGCCGTGTTGTGATTTGCAGTTTCGCATATAACACACCAGGAGGCTTTGCCATTCTTCATATTGTAAGGACAGTCGGCGGTGGAATGGTCTCCTCATTCCTGGCAGATGTCACAAAACGCTTTTGTCTGTACAAAACGGACATCTTGTCGACCGAATTGCTGTCGACAGTTATCTTTTGTATGTCCGGCTGTTGAACAGTTAGTACACCAGATGTCTTGGTTCTTAAGTGTGAGCTCTTTCAAGGACTTCTGCATATTTTCCAGCTGTTCTTCCAAGCGGTGGTCAGTCGGGCAGGCAGGTATGTCTTCATCCATCTCGACTTGCAATGCTTTTGTCAACGCATCCTCGTACGACTTGAAAGTCTCCAGACTGATGTGTCGGTGAATTTTCTGTGAAAGGCCTGCAAGGAACCATTGAATGAGTAACTGTTCGTCGATGACATAGTCCAACTGACTCAATAGATCCTTCCATCGTTTATCATAATCGCAGACTATTTCTCCTGGCTTCTGTTGGGTCGTCTTCAGCTTCTTGGCTGCCAGGTGTTTAGCGTCTGGAGTCTTGAAAAATGATAGGAATTGCGCCTTTATCTCTGACTTTGTTGCTCTTGGTTGCCTTTCGGTAAATGTCATATACCATGTGAGAGCTCTTTTCCGAAGGGCTCCTGCGAACTGGGCTATTTGTCGGTCTTCTTCTGTTACTTTGTTAGCCTCCCATATCGACTCGCAGACAAACCAGTGTCGTCTGGGGTCTTCGTCACCCTCATAAAGGGGAATCTGAGCAGATCCGTGACCCATGTCGGAGTCACTGTCACTACTCTCTGATGATGTCGGAGGAGGAGGTGGAGGAGGTGGAGGAGGTGGTGTTGTAAGGGGTGGGGTTGTTGAGTCAGCCGAATCTGTCGGGGTGACGATGGGGTTTTGGTCGATGGAACTTGTGCTTCCTTCGGGTGTCGACTCGTTTTTGTCGAATAGCGGATTGGTGATAATTTGTCTTCGTAATGACCCACTGTCACTTGGTGTGCTCAGGTCTGACTCTTGTGTATCTTCGGAAGATGTATGTGGCAGGGGGGGTGCTCCTTCATGTGTCGGCAGGAGCAAGTGGATACTACGAAAGGAGGGCGCCGTTTGAAATGTCACCCAATTTCCTTCGATCGGTCGACGTATTACAAGATGTCGACCCGGGTATGGTTCATCGCCTAGTCGGCTCCAGAGTGTGATGTCACCAGCTCTTAGTCGAAGGTCATCTTCAATAATAGTTTGTATTCTGGTACGCGGACTTACTGTGGAAAGGGTTACTCCTTCATCGGGAAAAATTAGTTGGAGAGCTTCTGGATGCTCTATCCATATTTCATCATCTTCAGGGGTCGCCTCTTCTTCTTCGCCTTCTCCGCGTTGGTCATGACCCGACTCTGGCGGTACTTCATCATGGTCGGTCTCCCTAGGGTTTCGCTGCAGCTCTGCGGCTCTTTCTCGTCTGGCTTCCCTTTTCGTCTGTCTTTCATCCCTCTCGATTCTCTTAATGTCCGACATACTGTAGTACAATACTATGCCTTCAGTTCCTCTTCGGTCGATTATGCATTACTGGCGACGACGACTCTGGTTGACTAGGATCCACTATGCTCTAGGTCCGACACACGACCAGCTACCCCCCCATGGCCTACCCGACGCTTTTTAGAAAGCTCGGATAGTGTCTACTTACTCAGGAATTATTCCCACTCCCTTTCAGCAATGAATTTTTCCCACTGCTTCTGCTTCTCCGCCCAGTTAGTGTTGGAGGGTGGTTCACGTAATAGAGGTCGAGGTTCAACAATGTGCCCTGCTCCTTTCTCTATTAAAAATTTGAACAGTAAAGTGGGCAAGGAACACAGGAATTGATCAGTAAATTCTGTGAAAAATTTCTGTCGGACGGTTTCCACAGAAGTCCTGTCTTCGACTGCTTGCTCCTCGCAGAAGTCGTCGGCTATCTTTTCGAACCACTCCGAGAGATTCGTACGTCCTCCTTGGATCAGTTTCTGGAGTAACTGTGCTTCTTTAGTCTTGTCCAGCTTTCTCATCCAAAAGCTGCTTCAGTAGGTGTGGCACGGATTCGACAAACTTTTCGTGAGTCTCAGTGAAAAATCTGGCTTTTGCTTCTGCGACTGTCAATCTGTTCCTTCTCGCGTAATTTTGTAGATAGTTAGCAATTTTTCGCTCCCACCAGTCCTTGATCTCCTGCTCTGGTATCATATGTGAGCATATATCCAGTTATGTACTCCCGGCAACGGAACCAATGTTGTAATCCCACAGATCACATAAGGTTACCAATAATACATACAAAAATATACACAGATGCAAGAGACAAGAACTGATATGATGAACAGATTATATTATTCTCAATAGATCATACAAAGCCAAGAACTAAACTGCGTTCTTGTGTGGCTCAACAGCCTAATATACATGTTACAAATAGTTACAATCATAACTACCTGTCGGTTCACCGAACCGACACGATTATTAGTTAACAGACTAACTACTGTGTTTACTCAGCCGACCGACGTAGTCGGTCTCTCGACTTAGTCGGCTGGTCGACTAAGTCGGTCTTCGTTCAAGT
Organism: Pseudotsuga menziesii; assembly: GCA_001517045.1. Taxonomy (NCBI): domain Eukaryota; kingdom Viridiplantae; phylum Streptophyta; class Pinopsida; order Pinales; family Pinaceae; genus Pseudotsuga; species Pseudotsuga menziesii. The sequence continues at coordinate 1,148,253 of LPNX010624642.1, forward strand.
CGACTTATGTCGACTTGCTCCTTCTACAATGAGGTACATCAAGACCAGAATGCAGTGAGAGCAGCACTAGGAGAAGAACAAGGACTTCTAGTGGATCATCTGACTCTAAATAATCCAGGGAGGATAGAATTTCAACTTCTCATAAAAATAAAATAAAAAGGAACCATAGGAATTGCTCTCAAGATGAATTTAGGAAAGCTAAACCTCCCACATTTGATGGTGAGATAAAGACGGGACAAGAAGCTGAAGCTTGGCTTCTTGGGATAAAGAAGTAATTTCAAGTGTAGGATTATTCAGGAAACATGAAGGAAAGAGTCACCATATTCAATCTGAATGGAAGAGCATCCATTTGGTGGGAACACTTCAAGCAAGTAAAGAAGATCAGTGAGAGGAAATTGAAGTGGAAATAGTTCAAGAAGTATTTCAAGCAAAAATAAATCTCTAACAGGTATTATGATGACAAGATCAAGGAGTTACATGAGTTGATATAGGGACAACATACCATGGATGAATATGCAAATAAGTTTTTATAATTGTTGAGGTATGTCCGGTACATCAAAGATGAAAAAGTGAAGATCCAACGGTTTCTAAGTGGATTTCCTCAAGCTTACAAAGATAGAATTGAGTTATGTGAACCAATAACTCTCGAAGAAGCAATAAGAAAGGCTAAATATTGCTATGAGAAAAGAAAAGGTAAACTTGATTACCATAAGGCATGGAAGGACAAGAAGAACGAGAAGTTTGACCAAAGAAGGAAAGGTTTCAAACCTTCTAGATTCAGGAATCAACAAAAGAAGCCATCCCAAGCTATGAGTAATCCAGTTGGAGTGACAGGTGGAAATCCTAAAGAGCCACATCAGAATAAAGGTCCACTCAAATGTTGGAAATGTGAAGGATCCCACTTGCGCATATATTTTCCACATGAGGATGAAATTACAAGGCTAGCTTATAACATTCAGGAAGCAGAAACAGTGGGTCAAGTAGCAAGGGTAGTCCCTAGAATTTATGCAGCATTGGAGGACCACCAGGAAGATCACTAGTCAACTATGGTTGAAGTTGCAGGTAAGATTGTTGAACAATCCATTTCTATTTTGATTGACCCTGGTTCTACTCACAATTATATCACCCCTAGGGTAGTGGAGATTTGTTATTTTAAGAAGGTCAAGCATCGGAAACCTTGGTTAGTTCAGCTAGCCACTGGAACTAAGATAAAAGTCAGTGAATTGGTAGAGAAATGTCTATTGGTCATGAATGGATTGATCATTTGTGTAGGTCTGAATGTTCTACTGCTTGGTTCCTATGATTTTCTCATTGGAATGGATTGGTTAGAAGCTCATCGAGTGAAGCTTGACTGTTATAACAAGACTTTGGAATGCATGAATGAAGAAGGAAACTCAGTAGTTGTGAAAGGTATTCCGAAGGTAATTTCAGTAAGACAGGTTTCAACAATACAGTTGAAGAAGTTCTATAGGAAAGGTTGCTAGGTGTATGCAGTTGATATTCTGGAACCAACAGGAGATGAGACTCCTAGGTTGGAAGACTATCAAATGTTACAGGAATTCAAGGATGTGTTTCCTTATGAGATTGCAGGGCTTCCTCCAAAGAGGGACATTGATTTCACCATTGACTTGTGCCAGGAGTAGCACCAGTGTCCAAGACACCCTACAGGATGAGTACACCGGAGATGCTAGAGTTGAATATGCAATTGCAAGAGTTGTTGGAAAAGAAGTGTATCCAACCGAGTGTGTCTCCTTGGGGAGCACTAGTTCTGTTTGTGAAGAAGAAAGATGGTACACTTAGGTTATGTATTGATTACAGATAGTTGAACAAGGTTACTATGAAGAATAAATACCATTTTCCTAGGATTGATGACCTCTTTGATCAAATGAGAGGAGCAAAGGTATTTCCAAGATTGACTTGAGGTCTGGTTACCTTCAGGTGAGAATCAAGGACGAAGACATTCATAGGACAACCTTCAGGAAAAGGTATGGACATTATGAGTTTGTAGTGGTACCATTTGGTCTCACAAATGCACCAGCTACATTTATGTGCCTTATGAACAGTGTCTTCAGCAAGTATTTGGACAAGTTTGTTCTTGTTTTCCTTGATGACATTCTTGTTTATTCTAAGAATGAGGAAGAGCAAGAAGAGCATTTGAGACTAATATTACAAGTGCTCAGAGAACATCAACTGTATGCAAAACTGAGCAAGTGTGACTTCTACAAGGATAGAATTCAGTACTTGGGTCACATTATCTTAGAAGAGAGTATATCAGTAGACCCTGGGAAGATTGAAGCCATTATGAATTGGCTTACTCCAAGAAATGTGACGGATATAAGATCTTTTATGGGACTTGCAGGATTCTACAGGAGATTCATTGAAGGATTTTCCAAGGTTGCACATACCATCACTTCTTTGAAAAAAAAGGGAGTAAAGTTTGAATGGACTTTGAAGTGTGAAGAAAGCTTCTAGTGGTTGAAGAATATTCTCATTACTGCACCAGTGTTGAAGGTTGCAGACCCAGAAAAATATTTTGTGGTATGTACCAATGCATGCAGACAAGGGCTTGGAGGAGTCCTTATGGAGGACAACCATGTGATATGTTATACGTCAAGGAAGCTGAAAGAACATCAGAGGAACTATGCCACTCATGATCTAGAGCTTTCAGCCATAGTGCATGCTCTCAATATGTGGAGACATTACTTGATGGGTAGAAGATTTGAACTCAGAACAGATCATTGTGGATTGAAGTATTTGTTTGATCAGCCTACTCTGAATACTAGGAAAGCAAGATGGCTGGAATTTTTATGTGAATTTGATTTCAAAATCAAGAACATAAAAGGAAAATAAAAACAAGGTAGCTGATGCACTCAGCAGAAAGGTATAGGAAATGCATGTGGCATCTCTTAGTATTTTCCAATCAGATTTGAGGTAGCATATTGTTAATCATGTTGCCAGAGATGAATTGTATGAGCAGGTAAATGACAAATTACAGCAGAAAAGTCTTGAGAAGAAGTATGAGGGATATAAATTGGAAGAAGATGGACTTCTCACTTATAAAAGAATAATTTATATTCCGAATGTAGCAGATTTGAGGAGAGTTGTTATGGATGAAATCCATCAAGCTTCATATTTTGGTCACCCAGGGTACCAGAAAACAATTGCTACAGCTAGAAAGTAGTACTTTTGGCCAGGGATGAAAAATGACATGGCCAAATACATTTCAAGGTGCATGAAATGTCAACAGGTAAAGGTGGAGCATCAACATCCAGCAGGTTTGTTGCAGCCTTTGCTAGTCCCAGAATGGAAACGGGAAGTTATTTTCATGGATTTTATTATAGGATTGCTGATGGCTTGGAGACAACATGATTCCATCATGGTTGTAGTAGACAAGTTGACTAAAGAAGAACATTTTATACTAGTGAAGTCTATGCATAAGAATGATGACATTGCAAATATCTTCATGAAGGAGATTTTCAAATTGCATGGGTTGTCGAAGGCAATAGTCTCTGACCAAGATTTCAAGTTTACTTCCAATTTTTGGAAGGGGTTGTTTGTAGATTTGGGTACAAGCTAAACTTTAGCACTAGATACCATCCTCAGATAGATGGGTAGACATAAAGAGTGAATCAGGTGCTTGAAGATATGCTTCTCATGTATGTGATGGACAAACCAACAAAGTGGGAAGATTACTTACACTCGGTAGAGTTTGCTTACAACAATGGACAACATGCATTCTTGGGGATGATTCTGTATGAAGATTGTATGGAAGAAGGTATAGGACACCAGTGACTTGGGATAACCCAGTGAACAGAGTTGTGCTTGGACCAGAACTGCTCAAGGAAATGGATCAAGAGGTTGTAAAGATCAGATAGAATTTGAAAGCAGCACAGGACAGACAGAAAAGCTATACAGATAAGCATACGATGGACAAAGATTTCAACGTTAGGGATCATGTTTACCTCAGAGTGAAAGAAAAGAAAATTTCCTTGAAGCTTGGAAGTTGTGCCAAGTTGTCACCTAGATAATATGGGTCGTTTGAAGTGCTTGAAAGAATAGGGCCTGTTGCATATAGACTTGCATTATCTGCTAGTACTAGAGCTCATAATGTTTTTCATGTTTCTTTTCCTAAGAAATATGTACATGATCCTAACCATGTGATAAATTGGGATATGATTCAGGTGGAACCCGAGCGAGAGTTCCAAATGGAGTCAATGCGCATCCTCAATAGGAAGGTCACAATGCTTCAGAACTGAGCCATAGGGAAGGTAAAGGTGCAATGGGAGCACTACGGACCTGAAGAGGCAATGTCGGAGCTGGAGGATGCCATGCGATTGGCACATCCATTTTTGTTCAATCCTGCAGAACACTAAGGTGGTACTAGTGTAGCATTTTGTTCAAATTTTGTAAAGCATTGAGGACAGTGCTATTGAAGGGGGAGGGGAATGTAACACCCTAGTTTTGACCACATTTGCATTAAAAAATATGTTGTAAATAATCATGGTGAGGAGCTAAGGGAAAAGGCCCCACCATTGATTTAGTTATGTTATGTTTTGGACTAGAATGGTCACCGATGGTATATCAGGACATACAACATATATTAAATTGTGGCATCATGTAAACACGCATTTTAATTAAATAACCCAACCAGCTATGTTCACTGCAACTAATTTGAGAAGGGGCATGATTCCAAAGGATAAGGAAGGGGAATGTTGAACATTGAATCATGGGGGAAGAGCCATGTGTCACCACTCTCTTTTTATCACCACCACCTTAGTTATTCCGTTGTTAGTTGGGGGTAGTGATTTGCTGGCAGAAAGACCACTATGCTCACACTCTCTCCATGATGCATCTTTTGGCCTGTCCACTATCTCGATCGTGGCTATTCATTCACCTTCACGTGGACCAAGTTAAAAGAATCCACAATTCATTGTTTAGGGGTTCACCTTCCCTTTATCATGCCGATTGCTAGTCTATGAGTTTTTCTTCCCCATTCACGTAGAAATATGGTTCTCCTCTACCTCATGGATTTGTTGGCCTGTGGATCTATTCTTTCCTCGGTTCACGAAGAGTTTGGTGTCGTATTCCACCATTGTCAGATTGTGTAAGGTTTTGTCATTCCATCGTGGAATTGTGGTAGGGATTTCATTCACATTCATGTGCTTTGGCGGTGTATTTTTCCCCTCATGCACAGATTGAGAATCAGTTTCTTTCCCATTGCTGTCTGGGTAATTTCTCCAGTGATTGCCTTGAGGATCGGGTGCTGTGGGTTCATAGTTGTTTGTGGGCTGATGTTTTCCATGATTGATTGCTGGACTATGTTTTTCCCTATAAAATCTTGAATAACTGTTTGGCTGCTCGCATGTAGTGGTTTTGTCCTAAGACTGCATTGGAGTGATGAATGAGGGCCTGAGGTGCTTGATAAACCTGGTGGGTTGAGAACCACATAGACAGAGCTACTGAGCTGACTTTATTCTCCATAACCCCTAAATAGCACTAGAAGGGAGATCAGGGTTTGAGGGACTGCGTTGTAGAGAATGGACTGATTTCATTGTGTTGGGTGTGTGTGGGGGTTCTAGTGTGAGGACCCTGCAGTAAATAATTAATCAAAATACACGATATAGCAGCAGAACTCAAAATCACTTTTATATTAATCGTAGGCCACTTCGAGGGGGAAACCTCCTTTGAGCAAGCTCAATACAAAATAACTTCACGGTGCCTTCCTTGGCCTCAACACACACTTATATACTAAAAATAGGCGCCAATACTATGGGTCAAAACCACGGGCCAATATAAACTATGGATCAACAAATACTACAGGCGGCTTACAAAGCATATGTGCCCAACAACAATAACACAAACTATGGATCAACAATTACTATGTGATGAATTACAAAGCATATGCATCCAACAACAATATACTAACATGATAAAGAGAAGGACGGACGTGGGTTCCTAACATCCCCTCCCCCTTAGAAAAAGATTTGTCCTCAAAGCTTTAGATGTGGAAATTGTTGCTGAATCTGAAGGAGTGGTTCCCACGTAGCATCCTTGAACTGCATTCCATGCCATTGAATTAAGACCTCTGTGATAGAGCGAGAGTGAAGCTGACGAGTGCGCTTATTGAGGACAGCCTCCCGCTCCAAAAAGATGGATCCTTCATTATCCAGTTCTGGTAATATAGTTTGGCCTTTGATGTTGGTGCCAAGAACTTTCTTCAGACAAGAGACATGAAATATTGGATGAATGCGGGAAGAAGGCGGAAGTTCCAATTTATAAGCAATAGACCCAATCTTCTGAAGAATCCTATATGGCCCATAGAACTTTGGAGTGAGCTTATGACGCCCTTTGAGTTCTAGGGAGGATTGCTTGTAAGGCTGGAGACGAAGAAAAACCATATCACCAGCTTCAAAAGTGCGTTAAGAATGGTACTGATCAGCTTGTTGCTTCATGCGATTTCTTGGCATGTGATGATTTTTGCGCAAAATGCGAAGAACCTCATCGCTGTTTCGAAGGACCACGTCAACTGCCTGAACTGGAGAACTACTGGGGGTGTAAGGAAGAAGAACTGACGATGCCTGACCATAAATGGCTTCATATGGAGTCATTTTAGAGGCAGTGTGGTAAGAGGTATTGTACCACCGTTCAGCGAGAGGGAGCCACTTTGCCACTGATGTTGTTGCTCAGAGGAGAAGCAACGAAGATAATTTTCCAAGCATTTATTGATAATTTCAGTCTGACCATCCGTTTGGGGGTGATAACCTGAACTCATCTTCAGTTTGGTGCCAGTGTGGTGAAAGAGTTCTGTCCAAAAATGACTGGTGAAAGTCGCATCACGATTCGAGACAATGGAAGAAGGCATTCCATCAAGACGAAAGATCTGGCCCAGGAAAATTTGAGCAACGGAGGAGGCTGTATAGGGATGGCTGAGAGCAAAAAAATGACTATATTTGGAGAGGAAATCAACCACAACCAAAATCACAGTCTTCCCTCCAGATTTAGGGATCCCTTCAATGAAATCCATAGAAATATTTATCCATATCCGGGTAGGTATGGGAAAGGGTTCGAGCAATCCCGGAAGGGGTGTTGTTTCACCTTTATTGCACTGGAAGGTATCACATTCAGCCACCATCTGTTGAGTTGTCCTTTTCATGCCCTGCCAAAAGAAGTTGCACCGTGCCCATTCATACGTTTTGAGAAAACCAGAGTGCCCAGCTGACGGAGAAGCATGGAGTTCATAGAAGATAGCTTGTTGAAGAGTTGTGTTCTGGGGAAGCACTAGATGACCCTTGTATCTCAGTGAAGCACCATCCCAAGAGTAATGTGGGATAACATAAGGGTTGTTGTCCAAATGTTGGATGATTTGAGATAATGAAGAGTCATTGACATAACCCTGTTGAACCGATTGAAACCAATTTGGAACAGGCATATAAATCGTGGAAAGAGAACCTTGGTCATCAAATGTGTGAGAAAGGGCATCCACAACAATATTGTCCTTACCCTTCTTATATGTGATCTCATAGTCATAACCCATGAGTTTTCTAACCCATTTATGTTGTGCTCGGGAGGATACATGCTTTTCTAGGAAATATTTCAGACTCTGGTGATCAGTCTTGATGCAGAAATGATTCCCTAAGAGGTAGGGTCGCCACTTTGGTACTGCATGCAAAATAGCCATCATTTCCTTCTCATACGTAGAGGCAGCTAAATTATTACTGGAAAGGGCTTTGCTGGTGAACGGAATGGGGTGTTCATCTTGAAGGAGAACAGCACCAAGTCCATTGCCGCAAGCATCACTCGCAATAGTGAAGGGCTTGGAAAAATCGGGCATAGCTAGAACAGGTGTAGTACACATAGCTTGTTTCAGCTTGTCCAATGCACACTCAGTAACATGTGTCCATGTAAAAGCATCCTTTTTCAACAGAGCAATTAATGGAGCTGCAATCTTCCCATAATCCTTGACAAACTTGCGGTAGTAGCCAGTCAACCCCAAAAAACCACGAAGGCTCTTGAGTGTCTTAGGAGGCGGCCAATTGTTCATGGCAGTGATTTTGGCAGATCCACACGAACCCCTTGTGCTGAGATAATGTGCCCAAGATACTCAAATTCCTTTTGTCCAAAAACACATTTAGACTTTTTGGCATGGAGATGATGATCAGAGAAAAGTTGCATTACAAGAGCCAGATGCTGGAGATGTTTAGCCCATGTTTTACTGTTGATGAGGATATCATCAAAAAATACCAGAACGAATTTTCGCAAATAGGGTCAGAATATTTTATTCATCAAGGCCTGGAATGTGGAAGGAGAATTAGTGAGACCAAAGGGCATGACCAAAAACTCATAGTGGCCATCATGTGTGTGGAAAGCTGTTTTAGGGATATCATCCTCATGAACCCGAATTTGATGATACCCAAAGCGAAGATTCAACTTCGAGAAAAATTGAGCACCATGAAGTTCATCAAGAAGCCCAACAACAACAGGAATTGGAAACTTATCCTTGATGGTGAGGTGATTAAGTGCTCGGAAGTCAATGCAGAGGCGCCATGACCCGTCTTTTTTGCGGACAAGAAGAACTGGTGAAGAAAAGGAACTTGTGCTTGGGCGAATAATACCTTGCTTCAGTAAGTCCCTAACGAGAAGTTCAATCTCTGTTTTTTGGTGAAATGGGTAGCGATAGGGCCTGATGTTGGAAGGAATGCTTCTAGGAAGGAGTTGAATACGATGGTCCTCTGGTCATGAAGGTGGAAGTCCCACTGGTTCAGCAAAAACACTTGTATATCGATCCAGAATTTGTTGGAGATCCAAAGGAGTAGTGGGGGCCACTGATGGCTGCATTTGAATGGAATGGAGCTGAGCGATGACACCATGGGAACTCTTCTTAAGGAGTTTTTCCATGTGATGTGAACTGATGATGCTGAGAGACCCTGGTTGTAATCCTTTCAATGTGTGTTTGTGTTCATCGGGGGAGAACTGCATCCAAAGTTCAGCAAAATCCCATAATATGGGGCCAAGTGTGCGTAGCCATTGAGCGCCCAAAACCACATCACATCCTCCTAAGGTCAAGGAAAACATGTCAGAGCGGAGGTTATAATCTCCCATAGAGATATTCACATTACGACACTTCCATTTGCAAGGTAAGGTTCCCCCATTGGCAACCATGACTTCAAAGTTGGAGCAAGGATGGATAAAACAATCAGCTTGTTTGGCGATCCGAGGGTCAATGAAATTATGAGTGCTGCAAGAATCAATGAGTATGGTAAGAGGAAGTTTCTTGAAGTAACCACGTACCCGCATTGTTTGGGGGGTAGTGACTCCAGCTAAAGCATGGAGGGATATCTCGGGCTGGTCGTCCTGAGATGGAGGGTCAGTAGGCAGCTCCTAAATGTCAACTGGAGCATCCATTGGATCGAGAGCTTCTTCACCAATTTCAGAGGCAGGTGGAGAATCCACATCCAAGAGATAGAGCTTTTGTTGAACACATCGATGTCCCCGAGTGAATTTCTCATCACAATTATAACAAAGACCTTTTTCTCTGCGTGCTTGCATCTCTGTTTCAGACCAATGCTTGATTGGAGGTGAGCGAGGAGATGGCGCAATGGGAGGTCATTGAGAACCTATATTTCAGAAGGGAACAAAAGAGGATTTGGAGAGATGTTGGGCTGCCATCTTGTCTTCTGCCACCTTAGCCAACCCCAGGGATTCCATCATTGTGTTGGGACTGAACATTTTGACCTCAGAGCGAATTGCATCCTTTAGACCACTGATAACACAACTCCGGTAGAAGTCATCAGGTAATCCTTTAGTGTGATTAGCTAGTTTCTCAAATTCAGTTTGATACTCTTTCACAGTGCTAGTCTGGCGAAGCTTAGTGAGAGCTCCTATGAAGTCATCAAAAGCACTAGGACCAAATCGTTGCAAAAGGATGTACCAACGATACCATTGAAAAGCTTCCTGTTCCAAATGAAAGGAGGCAAGTGGAACTTTGTTGACATCAAAAGTATTATGAAGACTGAAATACTGTTCTGCATGATAGATCCATCCAGTCAGATCAGTACCATTGAAGTGAGAAAAATCTAGCTTTGGACCGCAAAAATTACTGGAAGAAGAGAACCCATTGTCTGATGAAGACTCGTACTGTCATCTGGTGTTCATAGTTGAATGCTCAAGATGGAGACCGAGAAATTTTTCATCAAGTTCCTGGAGTTTGGCTTGAATGGCTGGAAGTGCTTCCTCCATGGCTTTTGCTCCTGTGCAGGTGACAACCATAACCAGGAGGTTTTTTTTTTTTCGGGGGAAGTGGGTAGAAAAACAAAAACAAAAACTATTTAAGTAGAGGAAAATCTGGATTTGGGAAAAAATCTGAAGGATAATTTTGGTTTGAGTAAGTTTTGGACACTGTCGAAAGGACAGGGAAGAAAAAAATGGGGATTTTAGGAGCGGGGTGAAAGAATGAGAAAATTTGGTAGAGAGGGACAAAGAAGTAGAATGAGGAAAGGAATACGGTGGAAAAATTTGAAGGCGTTTGGGTGAAAATCAAAGGAGTTATGGAAAACCCTAAAAATAGACAAATGTGGGATTTCGGGTCTTGGGAAGTGGAATTTGGGATAGGGTCTTCAGGAATGAAATATGCAGAATGGAATTGTAGAGGTGTTAGTGAAGTTTCAGGGAAAATAGAGTTGAAACCAAGGAGATATGGCCGAAAAATAGAATTTTATACTTTTCTTTTTCTCTTTAGGAAGGGATCTGCAACGGCGCGAAAGTGATCGAAAATAGTGGAATCTGCAATGGCGCGGAAGTGATCGGCAACAAATGGATCTGCAACGGCGCGGAACTGATCGGCAACAGTTCTAGACAGAGGAAACCTACGATTGTGCAACTGAAAATAGATATGGACCCTAGGTATGTGTGGCTTCCTATCGGTTCAAGGAAATCACTCGGCCACCAATGCTATCTGACGGCTTGCGTATTGGGGTAGTACCCCTCACTCCACGGCTCAGGTAAAACTGATAATCACTGGGCTAGAAACGACAGCTCTTGGTTTACCTCACGGGTGGGAACTAGTCAATCAGGTAGGGGTCGTTGCCCTTTTCGCTAGCAGGTCCTCTCAATGGGCCAGCTACTTCGGGGTTTTTGTGGTACTCCTCACAATGAGTTTTAGGGCTTATTCCCAAGTACTTCCCACAGTTAAGTGGATAGGGATTATTCCCAGATCCGAACCTGCAACAGAAGCGAAAAAAATTTGGGCAGAAATTTCACCCAACGAGCCCAAGAAAGTGCTATGATACCAGATGTGAGGACCCTGCAGCAAATAATTAATCAAAATACACGATATAGTAGCAGAACTCAAAATCACTTTTATATTAATCGCAGGCCACTTCGAGGGGGCAACCTCCTTTGAGAAAACTCAATACAAAATAACTTCACGGTGCCTTCCTTGGCCTCAACACACACTTATATACTAAAAATAGGCACCAATACTATGGGTCAAAACCATGGGCTAATATAAAATATGGATCAACAAATACTACAGGCAGCTTACAAAGCATATGCGCCCAACAACAATAACACAAACTATGGATCAACAATTACTATGGGACGACTTACAAAGCATATGCATCCAACAACAATATACTAACACGGTAAAGAGAAGGATTGACATGGGTTCCTAACATCTAGAAGCCAAGATGGGTCTGGTGTTGGTGTTTGTAGCTCTTCAATGAGCTCACCAGCATAGTATTTAGGCTTTCCCAGTTCCTGGATGGCTTGATAAACCAAACTGTGTTGGCTTGCATGAACTGTGTACCCTTGTGGTGTTGTTATCCTTGGATAAGTGTAAGCCTGTTAGTTCCTTATTCCTTGGGGAATCATGCTCGGCTTGAGGGTGGTAGTGTTGCTGAGAAATTAAAGAGCATGTGAGCCTATGGTTGGATGGAACGTTGCAGCGATGTAGCTGGTTGCGGAACAAGTTCTTTATAAGATAAGTACTCTTGCCTGACTTGTGTTTGCAATTATATTTACCATTGATGAATGATAATATACATGTTAAATGCTGATCTGTATATGCATGAATGTTGATTGATATGTTTTTCTTCCATTGTGTATATGAATGATTATTCTTCATAATATGTTTTATGCTTTTTAAGTATCATGCTTCAGCATTATATGTATGTATGTATGTTCATGTTCATGGGGCTATATGCCCAGATGATTTGATGTATGGTAGTGTCCTCTTTGTCAGTTGGAGGGTCGGGGACATTACATCGATCTCCTTGAATCTTGGGAAGTATATTTTTTAATCCTTTAATCTTTCAGAGTATCCCACAAATATACCCTTCTTTCCTGAAGGATCTAACTTTGTCCTCTTTTCTTTTGGAATGTGTATGTACACTGGAAAGCCCAATATTCTGAGATGACTGACTTCTGGTTTCTTGCCAAAAAACATTTCTTCAAGTGTCTTGTTATCGAATACTCTATGTGGACTACGGTTATGTACATACACAACTTTCCTAGCAGCTTCTTCCCATAGATGCATGGGAAGATCTTGATAATGAAGCATTTCCCTTGCAGCTTCCATGATCGTTCTATTCTTTCTTTCTGCAATTCCATTTTGTTATGGATTATATGGAGTGGTCAACTCCCTCTTAGTACCTAAATCTTTGCATAATTCCTTGAATTCATTTGATGTGAATTCTACACCATTGTCTAATCGAAAAATTTTGATCTTCTTCTCTGTGTAGTTTTTTATCAAGGCTTTGAATTCGTTGAACTAGCTGAATACTTCATCTTTGTTCTTAATGAAGTATATCCATGTCTTCCTAGAAAAATAATCAATGAAATAAACATAGTATACATACCCGCTTGATGAAATGGATGACATTGGACTGCATACACCGGAGTGAATGATTTCCAAGATTCCTTTGGCCTTGCTTTCGCTACTTGGAAATTTCTTCTTTGTGTTCTTTCCTTTCGCACATCCCTTGCATACTCCTTCATGTTTTTCTTGTATTTGTAGAATACCTTCAAAAACTTTTCTTGCAAGTGGCAGTGCCCTATAGTGCACATGTGCAAGCCTTTTATGCCAAAGTTCATTTGGTTCTATTGAGTCATGAACGAAAGCTTATTCTGGTCAGCCCTTTAATATGTATAGTCCTCCCTCTTCTTCTCCACATTAGATGAAATTTAAATTTAAAATGGGCCTTCCAAAAATAATACAAATTCCATGTCATCATGTATTAGCCAATCAAAATGATTTAAAACTCAAAATGGGAGAACCTCTTAAAAAAAAAATTAATATAAATTTGGGGATAGGTATCATAAAAAAATTATTGTTTTTGTTTGTATTTTTCACATATCTCCCTGCTTTTTTACTCAAATTTTGATCGGGAGAGCTTGTTGGATGTGGAATTAAATTTTGCATCCAAATAGTACCCACTCGCCATACTTTTGATGGGTGCCACTTCTCCAAAAACAAGAAATACCTAAAAAACATGATGATGATGTGATCATCATGTTTTTTCAGGTATTTCTTGTTTTTGTGGTAGTAGGGCCCGTCAAAAGTATGCCAAGTGGGTACTCGTTGGATGCATAATTTAATTCTGCATCCAATGAGCTCTCCCGGTTGACATTTGAGTAAAAACGTAGGGAGATATGTTGAAAATACAAACATAAAATTATTTTTTTATTTTCTTCCTCCAAAATTAATAAATATTATTTTATTATTTTAACTATTCTTTTATTAATTTTCCTTAGGAGGCCCATTTTGAGTTGAAATTTACTCTAATGGTTACTACTGCATCATCAATAGTCTTTCCTTTTGGCCACATCAGAACTTGTCAATCTATAAATGCAACTCTCATGCCTTTTGCATCTAATGTAGAGATGGAGAGAAGGTTCTTCTTTAGTCCTAGTACAAATAGGACATCCTTTATTTTCATAGACTTTCTAGAGTCTAATTTGTAGGAGGATTCTCCACTACCTTTTATTGGATACTATCAGTCATCCCCAAGTTTCACCTTGTGGGGTGATTCATGTTCTAATAGTTTCATAAATTATTTTTTCAATCTCGTCATGTGTTTGGAAGCCCCACTGTCTATAAGCCAATCACTGCTTCCATGTGTGATGTTTCCTGTGAGAGAAAAAATAAAAACATATTCTTCATCACTTCCTTGTTTGATTTTGTTCTTGGAAGGATCATCATCTTCTGCAGCATGAGCATGATCTCGTTTCTTGTTTCTCTTCCTCTTGTGAGATCTATCTTTGTTTCTAGGACAATCTCTTGCAAGGTGTCCTTTGTGATGGATTGTTCTTCTTATCTTGGATTGTACTATGAGAGCTTGATATTCACTTCCCATCTTTTCTTCTCATGCTAATATTCAATATTGTTCTTGTGAGCATTCCTCCCATAGTCTTATAAACTTGATTAGCTTCTTTCTGGCACAGATCCCTTGAATGAAAGAGTTCCATGCCCTAGGAAGACCATTCAAGGTGCTCATCACAATTTTTGCATTCTATACTTCTTCATCTATTTCTTCAAGTTGTTCCTTGATCTGAGAGACCCTTGTAAAGTAAGACTGGATGGTCTTCGCATTCTAGATCTTTATATTCTTCAATTGGTTTATTAGAGTCATCTTCCAGTTTATGTTCTTCCCTTCAAATAACTTGGTCAGGGCATCAAACATCTCTTTAGATGTCTTTAGGTAGGACACCTATGGTATGAGGTGATCCTTGATTGAATAGGCAATAATAGGCCATGACCAATTTATTCTTGTGTAAGGCCTTAACCTCATCTCCCTTTGGAACTAGAACCTCTTCATTGATGTAAGAGTCCATCTCATTTTCTTCATGGAATAGGGAGATCCTATACTTCCAGGCTCAGAATTTATCAGCTCCCTCAAGATTGTCATCAAGCTTGGTATGATGAGAAATATTAACAGAGAACCTAAAATGGAAATGCAAAAGATTTATATCTTACCAGGTTAAGATGTTGGAATTAGATCTGGAGCTGAATTTCTACAGAGCTGGTTTTCTAGTTCAGGAGTAGATTACGATTTGAGTTTCCTAGAGTTCTACCCAACCAAAAACTTTGATATTAATCTCTAAACTTTGGTTTTGGGGAGTATATCAATCCAGGCCTCGGCTCACTCAAAAATTCCACTTCTATGGAAAGCCCTAATTTCCCACAGTAGTGTCGGGTCAAAAACTGAAAATGCTCAAAATCAGATTCTTCTTCGACAAAAATATGCACCCTAGGGAGGAGAGTCATCCTAGCC
The DNA here is from genome assembly GCA_001517045.1 of Pseudotsuga menziesii. Taxonomy (NCBI): domain Eukaryota; kingdom Viridiplantae; phylum Streptophyta; class Pinopsida; order Pinales; family Pinaceae; genus Pseudotsuga; species Pseudotsuga menziesii. The sequence goes on from LPNX010624642.1 coordinate 1,163,522, forward strand.
TCCTTTTGCTGAAAATATGTGGAGAGAGATCCAAAAAGTAGGAATCCCTATCTTCAACAATTGCAGAGTGTCTTCTTCTCAAGTTAGCTCTGAGGCCATGTTATATTTTTAACATTTAATATATATGATCTGAGGATCTTATCTAAGAGAATAACAAGCACAACAATCAATCACAAGAGGCAATGAACACAAAGATATTCCTCAGGGAAACCATAAAAGAGAAAACCCTACAACTTCCTCAGAGATAGAATCAGCACCAAAAGTAAAACCCAAACATAGTAAGATGATCTCTCGATAGCAGTAGTATCTCTCTTTCTTGTCCCAACTTCTTCTTTCTCTCTCAGTTATGTGCTACAACTGAGTGTGAGTGAATGTGTGTTAAATAGAGAGGCTACCTATATATTTATATTAATTTCCAACTTGAAAATAACTCACTAGGGCCTACTTCTCTAGGAGAGTCTAATAACCCTAGGGCCCCACAACTGCGGGGAATTTAACCCTTAATCAATACGGAGGGTTACACTCTATGACTTTACACAACTTGTTTTCATTATTGAATCTCTTGATAGGAACAATGGGGCATGACATGACTCAATTAAATTACAGATACTTCCCGATAGAAACATTGGGGTACAATACATAAGATATACAAGTGAATACATTCTGAAGTTGCAAATACATCAACATAAACTATTTAAAAATTAGAATTGCATTATGTTTTAGTTTTTATAACAAATTCACATAAATATCGCCAAAACAAAATAAATAAAATAATATAGTAAAGTAATCCTCTTCTTAACCTAATAATCAAAAGCACTATAATCTAGGTATTCTCTTAACAGGTTAAGAGACAAGAGGCATCCATAGAACTTTTTTTTTAATACCTCTCATTTCCATAAACCCCCAAAATAGATCAATAATGCACAGATCAGTCTTGATCATGATCTATGGAATAACTATAGACGTACTATATGAATTTATAAATATCTAATTATATGCTAGTAGATACGTAAGTATTAAAATCACAAATATCCCATCTATTAATTAACTAACAGTACCCAACTGAGTCGATGGTATTAAAATAAAATATTGATTTCTTTATGCATCTAGCCCCTATTTCCCCAGCTAAAATAGGGATTAAAATTTTATCTTATTAAAACCAAATCTACTACAAAATTCAACTTGGGATTTCAAATCTATACAAATAATTGAAACATCTAAATATCCATATGTTGTAGTAAGACCACCAGTAGATGGTGTCCATTAAAAAAAATCACGATAGGATCTATCATGAAACAACCTTTGTGTAAACTTAATTTAATGATAGGTACTACATTAAACTTCCAGTGATGCATGAATACCAGAAAACACATAAATAAGAATTTGGCACGGCCCCTAAGAGTCGCAGTACTCTTTTAATATCAAATTTTAAACAATGTGGATTCGAAATGATTGTGGATGTAATACTATCACCAATGGCATCCAATGTTCTATTAAAAATGCCAACATTTAAATAATTTTACAATCCAAGGTTGAAAAAAGTGGTGATAATCCCATCAGCGATGGAACCCATGATAAAGTTTTAATCCATAGAACAAACACACACAAAACAAGTTTAAAGATAAATGTTGGAAAAGAGAGGTTGTGAAGCATCTGTTAGGTAGTTTATGAACCATAAGGGTTGAACCATTTAAACAAATTAAACTTATCTTATGTAGAAGGTGAAATCTTGAATTCCTTCACGACCCTAAACCCCATCCAAGAGCCACCTGCATTTTAGACGATCTAGAACAATTAGTAAGCGAATACTGTCTAAATAAATAATAAAAAAAGTTAAGGGTGCTTTTACCCACCTCAATATGTTAAAGAAGCATGCATGGGGGAGGTGACCCTATCGCCACCCTTGTTGGATCCTTCAAACCTATAGATGTCCACATTCACGATTAAAAGCATTTTTGTTTTAAATTGGAAAAAAACTAAGAGTAAAACATAATTTTCCTTACCTTGTTCAATTATAGAGAGGGATAAGGGTCAGATCCTCCTATACTCCCTTATCCCTCCTCTTCCTGGATTTAAACCACATCCAATAAATCATTGCTAGTCTTTAAATCACAAAACGATTTTGATAACACAATTTATTACAGAGTTGTTTCAAACTTACTAAGACGAAGGAAATTGAACAACCATGGAAAAATTTGTATGGAATATCTACGTAACAACTAGTAAGGACAATACTGGTTGAGGAATAAAACACCATAATTAACCTCCCACATAGCTTGACAAACAATCATTAAAGAAAAAATTAATAATTTGGGTAGGTTTTAACGGGTAAAACCTCTCAACATACCCATGGGAGGTAGAGATTCTCCCAAACATTTGCAGACCAAATTAAACTTTGAAATTTAAATGCTCAAACATGCAAGGGATCCACATGAAAACCTAAACGAAAAAATCCTTTCTATCATGATGTACATGTGGACGACAAAGATTCAATCTTAAGTGATCCTTAAAGGCCTGGCTGCGTTGTCAACTCATAGCCACTGCAAAACTTTCTTTCTTAAGTGAACCACAATACAAACCCTTTATAACCCATCATAACAAACAATAGAAGGTTATCATAACATGTCAATAATTGCATTAAACCAAGGATCAATTATGGTATAAACCCCATAGCCCCAGCTCTATATAAACAAGTAAATCAACACAATAACCATAATATATGGTAAACCTTGTACATTAGGACCAAGGTTATACCTTGAGTCCCTTTTAACCCTTATTGCATGTTAAATAATGGGACCAAGGATATACCTCTAGTATCCCAACCCTTTTCATATGCAACTATAGCATCAAGGATTAATAGTTAAGGTAGTAAATAAGGACCAAGACTTAGCCATAGGGATAAGAAAGCCTCTAGTCAAACTTACAATAAGATAACTATAAAATGGATCAAATAAATCACCTTCAGGTTAATGACAAATGTTATTTAGTTTAACCTTGCAAACATTTGTGTCTTTTTTAACCTATCAAAGACCAGTTTTGGAAATTGTGTAAGCCACTATACAAGGAAACATTAATTTTACTTATGCCGCAGTAACTTTTACATGCTAGGTTATTCACTTGGAGTATAAAGACATATTTATATAGTTATATGTTTATAAATTTTTATTATTATTATGGAATTTAGAGGTTCATGAGAGAATGGTAATAGAGCATGGTTACAACACTTGGCCTAAACCAGCCCAACGCTGAAGATGTTAAACCAGAAAACTAATTTTATTTATTGCGGTGTGGTTATCTTACGAAACATGAAGAGAAGGATAACTTTATTTTTGCAGGAAATTATGGCAGATGTAGTAATGTTTGTGGAAGAATAATCTCATCCTAGAAATCTTGTGAACACTTAAGAGGGTAATCAAAGGGAGGGTGAAATTTGGGTAAACCTTAATGAGAGTCGAAATGAAAACCCATCCGAGCTATAATGAACTGTTAAAGAACTAAGATCAGAATTAAAAATACTTAGGGAAGATAATGAACGGATTTTGAAAGCACAAGAAGAACTAATAACATTTTCCTTGCTAAAATACATAGTAATGAAAAAGATAAACAAAAATAAGTTGAACTTAATATGACCAAATATACACCTAACAAGCGCAAGGGAAGGACGTTGGAATTTTATATCCTTGAGGATGAGACTTCCAGTGAGGAACCATACACACACCACATAGAAAAACATCAGGATTCTAATGAAAGTAGTGACAATAATAAAAAGAAAGATGTGCAAAGCCTATGAAGATATTTTAAGGGAAGTTAAAAAAATTAAACCTCCTGTGTTTAATAGTGAGATCGAGAAAGGAGAATAGGAGGAAGCCTCGCTATGTAGGATGAAGAAATAATTCTAGATATATAACTATTCCAATGAACTAAAGTTGAAAATGGTCTCTTATAACTTAGTTGGAAAACTAGATACTTGGTGGCAAGATATAAAAAAGAACGTTACATAACATGGAAAACCTTTAAAAAACACTTTAAACTAAATTACCTTTCAGAATAGTACTATGAAGAAAAAGCTAAGGAATTCTACAAATTAAGGTTAGGTGTTATGACCATGAAGGAAATATGTACTAAATTCCTAAGTCTACATCATTTTGTACCATATATAATAGATGAAAAACCAAAATACAACGCTTTCTCAGTTGCTTTCCTATTACGTTTAAAGAAAGGATTGAGTATGACAATCTGAAGACATTGGAAGAAGCAATGAGAAAAGAGAATTTATGTTATGATAAGAATAAGAGTAAAAGAGAAATTTTACCTAATTGGAAAACAAAAAGAAAAGATAACTTTGATCCAATAAAGAATAATACTAAGTTTTACAAAAATACTGGGAATACTTATAAAGGGTATCAAGGTAGTAATTAGAAAGGTTTTAAACCACAAAACCCTATAGCAAAAGAAAGAAAACCTCCCTCTATCTTTAATAAAAACACTGCACAGAGGGAAACCTTAAAATGTTAGAATGTGGTGAACCACATTATTTTAAATATTGTACTATAAGAAAAAACAACTTCAATAATGTTCACTCCATTAAAGAAGCTGCTGCAGTTGGAGATATGGTGAGAAGCATGCCCATAATCAGTGTTGCATTGGAGAATCGACAAGCAAAACATCAAAATTCAATGGTCGAAATTGAGGGTATGATAAAAATTCAACTGATTTCCATGCTAATTGATCTAGGTGTTGTTGTCATTTACCCAAGTGTTGCAGCTGCAACAATTTCCCAAAATTCCCAAAAAAAAATTAGGACGCTCCTTTGCTTCGATTAGTTCTTTGTCTTTGAGTTAATTCTAAATGCTTGGATTGAGCTACCAATTTTTTTTATTCCTCCTCGGATGCTTGAAGTAATACGCTATTTGATCAAGCTTATCGTTTCCTTTGAATGCATTTGAAGCACGCCTGAATCGGAAGTTATTTTGGTCAGTGCCCCGCCGTTGCAGGTGGATCTTTGTTTTGGTCTTCCGCCGTTGCGGAAAGAAATATACTTTAGTCTTCTGATCTGTTGGTTCTCACATCGGCCGATCATTTGGTTTATGTTGAAAGGATTTGTCATTTCTTTCTCCGCCATTGCGGATGGAAAATCACTTCCTTTCCCGATCATTGCCTAAATATTTCGTTTCCCACCATTGCAGATGGACGTTCGGTTTTGACTTCAACTTTTCTCCCGATTCGATCGGTTTAATCAGCTGCTTTTTGATTTTGCATCGAAACTGTTATGAATTCTTCTTCTACTGTTGCAGATGGAAAACTGCATTCTCTCCCGATTATGGCTTATTGTTTTCATCGAGCCCGTAAATCTTGGGCTGCCGTCGTTGCGGCTGTGGGGAGTTTTCTCCTTCCGACCGTTTGAGTCATTTTACCTTCGATGTTGTGGAGGGTCGCACCTTTGTAGCTCCGCCGTTGTGGCTGCCGAATGCTTTTCCTTGCCGATCTCTTAGTCGTTCCGCTTCCGATGCCGACCCCGTGTTGCGGAACGGTTTATCATTTGTACTCCCGACGTTGCGGACGTGATGTCCTTACGGTTCCACCGTTGCGGATGAAAGAAGAGCTATCCCTTCCAATGTGTATTCGTTTTTTTTCCGATTCAGACTTTACCCATTGCGGTTGGCTTAACACTTTGGCTGTCCGCCGTTGCGGAAGGAAGTTTCCTTTCAGCTTCTGATCCAAAAGTGGTCCGCCATCTGATATGTTACCCGCCGTGAGAGTTTGACCATATGTATATATATGGGGTCGAGAAGTTATTTTTCTATTGTTGTTTTTCAACTGTCGTTTCGACTATCGCAAGCTGTCAAAATCGTGCTGTCGTGCTCGCCTGGTCCCTCATTTTCGGTACACGCAGTCCAGGTGTCTCCACCATGAAACTTGACAGGATTCTCCACGCTAGTTACACATTAGTGCCATGTAGGCTTCATTTTCCTTTCTTCTTTCCATTGAACATTTAGTGGTTTTATTTTCTACAGTGGTTTGTTTCCTCGGCCGTTTTCCTCGTCCCGTTAAATTATATGCCTATATAGGTGGAGTTTTTATCTTGGCTGTCCGTGGGAGGGCAGTTTGGCCCTTAGAGTATTTTTTACATATCGTCGTTGCTATATCACCCTGTGCATAGAGACTTAGGGGGTCTGGTGCAGATGACCGTTACACTATCTGCACCAAACCACCATGTATGATGATATATGGTGGAGATAGGCTTGCCATGTCCCTTGTGGATTTGGGACTGTTTGTTCTGTTTTTGGGCTTCCTGAATTGTTTAAACCCCAACCGTCTCCGTCATGTTGTTCCGCGCGATCCCATTTCGAGCTCAGTGGTCGAAACCCAACCGGTTGAAAGGGATATATCACTGCTTTTAGTGTTTTTGGCCATAAGCTGCGAGGGCACGATTTTGTCATTGTGAAAGTCTCATATATCCTTCCCCTATTTTCCCTGCGCAGTGAAACGATAATGTCGTACGCAGAGAGTGGAGGTTTTCTTCACGTTAATGTAGATGTTCTTTTCACTCGATTATATTATTGTTCATCATGCTAGAAATAGACAAAGTCACTGAACACTGCACATTGTGTTTCAATGGTTTTGTTAGTTAGGCCATTTTAGCTTATATACATGTATATATTTGCTTCATTGACTGATTGCTATCATGTTAAACATAGAGGAAACAATACACTGCACATTGATGTCTTCAAGTTTGTCACTCAGCCAAAAGGGCTTAATGTTACAATTTTATGGCAGGAAGAATCCACAATGTCAAAGAGGCAAAAGAAGAAGACCTCGGTGGTCGAGGAAGAGCCCGAAGTAGAAGTTGTCACTAAAACTGAATACATATACGAAGACACTAAGTGTATTTCTTGTATCGAACCTGAATACCAGTGGGGGGAAGTATATAGATTGATCACTCGTAGAGAGGTTCATGACATGGGCTTAGAAGAAGAGTCCATATATGCCAACATAGAAAGATCTTCATTGATCAAGATCACCACCAGACCACAGATGTTCCCATGCTTTGAAGTAATCAGATGGATTCTGCCCTGGGCAGATGTCACAACAATGATTCTGGAAAATGTTGAAAGACATGGCTATGCTACATATAGCCCTGGATATGTAGCGTTGGCTTACCACTTGCCAGAAGCCCAAGTATTTTTATCTGATGATTGGCTGAACAACATTAGAATCGACCTGGTAGAGACTCTTAAAAGGATGCTGTTGCGGGGAAAAAATTACAGATATAGACTGATGGGTGATTAAGATACAGAAAGCTTAAGGGCTCCTTATAGGTTCATAGCTTTAATGCTGAATAGGATTTTTGGAAGAGCACATGGTAGGTTCTTCAAGTTGGAGTGGATACCCATCATTTTTCATGTTGCAACCCAGGGGACAATTTTCAACTAGGCTATCTTTGTATCAAATAGTCTTTCAGCTTGCTTGGCCTCAGCTTTGGGAGGAGTGGCCCAAAAGAGGTCTAAATTCTATATGAGTTCCATACTCATCGATTGCATATTGTGTAATCAGCCTTTCCTCGGACTCATGTGCATCTGGGATAGGGAAAGAATGCCTATCTATGCTGCCTATAAACCGTTGTGGGCACACAAATATCATAGCCATTATCGAGAAGTATGTGAACACTTTATCATGCCCTTATACACAATCATTTTCCTAAAGGAGTGTGATTGTATGTCAGAAGAGGCACTGCAACTGAAAGAGTAGTATGCAGACTACTATTTCACTGAAAATGGCTTGTACTTCAGGATGTTTGGAGGCTCGAGACCACTTTCCATGCTGCCCAAATAAGCAACTGATTACATTATTCACAAGGAGGTAGTTAGACAAGTGTTCCTAGATGGAATAGGCAGCTTTCTGTTTGAGCACAAGAAGACCACCTATCTTCCTTTGCCCTTCAAGTTAGGAAGCTAGAAGTTCACCAAATTGAAGAAAGCCGATGAATTTGTAGAAGAACTGGAAAGATTTCATTTTGGCGAAATGCCCTTCTGTAGAAATGATACTCAAGGCAAAGTGGATGAACACTGTAAAGAGCACAACGTGCATTTTGAGTATGCCCACCATTGGAATCGAGAGGAGTCCATATTCCGAAATGCAATAAACATGACATCCTTGCAAAGAAGGTTTAAGAATAATATTACCACAAAAGGTGAGAAGGGAGATGAACAAGCCAAGGCTGATGAAGAGCCCAGAAAGAGAAATGAGGAAGCCCAGAGGTTGGTGCAAGAAGCTACAGGGTGGCTACACATAGAAAAAGAAGAGAAAAGAAAGGCTACTCAGGAAGCAGCTGAGAAAGAAGAAGAAGCAGCTAAGAAAGAAGAAGAAGAAAAGAAAAGAAAGCTGGATGAGGAGCTTCAAAACAAAGAAGCTGAAAGGCTAAAGTTGACACAGACATAGGAGTCAGCTTCTGAAATAGCTGCAGGGCAGACCCAGGATGTGGAGAACTCTGAGGTTCAGGACCCACAAGTACCTATTGCTAGCACACCCATGGTCCCCACACCGAATTTAGTCCCCTTTGTGCAGAATAAGGGAGAAGAGATCCCTGATTTTAACACTGTGTTTTATGACAGGTCTACAAAGAGGATAGTAAAGAGAACAAAAAAGATGGTTGAAACAAAAGATATGCCTGGTAAAATGATAACAGATGTAGTTGTTATGTTGGGAATAGAACAAGATCCAATATTCACCTTGAGAGCCGGGACTGCACTAATCCACGCCTTAGAAGATAACATGGACAAGGTAATAACTGACTTGGAGCAGTCCAAGAAGTCCTCTGCTCAGTTGAAAGATACATTGAGATGAGAAAGAGAGGAAGGAAATAGGCTGAAGCGAAAGTATGAAGACATGCAGAGGGAGATAAAGGCTTCTAAGGCTGAATTGCAGGCCCTCCAAGTAGAAATACAGGTTATGAAAACTACACAGGAGGCTCTGGAGAAAGTGCAGAAAGAATGTCAAGAGCTAAGGAGTGAAAAGGAAAAGCTGTTGGAAAAATTAGAAGAGTTAGAAGAGCAGCAAAAGATTATATTACAAGCCAGTGAGATGCACTCCCAAGAGTAGAAAGAGAAACATCAAGAGTATATTTCTTCTCTGACAACTGCTCTGGAGGAAGCAAGGGAGTAGCAGGTTAACCTCCAACCATTCAAAGAGCATATCTTGACCCAGAAGGCTAAGATGCTGCAGCTACATAATGCTATAGAAGGAGAAAGGTGCAAGGTGCTGCAGGTAGATAGCAGATTGGAGTAAATCCTGGAGACTTCCTCTTACTTTGTAGATCGATCTCAGGACATCCTTGAATTCATGACTGCAAGGATTGCAAGGCTGGAAAACAAGGAAGAAACTCCAGCAGAACTGCCATCAAAGGATATATAGGCCCTCAAGTGGGATTATGACTTGCTGGAATTTGCTATAAATACCGTGGAGGATTTCAAAAAATCAGTTAAGAAGATGAAAGGAGCATGCACCGAGTTTTTCATAAGGCTTCTCATTACCTACAACCGGTTCCAGATAGAGGCCGAGCAGAGGCTTGAGGTTTTCCCGGATCACAATGCCTTTGTAGAGCTGTTGCAGAAGAGATACCAGGAGGAGGAGGCCAAAGTACAGCAGATTAAAGCACTGAATGATCATATCCTGAGGAGCGAAGTAGATCATTCAGCTATCGACGTGCAGCTTCTGGAGGATTAGCTTCGATTAAGTGCAGCCAGGATTGAGGCTATAAAGAACCAGGCTGCTAAGTTTGAGATTAATATTTAGTTTTTAGAGCCTTGTGCGTTTGAGGGCATTGCCTCTGAAGCTTCGGCATGGAAGACATTTCTAGATACCCAAGTGGGACCCTCCTCATAAAGGATTGGTCATTTTTGTAATATGTAACATTTTGTAAAAAACCTTTGAGAAAAGTCAAGCGTTGGGAAACAGAGAGTTGGGAAGTCCAAAGGTCACTTTGGGAAGCCCAACCTTCTCACCTTTTTTGTATAAATGTAATAGACTAAGAGGGAGAAAAGGCTTTTTCCCAGTTAGACATGAAAAGCTATATTGTAAGAAGAAGTATTTCTCTTTGCAATAAAGAAGCATTGTTTTCCTGTTGGAGAAAGATTGGTGGCACTTTCAAATGTTATGTTGTGGATGGCTGAAAGATGAACTATTTTTTTTTTCCAGTTTCTATCCATAAACCGTGAGATCGTTCTAACTCTTAGAACCTATGTTCTTGTTAAAATGATTTCTGTTTTATTTTGTGGAATTACCACCATGAGTAATGTATGCTGTTCATAAAACAATTGGCTATCTGATTGTTGAAATATCTTTGATCATCCATGCATTGTGGAAAGAAATATCAGCTAACTATAGTTTCTCTTTATGTTGCATGTACAATACACATTACTCATAAATAAGTTACAATCTGGCTCCCCGGGGATAGATAGATAGATAGATAGTTAGTTTTATTTCTGCACATGTGATTTAGATGCTTGTGAGCCTAAGACGAGAGGTAAGAACCTGCGCATCACATTGTGAATGCTCCTTGCATCCTTATCATCCTGCATGGTTAATTAGGCATCTGCATATCATATTTAAGTCAAAAAATACAAAAATATACACGGTGGACTGGGCCGCAACTGGTAAAACCTTTGTTTTGTTACTTTGACCTACGGTAGCCGGACTGCAAACCGGACGGATTCCCCATACCAAACAGTCATGGGATAGTTGGGAACGTTGAATGGGGAGAATCCCTTTCTATTGCTGCCTACGAATTTCCAGGCCTCAACAGTTCTGGCACTAGAAGGAGGGACACCAGTGCATGGCTGGCCGTGGAAACTTATTTTCCCAAGATTACCTTACCAGCAAATGTTTTGAAGCTTGTAACCTGACCCAAGTACTTACAAGTTTTGGGTTATGCCTTTGAAGTAAGAAATCCTGTTCTCACCCTATGTTTCTTTTTACTCAGACTTTCTTCTTTTACCTGTGCTCATGGCTAGCGTAATTGTGAATCAGCCCAACCCATTGCCTGCCTGGAAAGCTAGAACCCCTTTGAACCTCACCCCTCCATTATATAACCTACCTCAAGCTTTTGATAAGCTCCTGCCTAAGTTTGACCCTGAGGAAAGGATTGTTGTAGATGACCACTTACAAAGTTTCTATTTGGCGGTAGAAGGGTTAAGGGCTGGGGAGTACGAAGATGTTGTCTGTAGATTATTCCCTCATACCTTGAAAGGGGTAGCTGCTTCATGGTATTTTTCTCTGCCCACAAACTCGATCCTAGACTAGAATACTTTTGAAAGAATATTCAGAAATAAATATGCAGCTCAGAGAACTCATGCCTCACTAATTAAAGGTATTGGTTTGTTAAGAAAAGAGAAGAATGAGAAGGTACATAGTTTCACTCAAAGATTTTCAATATACCTAAAGAACTTTTCTGAAGCTGAAAGACCCTTTGACAAAGTCTTAATTGAATATTATACCTCAGCTCTAGGACCTGAGATGGCCATGTTTACCAAGATGAAAGCCAAACCTACATTGGTAGAGACTTATGAAGAGGCGGAAAGGGTAGAGGCGGAAAAGGAAAGCATAGAAGACTATCTTGAGCAACTGAGAGAAAACACTATCGAGAGAAGAACGTTATTGCTGTCTAAACCTAAAGAGGAATAAGCATGTGATTTTGAGGAAATGCTGAAAGTGATGCAGAAACTATCCAACAGAATAATAGATCTAGAAAAGGAAAGGGAAATGCGGAAAAATTACAAAGCATACTATCCAAAAAGAGAGGATAGCAACCAATGTAAAATCCCTCCCCCAAATTTAGCATCAATGAACATAATAGAGGTGGGGGGAGACAATTTCTGCACTTTTCACCAACAACCTCAGTCGGAAAAGAAGTGCCCTTAATGGTTGAATTCAATAAACTTGGTTATGAATCAGCTGCTAGATTCTAAAATGACCAAGGACAGTGGTAAAGAGGAAAAGAAAAACTAGACTATGGAGAAACAAGATAATCACACCATGTTTTCATGGGATGGTGTCTCACTTTTTGACACTGAAGAGAGCACTCTCAAAACTAAATGCACACCTACAGCAACAAAGGACATGGATTTAACTATTTCGAAGATCAAAAGATTGCAAAAGAATGTCAAAAGAAAGGTAGATACCAATGATAAAGATAAAACACCTGAAGCCACTACCCTCAACTAGGAGGCAGAACTGAGCAATAAGACTGTCAAACCTATGGAAGATGTTGAGGAAAGAAGCGCTGAAAAAGTTAAGGAAGTTAAATAAGAAATACCCACCGAAAACCAACCTGTGGAGGAAAAGGTCAAATCAACTGGGGAAAGGAAAACTAGCACCCCACCTTTCCTTTTGACTCTGGAGATTTTGAACCATAAGGTGCATAATTTCCTGGTGGACTCTGGATCATCAGTGAATGTTATGCCTCTTGCAATCTACAAAAAAATTAATGGGCAGCTAATACCTACTGATTGGGACGTCACTCAACTAGACAAGACTACTGTCAAAGTGGTGTGGGAGATGAAGAATGTTTTGATTCGATTGTCTACAAATAAAAATATATGTCAGTACCTTGATATTGTAGTAGCAGACATACCTGATGGCTATGGATTGATCTTGAATTGAGACTGGTCAGCACGACTAGATGGTTACTTTGCTTCAGACTGGTCACACCTATGGTTGCCTCAGAAGGGTAGCCCAAACCTGATTAAGATTTTAAGAGAGCCCTACATGAAGCACAATGTTACTGGGCTAGGAGAGGGAAATGAATCTGCTGATTCTATCTTGGGAAATTATCTAACTGAGCTGAAGCTAAGACATCACACCTCAAAAGAGGCCAGTTCGATGATTGATACTCAGCCTGAGCTCCTTCAACTTCCTCAGGCTGAAAGGGATGAATGTAGGATAGTAGACATGTGTTCGATTTCAAAAATAGCACAGCTAGACCATGGTTAGATATCTCATGTCTATAATCCAGCCCACCCCTTAACTCGTTTGATTGAAGATTCTTAAGGGCGGGCACCATTTTCTTTTCTTTTTCTTTGTACATAAATAAATTGATTTGTTTGCTTTAAAGATTTGATTATTGATTTGAGGTTGTTCTATTTTAATGATTTTCTTTACTTTTATTGTTTTGTTAGTAGTTCTGTTGATTTTGAATAAAGAGGAAAACTTTTGGTTGCAATGGAAACATCAGGGCTCTTTATTAACTAAAATCTTGAGCAAAATACTGTGCTTTAAAGTACAGAAGGTCTTCTAGTAGCAGTGTTCCTAACTGGCCATGCATTCATTGAAGTCTTACTTAACCCATGTAAATAACTCAGAAGTAAAGAGGCCTGGAATACTATTTCGAGGCTCCATCCATTTCACATCTTAAATATCGAAAGGGGTGTTGCTAGGGTTTTAGCCCTAGCTTGTGCAAATGAGCACCTACTAAGGAATATGGATTCCTTAGTAGCAGTTCAATGATATATGAATTAAATAATGTTAAACGGAAATAAAAGCTAATCTAGACATTCATGAAGCAATACGGTGAAAAGTAAATAATAATCTTTATTGATGTTACCTCCAATGAGGAGGTTGATGGCGTCCGTTGCGCTGGTCCGATGTCGGTGGCTTCGAGCTCCAAGCTGCTTCTTCTCTTTCTCCGATGGTGGAAATGGGCCAAAAAGAGTTCTCAATGGTGAAAGTAGCTTAATGGTAAGCTAGGGTTTCAGGAACAATTTCGGCAGAGGCAGGATACTTATGATCATGGGTATGGAATAATGGGTCTCCATCACTTATTTATAAAACCATGTGGTTTAGGTAAGCTTTTTAGGGTTTTAGCTATTTAGGGATTCCTCTTTTTTCCTCATTATTTTACATTTTTTATTCCTTTTTTTGGATATTTTTGGAGGAAAAAAGGATTTTATAGCCTTTTGGAGGCATTTTAAGCTTTTTGGTGACCTTTTAGATGGTTTTATGGGTTTTTGATAGAGATATGGTAGGAAAGTGGACAAATGAGTCATGTAATGGGGTAGATGAGGTAGTTAACCATTTTTGGGTGTTAACAGGTTGCCCCCTGATGTGTGAGGGCAGGAGCTCATCGTATGGCCGATGGACATCATGAGTCATGTTTGGTTTTTCTTGGGGTGTGGAGAAGAGAAGGAAGCAACTGAAGTCCGGGACACCGATCTCGAACCACTTGCAAGGACTGAAAAGTACATAACCTCAATAATGGATGAGGGATCATCCGATAATATGGATGAGGCGGGCATTCCCATGCTCGTATCAGAATATAACATAGCAATATAAATGGTCCTCAAATACTGAATGAGGAAAAATCTCAATATACGGACGAGGCGGGCATTCCCATGCTCGTATCAAGATACATAAAAATAACTGTGTATATCATGAGAGTCTAGAGGGGACATCAATCTGGAACATACTGCTGGGCTGACCATGTCTGAGATGAACAAATGATGCACTGAAATGAGGTGAGTGCTACTGAATGGGGTTCCAAAGGAACTGATAAGCTGCTAAATCATAGTGACAATGGTCATAATCGCAATGGTGCGCTGTTCTGGAACTGAATCTGGGTACTCGAGGAAGCATGAAGTCGGATAGCTTCTGAATACAATCGCCGACGCAGCCCAAACATCCACGGGAACATATAACTGAGCGTTCTGAAGTGACTCACCAATGTGCTAGAGTCGGGGGAAATCCGGGGTCTTTGACAAATCATGGAGGGGACATAAATCCTGCGCGATTCTCAACGATGCGATCAAGGTGCTGATGTCGAGCATGTGAGAAACAATCATTCGGAGAGGCAATGATAAGTCCTCCCAAAATGATCCGTAGGCACTCAACACAGATGGTGATGGGTCCAAGGCGTAGGGACCTCTGGGTCTATCCTCTGGAATAGAGTTGTTGTCGTTGACAGAGGGAGACCTGCAACTATCAAGGCAATGATGTTTCCTTGACAGGAGCGCGAGGTGAAAAACCGAACTGTGATAGTACTGATGGCAGGAGTGGTAAACTGGGGGGAACAACTGGGCAAGTAGAGTGAGTGGACTCAAACTTCCTTTGTTCAGAGTATGATGGCGGGGATGATCGGGCAGCATATGAAACTGGCTGGTGGTAAAGGGAACGTGTCTGTATTTATCTTGAGGGCGAATGGGCTGATGGAAACTCAGGCTGTGGTAAGATGGCAAGGAACTGCAGAGTACTCAGAACAAAGGCGACCTGATGGGGGTGCTGCCGAGAGGATTGATCATAGCGCCAAGAGGCGGGGGGTGACTTCTTCATGGGTTATGGAACGAGAAGAAGTGTGGATATATAAAATGCTACTATCGTGTGGATTTTTCGAGCCCATGACAGTACATGCTCGTGGTTTCTTTCATATTTACGGAGCCTGAAAGCAAATAAGAAGGCTCTGAAGTACTGAAATGGTACTGTCATGTGGATTTTTCGAGCCCATGACAGTTCATGCTCGTGGTTGCTTTCATATTTAAGGAGTCTGAAAGCAAATAAGAGGACTCTGTATTAATGGAATGGTACTGGCATGTGGATTTTGCGAGCCCATGACAGTTCATGCTCGTGGTTGCTTTCAATTTTAAGGAGTCTGAAAGCAAATAAGAAGACTCTGAAGTATTTGAATGGTACTGTCGTGTGGATTTTACAAGCCCAGGACAGTACATGCTCGTGGTTGCTTTCAATTTTAAGGAGTCTGAAAGCAAATAAGAAGACTCTGAAGTAATGGAATGGTACTGTCATGTGGATTCTACGAGCCCATGACAGTTCATGCTCGTGGTTGCTTTCAATTTTAAGGAGTCAGAAAGCAAATAAGAAGACTCTGTATTAATGGAATGGTACTGTCATGTGGATTTTGCGAGCCCATGACAGTTCATGCTCATGGTTGCTTTCAATTTTAAGGAGTCTGAAAGAAAATAAGAAGACTCTGTATTAATGGAATGGTCAGGCAAGGAGGAAGTGTTCAATTAAGGAACATTTATGATGATTAGAACTGATGGTGGGGGGGGGAACAATGGTGGGCTTCCTTGCAGGGTGGATGAATGGTGGAAAAATAACGAAACCTTTGCAGTATGACAGGAGTGAATGGCTCATGTAAAAAGTGTGGAACAATCAGACGGCGGCCGATGTGGCACGCTAATCAAGGTAGCAAGATGTCCGGGCACAATGTTATGATTGTACCTAGGTGAGAGCGTGAAAGCATCTCAAGCATCATCACGAGCTCGGAAAAGTGATTCCGGTGATATAAAAAGTACTAAAAATGGAGGGCGGCCGAAGTGGCACGCAAACCGAGACGATTATTGGTGTCTAAAAATGGGCAAAAAATAATTTCGAAAAAATGATGCAACGAAGTGACCATTGTGACGGTCTCGTCATGCTGGTTCCAATGGTGTAAACGGTTCGGAAAATGGACTCCGTATGGGTTCGAAATGGCCAAACAAGGAAAGGGTCAACGGACTATAAATAGTAAGTGGGCCCAACATGACACGTCATTTGCACTATTTCCATTTTACTCACAATCGGAGTGAACCAGAGCTTACGTGGGATTTTTGGACGATCTGACCGGCGGATTTGAGTTTCGGGAGAGCCAGGTATTCCATTGAACTTATGCCTGTTTTCCTTTTGGGTTGGGGGGAGGGTTGCGGGTCCCGGGGGGGTTTTTGTACGGTCCACACGGGTGGACCGCGGGTTTCATGATCGAAACCACGGTCTTCGACCACGGTTTTCGACCGGGACAGCCGCGGTCTGGACCGCGACTGTCGGGCTTGACAGCCGCGGTCTGGACCGCGACTGTCGGGCTTGGCAGCCGTGGTCTGGACCGCGACTGTCGGGCTTGGCAGCCGCGGTCTGGACCGCAACTGTCGGGCTTGGCAGCCGCGGTCTAGACCGCGACTGTCGGGCTTGACAGCCGCGGTCTGGACCGCGACTGTCTTGTTTAGAGTTGTTTGGGAAGAGTGGGAATGTCTGTATTTTGGACATGAGTCTAATGAGGCTTCGTTGTGTGATTGATAGGATGCCACGGGTGGTATGGAGAGAGCGAGAGATGCCAGAGGGGCTGGTAGACATTATCCGAGATGACCGTCGTGTGCGGGCGATGCTTGGGATTTTCGGAATACTGAAGTTTGCTGAGATCCCGATGATTCGGTCAGCAGGGTTGCTGCTGAACCGCTTAGTGAGTTTCTGGGAGCCAGACTTACTGGCGTTCCGAGTGCAGGGGGAGAGGGTGGACCTCACCCTCACTGATGTCTATTTTCTGACGGGGTTGCCCTGCCTGGGGAGGGTAGCAGACACCCAGCCGCGGGGGTCCGCGGATCTTGATATTGTTGACATGGCAGTGCGGTTTTGTGGGGCAGAGGCTCGGGTGTATCGGAATGCACTCCGAGTTAGCGACTTACGGGAGCCAGTAGTTCGAGCGACGGCTGCATGTATAGTGCGGATCCTGGGCTCCCAGTCACCTGAGAAGGTGTCTGGGGGTCAGATGTAGCTCGTGGAGCGTACACTGGGGGGGACTTATTTTGCGTGGGGTCAGATGTTCCTGAACTGCATTCAGCGACAGCTGACCGCAGCAAAGGAAGCTGGCAAGGGATTCTGCTTTGGGTTGTTCTTGTGCACCTTCTTTATGGAGAGAGTCCCCACACTACGGCCACGGGTGCCGGTCAGGGCAGGAGGCGTGAGGGAGCCTCGTATGATTCTGTGGGGGGAGATGATGCACCGTCGTGGTGGTGGTGATGTTGGCCGGTATTTTACGGATGAGTTGTACATGCAGTGGCTCCAGTTACCACTGACGCTGGAGGACTTTCCTTATAGGGACATGGACTACACAGGGGATCTAGATGCGGCACGTCCACCAGGATAGGCATGGGGTCCAGATGGTATGTATCATTTTAATTGTTTTGTCCAGTTTTTATGTTATGTATGATATATGTTTGATATATAGTTACTGACAAGTGGTTGATTTGCAGATGTGGGCCCACAGCCGCCGCCAGGGCATGTGGTACGGCGAGGGATAGTGGCAGTTCCGGCTTTGCCTGGGCGAGGTCAGGTGCATCGGAGGGACGCAGATGGGGCACTAGAGTCTGTACGGGGGCTGCTAGGGAGGCTGCTGACAAGAGTGAGCGATGCGGGTTGGGAGGACCTTCCTCGAGATGTGATTCGGGATTGTAGGCAGGCGCCTCGGGATTTCAGAGGGATAGCGATCCGGGTGGCTCTCTTGGTGGAGAGGGCATGGGAACGGGCACCGAGGCCTAGGCGAGATGAGGACTCGTCAGAGGAGGAGCAGGAGGAGGGGTCAGAGGATGCTGACACGGATAGTGATGCAGGATATGACTCCCTTTAGGGAGTGCAGGGGACTCCCTTCGATATTTTGTAGCTTCGGCCTGTACTTGATGAGCTTTGAGGGATGCACATATATATTTTTTGTATGGCTGAGTACTGGGGTATTCAGAATATGTATAGTTCGGAACATGTATTTTTTGTCTTGTATATATATATATGCACGTGGATGCACATTTTTTGGTGATATTATCTCATTTGTACGCACGTGGATGCGCTTTATGATGTTTGATGTGTTTGTATTGCACATGGATGCAAGTAGTCTAGGGTGTTGGGCACGTGGATTCCCCTTGCGTATTTTATGTGATGCAGTATAATGTATGTATGATTAGGCACGTGGATGCCCTATGGATATTTATGTTTTATGTGTATGGATGCAAATGTTGATGTAATGCAGTCTTTTTGGTTTTTTGTATTATGGTTGGGTGAGATGCTATGGGTAATGATGCATGATGGAGGTGTTACATAGTGTGATTGATATGCTAGTCTAGGACATTGTTCGCCATTTGATCTGCGACACTATTGTA
Source organism: Pseudotsuga menziesii (assembly GCA_001517045.1). Lineage (NCBI taxonomy): Eukaryota > Viridiplantae > Streptophyta > Pinopsida > Pinales > Pinaceae > Pseudotsuga > Pseudotsuga menziesii. The sequence continues at coordinate 1,182,424 of LPNX010624642.1, forward strand.
AGCTCTTGGGACATGTGTGAATGTGATGGATTCAAACTGTCGGCTAAGTTGTTTTGTACGTAGGAATTTTCTAAATAGGCAGGGATCACGCACCTGGTAGCAGTTGTTGAGCTGGGAGACAAGTAGCTGGGAGTCCAAGAACACATGAAGGTGACGTATGCCCATCTGGAGGGCAGCAGTTAGGAGACCGGTCACAGCATCATACTCCGCTTGGTTATTGGTAGCAGTGCCGATACATATTCCGTCAAGGTGGATGCATTCGTTGGAAGGGGAGTATAAGACCCATGCTGCAGAAGCTAGGTTGGGAGACCAGCGGCTGACACCATCAGCGAAGCCGATGTAACAAGGTGGAAGAGGATCCATCTGTGGGCATGCAAAAATGCGATGAATGTGAGATTGTGGTAAAAAACGGTGAAAAACAAAAAGAGAGCAAACTGTGCAAATGCGGACCAATGAGGTCGTGGTTTCGGTTATGGGTAGAAACGTTTAAGATACAACCCATTCCGGGGGTTGGATAAGGGTCGTCCTTCAGAGTCTGCTAAAATGTATGCCCCCTTGCCGAGGCAAGTTTGCACAATGTAAGGTCCTTGCCACATGGACTCGAATTTTCCTTTACTTTTTTTGTCATTGGCTTGGTCATAGGTGAGGACGAGGTCCCCTTCATGGAAAGTTTGAGGGTGGACATGTTTGTCATAATGGGCTTTGGAGCGTGTTTTGGCAGCTTCGATATTTTGGAGAGTGGAACGATGATCTTCATCGGCTTGTTCGAGGGATAGCAGACGTTGCTCAAGGGGGGAGGTATCGAGGAGGAGCTCAATAGTGATGTGTAAGGCAGGTATCTGACACTCAATGGGGAGGACAGACTCTACACCGTGAACCAAATGAAATGGGATAAAACCAGTGGCGGTCTTGGTGGATGTACGGTAAGCCCATAAGGCAGGAAATAGCATATGGTGCCAATTTGACTTATGCCGATCGACGGTGCGTTGGAG
>LPNX010624657.1:5239-18813 GCA_001517045.1 Pseudotsuga menziesii
TGATACTAAGGAATCCGTTGTCCTTAGTAGGTACTCATTCGTACAAGCTAGGGATAAAACCCTAGCAACAGTTTTGGCAACTCCGCTGGCTTTTTTATTTATTTTATTTTCCGTTTTGTCCTTTCGGCTATCGTTTTCGGCCGCCGGAAATCGCCGTTTTTCCCTTCAGAGTCGCGTCCCGACCGCTCCTTTCCAGCCCTTAGCTGTGAACCGGCCGCACCTGTTGCCTTCAAACCCACGGTCTGCCCGCGCCTGCCTTCCAGAAACCCGCGACCTGACCGCGCCTGTTTTCTTCAAACCCGTGGTCCGCCCGCGTCTGCTGTCCAGAAACCCGCAACCCGACCGCGCCTGTTTTCTTCAAACCCGCAGTCTGCCCGCGTCAGCCGTCCATAAACCCGCGGTCCGCCCGCATCTGCTGTCCAGAAACTCGCGACTTGACCGCGACTGTTTCCTTAAAACCCGCGGTCTGACCGCACGACTTCGCCCCAGACCCGCGATCTGGATTTTTTCACTTATTTTTGCTTTTTGAACCCAGCCCCTTTTGCTGCCATATTTTCTGCACTTGCACAGCCACCTGTTCTACCTGCAGCCCCACAGCCATCTGTGTCCCCCTTTACCGAATTTGTTAAAAATTTTAGTATTGTTTATTCAGATAATCTTGCATGGTAATTTTTTTTTAATTCAGTATTATTGATATTTACGAAGTCGCCCTGGCACTTCTTTTCTGGGTTTATAACCTCACAAGCACACAATCTGTCACCTGATTCAAGTGAGACTTAAAAACTACTTAACTCAACCAACATTCTAACCCCACTTGGGGAACATAAAAGAATTTTTGTAGTTAGGTAGGATCGAGGGGATAGGCTTCCAATAACACCCCTTGGTTATTTACACTTGAGACATAGTTGTTGTCCATTAGGGAACCAAAATCCCTTAGTATTTTTTGACACGGTCACAACCGGTTTATCAGAGGGCCTCTCCCTTAGGAGGGTTGAAGTCGTGAGATTGGTTCCGGAGGTCTGAGTGGAATACTGAACTCCATTCAGTAACTGAAGGGCTACCTTTCGCAATTCTCAGGATATCCCTGTATAGGGGTATTGTGGTTAAAGGACCAAGCGGCAGATTTACCTTTCTGGACATGTCATGAATGGGGTATCTTAGTTGCCATTCTTCTAGGATTTGACTACTCGGTGTCCCTCCCGGTAGGGGGATACTTTAGCCACTTGAATTTCCTCTTCATATTGTCTGAATTGGATTTCATCACCTTGCAGAGGATATGTCTAGTTGAGTCATAATACTACTAGTTAGGTGTTTGCATGCTCTCTTACCTCCTTTTGGTCTAGTGAGTCCACCGTTTTTTATTTTTAGGCAACCTGCTTTTTTGGTATTCTGACCATTTCTATTGATACTCCGCCTATTGTAGCACGCAGTTACAGTGGGTGTTTTGAGTTGTTGTTGGCCTGAGCGCCCCATTTTTTGAGCTCTCCTTCTGCACACTCGGTTGCATTAGAGTTTTTTGAGCTGTTTTGTACCTACCTCAACCCACACAGCTTTGACACCATTTGTCACCATTGAGTCCCCGAGACATTCTTGGCACCTCAGAGGCAAGCCCCCACAGCACAGTTCACTTGACACCACCCGTCATCGACACAGATCTCGAGCCTTGTCACTTGAATCCACTCGTCAGTGACATCGGACTCCGTCACCAGATACTGACGCCCCTTATTTTACCTCTGATTCTGAGCCAGAGTCTAAGAACCCCCTTTACACTGCTCCTACTAGCCCCATGGCTGGCGTGACTCCCACTCCCATCTTGGTAGGGACCGTTGGTGGCACATCCACCACGACACCCGGTACCACACCTACTTTGGGTATGCCCTCCACGGGGGCCCCCTCTACTGTTCCCCTCACAGTACCGATTCCCGCAATGGGAATACCTGTCCCCACTCCATTAGTAACTCATACCACCCATGGTGGTGCAGGTCCGTCCTATACCACCATAGTTCCCCCACTTGGGGGAAACCTCCCTCACATGACCCCTCCACTTGGGGGCATCGCCCCCAACTTGGTTCAACCCACTACCGTGTCACATCCTTCGTCCAGTTTGCCATTCATGGCTAGCCTCAACCTGCCTGATCTAGCTAGATTAACCAACGACCCCATCCGACACAACCCTGCGTGGCCTCACATGCCCACCAAGCTCCCCTCAGACATCCCTAAGTTCGAGGGTAAGGTAGGTGAAGACCCACAGAACCATATCATGTCCTTCCATCTATGGTGTTCCTCCAACTCCATATTTGACGACTCTATTCGCCTCCGTTTATTACAACGCACTTTCACTGGCTCTGCTGCCAAGTGGTATATTGAACAACCCCATGGAACCCATGCCACCTTTACTTCCTTGGCCTCGACTTACCTCTAGTTCTTCTAGTTACCTGTCCGCTATGACGCAGGTGTTGAAATTCTACTATCATGCAGACAGAACACGGCTACCCACATCACCGACCACATTCATGAATGGCGTCGACGCCGTAGCCTATGCAAAATCAAGTTAGATGACCAGATCTTCCTAGATTGGTTCCTTAAATCCCTCCTTCCTATCATTGCTAAGGATTTTGCATCCGAAAGACCCCAGTCTGAGGAAGAGGCTATCCTTAAAGCCCAACAGTTCGATCTCATTTACGCCCAGTCAGGTTACCTTTATACCATCATACCTGACGCCCCTCGCAACAATTCCTCCCAGCACGATGCGCAGGGGGCATCTCATGCTGCCGACGACATCATTGGCCGCGTCTCTTCGCAGCCTCAACCATTTTCCATAGCCCGTCCTACCACTGGACCTGAACCTTCGCGGGCCACCTCACAGTCTGGAGAAACCAACCAATATGCCCCCATGACACATCACCACCATACCCATGGACCCTCATGTCCAACTCAATGTTTCGGTAATATGACTCCCGCTTACGCCCCCCCGGTCGCACCTCAGCCTTACTATCACCAGCAGGCTGCACCAGCTCCTGCGCCGTCACAAGCCCAACCTCACTATTACCCGCCGCAGGCAGCTCATGCAGCAAACCCACAATCCGCTCCACAGCACTATACGCAACACCGTCAGGTTGCTTCCCCTGTGCAGCCTCCACCTACATATCATCCACCGCAGCCTGCTCCAGCACCTGCGCAAACTCAGAATCCACCTACTCTCCAAGGGCAAGTTTACGCTCGACAAAACCCTGCGCAAAACCAGAACAACCAACGCAACCAAGGCCAACAAAACTGCGGCAGCGGTCTAAATCATGGAAACAACCAACCGACCGAGCAAGCTGGTCAACACCCTAATCCCCCCACCAGTAATAATGCGGCCCCTGCGAACCAAAACCCTGATCGCCCGCCCAAGCAGGCTAAAAACCCTAATTTACGAACCAACTTCCCTTGTTCTGTTTGTGGGGTCTATGGCCACTACACACATTTTTGTCCACATATGGAGCGAGCCCGACAACTTTTGGCCGCAGATGTACACCGTCAAGGGTAGACGGCTCCTCAAGCACCGCCCAACCCGCCACAACCTCAGCAGCCACCTTTGGTGCTGCAAAACCCCTTACCAACCCAAGGCGTAGTGAACACCCAACCGTTGGCTCCTCCTCAAGCCAACGCGCCAACCCCACAACTAATCACTTACACTGCTCCTGATCAACCCACGCTTGACTCAGGTACCCACCACTTGTTGATGATGTCCTCCGATGAGATCAACCTCCAGACCCGGCGGAACCAATATGGCTCCACCCCTGAAGCCCCTCCCACCGATACACCTACTAACGCTCATCCCACTGATCAGGCGTTACGTATACCTCCACCTCCACTAGATGGCGCTGCTAGAGTGCCCCGTTTCCCACTTCGACGTATCAACAATAACCCCAATGCGCGGGCTGCGTCAAACTACAACATTGTTGATGACTTAGCCCAATCCCCCGTAGCCATGTCTGCGTTAGAAGTCTTAAAAAACTGTCCATTGCAGCGCAAGCATTTACTCTCAGCCATTGGGGCTATTGATCCAAATGATTCTCAGTTAATGACTTTTGATTCGGACCAATCCGAACCCCGCCTGCCTTCCACTTTGGCATTCCAAGTTTCTGTTTCCATTCAGAATTTTGTCATTCATTGATGCATTATTGATGAAGGTGCTTCTACATGTGTCATGCCCACATCCATCTGGCAGAAAATGGGATCCCCCCCTCTCCAACAGTCCTCTACTGCGTTGAGAGCCTATGACGGCCGTTCAGCTCAACCACAAGGCCTATTAACTAACATTCCCCTCCAGCTGGCTGGAAAAACCGTCCTCATAAACATCGAGGTTATCCATGCACAGCTTGATTATAACCTTTTACTTGGCCGCAGCTACATGTATGCCATGCGGGCAGTTGCTTCTACTGTTTTTCGTACCATGATGTTCCCCCATGAGGGACGCGTGGTCAAGATTGACCAACTCACTTACCATGATCCCAATGCCCCCACGGCACCCGAGAATGTTCTCCCCATGATTGAACAACCTGTTTCAGGTGCCACGACCTCATTCGTTTCTTCTATGGGACCCGAAGTTTACTTCGATGCACCAATGACGTCGACCTTCCCATCTATTCCAACCCCGTCACCTGCCATGGTTGAACCATCTGTTTCAGACGTCACCACCTCATTTATTTCCTCAGACGCACCAATGTCCTCGACCTTCGAACCTATTCCAACCCTGTCACCTGCCGCTGAAGTGTCTGACCTATGTACCCTATCCCATAGCACGCGAACTCCTACTAATAAACCGCCCTTGTTACCTCAACCCCCTTTGGTACCTAGTCACATTGGTGCTACACCCATCCATACCATTCCTTTCCTCTTCCCTCCCTCAGGAATAGTTAGTGCCCCGGTTATGGCCACCCTTAGCCTCCCTAGGTTAACCCTAGGATTACCCGTTTGGTATCTTTCGCCTCCCGTTCGTCCGTCGACACCAGATATCATCCTGCAACTGGTGCAACCCATTGTCACTACTAGTCAACCACCTCCTGGTATCGCTACCTCGTCAGCCTCCGCTAAACCCCCCCCTCTTCTTCCCAAACCCACTGGGGGCAGAGGCCCCCAACCTTACACCGCTGTCCCACCTCCTAAGACAGTAAAAAATCCCCCTGTGTTTCGGGCTCCTCCCAAATGCACGCTGTGCGATGAATTGGGCCATGCGACTCACCTATGTCCTCAGTTACCGGCGTTACAGGAATACATGAAATTGATTGACGATGACCCCACCATCCCAGTGGTCCATCTAGATTCAACCCCTATGCCTCGCGACAAATCCTTGCGCACTAACCACTCATGTGCCTTATGCAGTGTCTACGGGCATTACTCACATCACTGTCCTGATATCCCCGAGTACAGAATAGCTCTCTTTGAAATGAACAATCTGGATCTTGAGACGGCACCACCCACCATTGTGGAGATCCATTCACCGGTCTCTTCCCCTTCCGGAGAGGTCAATACCACTCTTTTTGAGATGAACAATCTAGATCTTGAGATAGAATCACTCACCATTGTGGAGATCCACCCCCCAGAATCTTCCTCTTCCGAAGAGGTTAATACCATTTATATGATCTCTTCCACCACCGCTCCTTCGTCAACCGATTTGACGACACAAATATTCCATGCGGATGAGGAGATTCTTGAGGCTCTCACTGCCCCGGATTATCCTTGGGATGACATGCACCATCATTCCTACTTCCTGCCGGATGAATCTTCCTCTACAACTGCTACCCAATTTGCAGTTGAATCCAAAGACTTCCTTCCTCCCAAGGTCGACTGGTTCAAGGACCCTATTCCTGCTCCTGACGCCTTCGAAGAGGGTAACACGGCCAACATATCACCTGTCATCCAAATTGATATCGCTGCCCCTGGAGGCACCCCCGAACTCATCGCGTTAGGAGCATCTTGCACTGCGCAAGAGGTTGAGGAATACAAAACACTCTTCAAAGAATTCTGTGATGTCTTTGCCTGGTCCTATACCGAAATGCCTGGTCTTGACCCTGCCATTATAGAACACCACATTGACACATGGCCTGATGTACCCCCCGTTCGTCAGAAACAGCATCCCATTCATCCCTCAAAACTCCCAGCTGTCAAAGCAGAGATTGAGAAGCTTCGCACGGCAGGATTCATTTATCCTATTGCCTATACCACTTGGGTTTCAAACCCCATTCCTATCAACAAGAAACAAGGCACCATTAGGGTATGCACTGACTTCCGAGACTTAAACTGCGCGTGTCCCAAAGACAATTTCCCTACGCCATTTATTGACCAGCTCATTGATGCGTGTGCGGGGCATGAAGTCCTCTTGTTCATGGACGGTTTTTTCGGATACAATCAGATCCAAATCCAAAAGGAAGACCAGTACAAAATCGCTTTCACTACCCCATGGGGCACCTTTGCCTATCGCGTCATGCCTTTCGACCTAAAAAATGCTGGTGCCACATTCCAGCGGGCCATGACCTATTGCTTTCATGATTTGATCCATATCCTCCTCATCTACCTTGATGACCTTACAGCTCGTTCCCGAAAACGATCAGACCACCTTGAGGACCTTCGGCAAGTTTTTCTGCGTTGTCGCAAATATCAAATCCGCTTGAACCCACACAAGTGCGTCTTTTGCATTCCGGCCGGCCGATTGTTAGGTTTCATTATTTCCCAGAAAGGAATTACTGTTGATCCCCTAAAGTCCAAGCCATCTTAGACCTTCCCTCTCCTCGAACGCTCCGGCAACTCCAAAGTTTGCAAGGGCGATCCAATTTTCTTCGACGCTTCATTCCTGATTACGCCACAACTGTTCACGGTTTCTTGCGCTTACTCCATACCCACATCCCCTTTGTTTGGGATGAGCAAGCCGAAGCTGCATTTGAAGACCTCAAGAAAGCTCTCACACAATCCCCCTTGATCTCCCCTCTGGATTTCTCTCAGGACTTCATCCTCTACGTCTCGGCATCCGAGCATGCTGTATCCGGAGTCTTGGTTCAAGAAGACACCTCACGCCAAGAGCATGTCATTTACTACGTCAGCCAGACCTTGTCCGGCCCACCACTACGTTACCCACATGAGGAGAGACTAGCCCTAGCAGTGGTCTTCTCCATCCAAAAATTGCGACACTACATTTTACTTAGTCATACCACAGTCATCGCCGATTCTAGCCCCATGGTATATCTCTTAAACCGACGGCTCCTGCAAGGCCATGTGGCTAAATGGGTCATTATCCTCTAGGAATTTGACCTCACATTCTGAACACCTAAGAGCACTAAAGCCCTTGCGCTTGCCCAGCTCATCACCGATCTCCCATCCTTTCTCCCCGCCCCACCTATCTCCGAGGAGTTACCCGATAATCACTTGTTCGCTATCTCATCCGATGACCCATGGTACGGTGATATCCTATTATATCTACGCACGCAAAAGTTCCGACCCACCATCACTCATAATGAGCGTCGTCGTATCCGTCACCTGGCCTCTCGCTATCTCCTCATAGGAGATGTCCTTTACCGACGAGGAGTCGACACAATTATTCGTTGTTTCCTCACACACGAAGAAGCTGAACAGGTCCTTAATGATTGCCATAGCGGTGCCTGCGGCGGCCATTTCTCAGGAATGGCCACTGCCCAAAAGGTATTCCGCGTCGGATATTTCTGGCCCACACTTTTCATCGACTGCATCACTGCGGTCAAGCATTGCCATAACTGCCAACTATTCGCCCCCAAGGCTCAGACACCACCTGCTCCGTTACATCCAGTTGTCACCGTTGGTCCCTTTTGTAAGTGGGCCATTGACTTCATGGAGTGTCGACCCACATCTGCGAACGGCCATAAGCACATCATTGTTGCCGTCGATTACTTCACCAAATGGGCGGAAGCCATGCCCACCTTCAACTGTACCGCTGAAACTGCTGCCCGTTTCTTTTTCAACCATGTTATTACTCGATTCGAGGTCCCCAAATAGTTGGTCTCAGAACATGGATCACACTTTGAAGATTCAGTTTGGCACGAATTATCTACTTTCCTCAAGTTCCAACACCAGTTTTCCTCGGCTTACTACCCTCAAGGGAACAGTCAAGTCGAAGCTGTTAACAAAATACTGAAAACCATACTCCAACGCACTGTTGATCGGCATAAGTCCAATTGGCACCATATGCTATTCCCTGCCTTATGGGCTTACCATACCTCCACCAAGACCGCCACTGGTTTTACCCCGTTTCATTTAGTTCACGGTGTGGAGTCTGTCCTCCCCATCGAGTGTCAGATACCTTCCTTACACATCACCGTCGAGCTTCTTCCCGATACCTCCCCCCTTGAGCAACGTCTGCTATCCCTCAAACAAGCCGATGAAGATCGTCGTGCCACTCTCTAGAACATCGAAGCTGCCAAAAACCGCTCCAAAGCCCACTATGACAAACATGTTCACCCTCGAACTTTCCACAAAGGGGACCTCGTCCTCGCCTATGACCAAGCCCACGACAAAACTAGTAAAGGAAAGTTTGAGTCCATGTGGCAAGGCCCTTACATCGTTCAGACTTGCCTCGGCAAGGGGGCATACGTTTTAGCCGACTCGGAAGGCCACCCTTTATGTAATCCTCGCAATGGGTTGTATCTTAAACGTTTTTATCCATAACTGAAACCGCGACCTCATTGGTCCGCATTGTACAGTTTGCTCCTTTTTTGTTTTTTACCATCTTTACCATAATCTCACATTCATCGTTTTTTGCATGCCCATAGATGGACCATCTTCCACCTCGTTACATTGGCTTCGCTGATGGGGCAAGCCGCTGGTCTCCCAACCTGGCCTCTGCAGCCTGGGTCTTATATTCCCCTTCCAACGAACTGATTCACCTTGACGGAACATGTATAGGCGCTGCTACCAATAACCGGGTGGAGTATGATGCTGTGAGTGGTCTCCTGACTACTGCCCTCCAGATGGGCATACGTCACCTTCATGTGTTCTTGGACTCCTAGCTACTTGTCTCCCAGATCAACAACTGCTACCAGGTGCGCGATCCTTGCCTATTTAGAAAATTCCTGCGTACAAAACAACTTAGCTGACAGTTTGAATCCATCACATTCACACATGTCCCAAGAGCTCAAAATAGTGTCGCAGATCAAATGGCCAATAACATCCTAGATTGGCATATCAATCACACCATATAAACATCTCCATCATGCATCATAGCATTTCATCCAACCATATAAAAAACCAAAAAGACTGCATTGCATAAACATTTACATCCATGAACATAAACCATAAAACCACATTTGCATCCATAATGGCATCCATGTGCCTAATCATACATAAATCATGTCACATCACATAAAATACACAAGGGGCATCCACGTGCCCAACATCCTAGCAAACTTTGCATCCACGTGCAAACATATCAAACACCATAAAGCGCATCCACGTGCGTACAAATGAAACAACATCATACAAAAGTACATCCATGTGCATAAATATATACATATAAAAAAATACATGATACAGAGCTATACATGTCCTGAGTACCCCTGTACTCAGCTCTACAAAAAAATGTGTGTATGTACAATCCTCAAAATCCTCATAGGGTACAGGCCGTAACTACAAAAAATAGGGAGGAGTCCCCTGCACCCCCTAATGGGAGTCATACCCGACATCACTGTCAGTATCCGCGGCCTCTGACTCCTCTCCACACGCCTCCTCCGGCGCGCCCACATCCAGTCTGGGCCCCTGGGCCCGTGCTCTGTTCGCCAATAGAGCCACCCGGACTGCGATCGATCGAAAATCTCAGGGTGCCCCCAAGCAATCCTAGACCACAGCCGGATCCAGGTCCCGCCATCCTGCATCAGTCACTCCCATGAGCAACTGCTTTAACAGCACCCGTACAGACTCCAGTGTCCTCTCGGCATCTGGACGACGCACGTCCCCCCGCCCTAGCAATGCTGGAATGGCCACAGTCCCTCTGCGTGCCACATGTCCTGGCGGTGGCCTCGGACCCACATCTGCAAAACACCATTTTGTCAGTTACCATATATCAGCAATATATCATATACATAAACTGAACAATGCAAGCAAATCATACGTACCATCAGGCCCCCATGCCTGTCCTGGTGGCCGTGGAGTATCCGGACCTCCCGTGAAGTCCATATCCTTGTATGGATATTCATCCAGCGTCAGTGGTAGCTGGAGCCACTGCAAGTATAGCTCTTGAGTGAAGTAACGCCCAACATCCCCGCCACCACGGTGGCGCATCATCTCTCCCCACCTCACCATCCGAGGCTCCCTCAAGCCTCCTGCCCTGACCGGCACCTGCGGCCGCAGTGTGGGGACCCTCTCCATAAAGAAGGCACACAAAAAGGAACCATAACAAAATCCCTTGCCAGACTCCTTCGCTGCGGTCAGCTGTCGCTGCACGCAGTTCAAGAACATCTGGCCCCAGGGAAAATAGGTCCCGGCCAGTACACACTCTACAAGTTGCATCTGACCCCCAGACACCTTCTCAGGTGACTGGGACCCCAAAATATGAACCACACAAGCCGCCATCGCCTATACTGATGGCTCCCGCAGATCCCTCACCAAGAGTGCATTCCGATGCACCCGAGCGTCCGACCGACAAAATCGCTCCACCATATCCTCCATATCCAGATCCGCAGACACCCGCGGCTAAGTATTTGAAACCCTCCCCAGGCAGGGCAACCCCGTCAAGAAATAAACGTCAGTAAGGGTGAGGTCCACCCTCTCCCCTTGCACCCGAAATGCCAGCGCATCTGGATCCCAGAATCCAACCAACCGGTTCAGCAGCAATCCTGCTGACCGCATAATAGGAACCTCTGCGAACTTCAGCAGTCCGAAGAGTCCTAGCAGTGACCGTACCCGACGATCCTCTCGAACCACTGTCACTATCTCCTCTGGGACCTCTCGCTCCCTCCATGGAACCGGTGGCATCCTGTCAATCACACAACGAAGTCTCATCAGGCTCATGTCAAAACAATGGACCTCCCCACCCATCCAAACCAAAACCAGAACAGCCCGGCCCCTAACCGTGGATGTCAAGCCTACAGCCGCGGCCCCCGACCGCGGCTGTCAAGCCTACAGCCGCGGTCTCTGACCGCGGCTGTCAGGCCTGTAGCCGTGGTCCGCAACCGCGATTGTTAGGCCTGTAGCCGCGGTCCGCGACCGCGGCTGTTCGACCTGCAGCCGCGATCCAAGACCGCGGCTGTCCCGACTCAAACCCGCGGCCTGTGACCACGGTTTGGACGTCCTGACCTGTGGTCCACCCACGTGGACTGTACAACAAGACCCCTAGGAACCACTACCCGCCCCCCAAACCCAAAAATAATGTAGGCAAAAGTTTGACGACCTACCTGTCTCTCCCAAATCTACAGTCGAGCGGTCGGATCGTCCAGAAACGACAAATCAGCTCTGGTCCACTGTGCTCATAGGTCAATATCCACTAATCAAATGACACATGTCATGTTGGGCCCACTCACTATTTATAGTCCGTTGACTTTTCTCTCGTTTAGCCATTCTGAACCTATACGGAGTCCATTTTTCGAACCGTTTCCACCATTGGAATCAGCACAACGAGACCATCCCGATGGTCACCATGTTGCATTATTTTCTCTATGTCATTTTTTACCCATTTTTTCAGACACCATTAGTCACCTCGGTTTGCGCGCCACTTCGACTGCTCTCCATTTTTAACACTTTTTATATCACCGGATTCATTTTTCCGAGCTCGTGATGATGCTTGAGATCATTTCTCGCTCTCACTTGGTACAATGTCAACATTGCGTCCCAACACCTTGCCGCATTGATTTGCGCGCCACATCGGCCGTCATCAGATTATTTCACACTTTGTACATGAGCCATCCACTCCTGTCATACTACAAATATTTCGTTATTTTGCCACCATTCATTCACCCCGCAAGGAGGCCCACCAGTGTTCCCCCCCACCCTCAGTCCTGGCCATCATAAATATTCCTTGATTGAACACTTCCTCCTTGCTTGGCCATTAATTATGAGTCTTCTTATTTGCTTTTAGACTCCTTAAAATTGAAAGCAACCACGAGCATGTACTATCGTGGGCTCATAAAATCCACATGACAGTATCATTCCATTACTTCAGAGTCTTCTTATTTGCTTTCAGACTCCTTAAAATTGAAAGCAACCATGAGCATGAACTGTCCTGGGCTCGTAAAATCCACATGACAGTACCATTTTATATCCACACTCCTTCTAGGTCCCTAACCCATGAAGCAGTCCCCCCGCGCCTCTCGGCGCTATGTTCAATCATCTCGGCAGCACCCCCAATCAGGTCGCCTGTGTTCAGAGTATTCTGCAATCTCCTACCATTTTACCACAGCTTGAGTCTACCTCAGCCCATTCACCCTCAGATCCTATACCACTATAATCCCTTTACCACCAGTCAGTCTCATATGCTGCCCGATCATCCCCGCCATCATACTATGAACAAAGGAAGTTTGAGTCCACCCACTCTGCTTGCCCAGTTATTTCCCCCAGTTTATCACTCCTGCCATCAGAACTATCACAGTTCGATTTTTCACCTCGTGCTCCTGTCAAGGAAACATCATTTCCTTGATAGTTGCAGGTCTCCCTCTGTCGACGACAGCCCCTCTATTCCAGAGGATAGACCTAGAGGCCCCTGCGCCTTGGACCCATCACCATCTGTGGTGAGTGCCTACGGACCATTTTGGGAGGAATCATCATTGCCTCTCCAAATCGTTGTTTCTCACATGCTCGACTTCAGCACCTTAATCGCATCGTTGAGAATCGCGCAGGATGTATATCCTTTCCATTATGTATCGAAGACCCCGGATTTCCCCCGACTCTAGCACATTGGTGAGTCACTTTGGAACACTCAGTGATATGTTCCCGTGGATGTCCGGGCTGCGTTGGAGATTGTATTCGGAAGCCATCCAGTTCCATGCTTCCTCGCGTACCCAGTTCAGTTCCAGATCAGTATACCATTGCATGTATGACCGTTGTCACATTGATCCAGCAGCTCATCAGTTCCTTCGGAACCACATTCAGTAGCACTGCTATCATTCTAGTGCATCAGTTGTTCAGCTCAGACATGGTCAGCCCAGCAGTATGTTCCAGCATTGTGTCCCCTCTGGACACTTATGATATACACAGTGGTTTCCTATGTATCCTTCAGGACCCTCTTTTTGGGCCTCACAGTTATTTTCAGGTATCTTGATACGAGCATGGGAATTCCCACCTCGTCCGTATGATCAGATGATTCCTCATCCATTATTGAGGTTATGTAATTTTCAGTCCTTACAGTTGGTTCGAGATCGATGTTCCGGGCTTCAGTTGGTTCCTTCTCTTCTCCACACCCCAACAAAAAATGAATATGACTTATGATGTCCATCGGCCATACGATAAGCTCCTGCCCTCGCACATCAGGGGGAAATTTACACCCAAAAAGGGTTCACTACCTCATCTACCCCATCACATGGCTCATTTGTCCATTTTCCCACCATATGTCCATCAAAAATCCATAAAACCATGTAAAA
>LPNX010624657.1:19038-91646 GCA_001517045.1 Pseudotsuga menziesii
TCACTACCTCACTATGTACTCACCTTGAGACAATGTCAATTTGCAATTTTTCTTGTCTTTTGTTATTCTCATACCAAGGATTTTCTTTGCAGCACCCAAATCCTTCATCACAAATGATTTATCTAGTTTTCTTTTGAGCACATTTATATCCTGCATGTTAGACCCTACAACAAGCATGCCATCCACATGTAATAACAAGATAATATATCTTCCATTATCTAGCTTTTTGAAATAAATACAGTTGTCAGAATGACATCTACTATAACCTTGTTATGACATAAACTTATCAAATTTTAAATACCACTTCCTTGTTCCATATATCTACTTTTAAAATCAAACTTTACAATTCAAAGATATATCTATTGTTCCACTATTTTCAACATTCAACTCATAACATCATAGAATTCTAGGATTTCTAGCATATTTAGGAGTGGTTTTGCATAAAATTTACTAGATACAACATTCAATCATTTTAATGCTGAAAATTTTAAATACAAAGTAAAATTTACATATTCAACAAGTAAATTACCCAATTTTGAGAAAGTTGGAAATGGATCCCTTAGCTCTTGTGAAGTAGCTCCCTTTTCTTTTACCACTTATAAATCTTCGCAAGTGATGAGCCACCCTATCGACTAGCTGATGCTGGCCCTAGTAAATTTATATATTTTCTAGCCCCCAAACTTTTAGAACAATAATCCTACAATAGTGGTAGTAAATCCTCTGTTCTTTCTCCTTCCTCCTCTCAACACTCTTTTCACTTCCCAATTTCTGAATAGAAAAATAAAACCAACCCCCCATTCTCCTTCCTTCAGTCTTTCCTATATAGTTTCCTTTCCCCTGGAATACTTCCAGCTTACTCCACCTCCTCCCATAAACTCCCACCCATTCCTCAAGACATTTATTTCCATCCAAATAATAATACATCTTTTAGGTACTTAATTTCTCGAACAGTTCAATGGAATAAGTGTCATTTAATTTAGTTGGGTGATTTGGTTGCATATTAATTAGTATTTAATTGATAAGTAGTCTTGGGACTTCCACGCGACGGTGGGTTAAATGCTAGAGCCACTCATTGTTTTAGTTTTTTTTAAATATGTTTGGATAAATAACAATATAATAGATACTAGGATTGACTTTTAAGTCGGTAATGGTGAGTATTTTAATGTTTTACCCATCCCGATTATCTGCCTTACATGTCCATAAATTAATAACACTATTACTTAAATTCTATCCCATCTTATATCTTAATTATCTCTTTTAATCATTTTTATTTCATTTTATTATTATTAATACTTTAATTGTTTTCCTTAATCATCTTTATAATGATTGAGTTACTCCACTATATTCTTAGGGTAAGGGAGAATTCTATCATCCTTAGTATTAATTAAAAAATGGTAAAATAGTAACTATAATAATAAATATTAATAATTAGTGTTAGATAAATAATAGTAATATTTATTGATTTATCTAACTATTTACCCTAATACTAGGTAACATCCTAGCATTTTTAAACAAATCACTCGTAAGTGTTTTAAACAATCATGAAAATGATTTAAAGAATACATATTCTACTACGCATATGGAACAACATTTTATGTTTTAATTACGATAGCTCCCTTAGGGTTATTCTAATTGAAGACACTTAAGCAATTTCCTATTACAATGTTCACATATACTTAAAAACTAAAAGGCTTATTATCTTTATTGGATCCTTGCATAGTTATCTTAATTATCCATCCCTAACTTATACAATTATTTAACATATCTAGTATTCATATATCAATACTAGCGTACGTACATGTGCAAAGGGTGCATGCATGGCCAGTGTATGCACAGGTCAAATATGTACTATAAACAAACCCCATCCTGCTTATGCATACCTTCTAACTAATAATAGTTCTCCTACCCCCATGTAGAGAAATCATATATATACAATACAATTACTTTAACATTCTCATTTATTTAATAATTAACCTTTTAAGATTCCATATCATTATCTTTATGTTTACGTTATTTTCATCAATCAAGTCCAAGGAGAGTACCTACTACAACTATCTAAGATCCATGAATACCCAACTATCAACAATACTAACTAACATATCCTCCCATCCTAACCTACGTCCACCTCCTCCCTATCCTTCCTCTGCTATCACAAAAGTGGATGTCAGCTCCACTGACTTGACCACATAAGAACCCGAGAGTGATAGGGTCAGCTAAACAATAGACCTAACCTCTCCGAGGAGGCTTCTGACCATTTTCATCGAAACAAGATGGGGAGTGTGTCTTAGCACATCCCTCCCATGACCTCAGGTATAATAGAAACATAGGGTGGGAAATACATCCATCACTCTCAACATATTGTGTCTACACCCTTATCAACGTATACTCTACTTCTGTTGATGTTATTGGCATGTGCCATCGTATCATCACTTTTGGTTGTTAAGGTTTACGGTACAACAAGTCCTTATTCCACTTATAATATCAAGTTAGGATTCATCTCATAGTTCATGTGTCCTGTAGGTTAGTATTTTGCAAAATACACATTTATACATAGCATTTCCACTTTATCATTAGTTGATTCTCATCATTATCATAATTTATTTTTCATGTAAGAACTTTAGTTTTTCATAGGAACACATGCCATATAATACTTCAATCATTCTCATCATAAGAGTGTATCCACATACCAAATCATATATTCACATCTCAATAATGAAAACATATATGTAAGCTAAAATCGTAAACAAATTAATCCTATGATAATCGCGACATGGTAACCACATACATATAGAAATAATATGATCATGGTGACATCATAAACATAGAAACATCATAATCTTACTGACATCATAAAACATGGTGACATCATAATATTAGTGACATCATATACTTGGGTCCATCATGTCGTAATAAATTTTACTCAGTCGAGCTATGTTCAACAAATAATAAGAAAATGAATTGCAGTGTGTCTAACTGATAATATTCCTACAAAATATGGGGCATTACATACACCCACCCTTTGGGAAACTTTTTCCCAAAGTTATGGTCAAAATAGTGAGGGAAAATATCAACACATGGTCTCTACATCCTCCCAGGTAGCAGACCTTGGGCTATGCTTGTCCCACTGGACCTTAACTTGGTCCACATGGAGACTAAGGAGCTTTCAAACCCTACAATTAAATACACGTAATGGTTCGACCTTGAAGGTTCCCTCATCCCATACCTGCAACTCCTTCCAAGGAAGTTTGTGAGTCTCATCATCTATGCAATATCATAATACATAAACATGAAATACATTATGAGTTTTATGTAAGTTGGGTGGTAGCGCAAGTCAATAAGCAACAGGTCCGATTCTCTCAAGAATCTCAAATGGCCCTATGAAGCGAGGTGACAAATTAGTCCCATTTCTGAATTAGATGGTACTTTTATTTGGTATGATGTAGACAAATACATGATCCACTACATCATAAATTATGTTTGATCTATGTGCATAAGCATATCTCTTTTTCCTATCTCACGCTTCCTTTAACCTCTACCTAATTTTACTACTTGTTCCTCCATTTCCTGAATCAACTCTGACCCAATTAGAACCTAATCCTCTAACTTTTCCCATCTAAGAGGTTTCCTACATGGTCTCCCATACAATGCTTGATAAGGAGGCATACCAATGGAGCTATGATGACTATTGTTATAAGAAAACTCCACTAGAGGAAGGTAATTTTCCCATTGGTTATGTTGATCCATCGCATACATCCTAAGAATTTCCTCCATTACTTGATTTACCCTCCTAGTTTGTCCATCTGTCTTGGGGTGGTAACATGAGCTTAGATTCAACTGTGTCCCCGATGTTGATTGCATTCTTGTCCAAAATATGGAAGTGAACTTAGGGTCTCTATCTAAAATTATTTTTTTAGGAAATCCATGAAGATGTACAATCTCATTTATGAATACCCTAGCAACATCTATCACATCATAAGTGTCTCTGACGAGAATGAAGTGGGTGCTTTTTGTCATTTTTTCAATGATCACCAATATAAAATTGTGTCTTAAGGATGTAAGTGGAAACCCAACCATGAATTCCATGCAAATGACTTCCCATTTAGTCATAGGAATATCATGGGGTTGTAAGAGACCGACTGGGTGACAATGATCTACCTTAACCTGCTGACACTCAAGGCACTTTGAAACAAAATACACTACATCACCCTTCATACTAGGCTAGAAGAAAAGCTTCTTCATGTCAGGATACATCTTCTTCACACTTAGATGTGCATAGTAATGTGCTCTATGGGATTCTCTAAGGATTATTTCCCAGATCTCACCTCCCTTAATAACATACATTCTCCCTTGATATCGCAACAATCCATCCTTTTCCAGATGGTACCCATCATACTTCGACTTTGGTTTCCTCCCACTCTAAACAACTAAGGTTACCTTTAGATACCAACTATCCCCCAAAACCTATCCTAGTACTCTTTCCTTCAATTCAACCTTTAAGGGAATTAAGGGGAAAATCCTTGATCTTCGGCTTAAAGCATCTGCTACTACATTCTCCTTTCCTTTGATATATGAGATTCCAAAGTCGTACTCTCTTATGAACTCACTCCATTTCCTCTGCATGGAATTCAAATCCCTTTGTGTAAAAATATACTATAGGCTCTGATGATATGTTTTTAGTGTAAAAATCATGCCAATAAGGTAGTGCCTCCATAGTTTTAGTGCCAACATTGTTTCTACCATCTCTAGATCATTTGTGGCATAGTGCTCGTCATGAGGTTTCAACTTATGAGATGCATAAGCTATTACCCCACCTTCTTGCATTAGGACTATTGCCAACCCCTATTGAGAGACATCTTTTCATACCATGAAGTCCTTATCAATATCTGGCACATGTAGGATTGGAGAACTTGTTAGAAACCTCTTCAATTAATAAAAAGTGGCATCACATTCACTAGTCCACTCATAACGTATTCCCTTTCACTGCAAGGTGGTGATGGGTTTTGCAATATTGGAGAACCCTTCCACGAATCTTCAATAATACCCTGCTAATCCCATGAAGCTATGCACTTCATGCGCATTCCTCAGAATTGGCCAATCCTTTATGTCCTTCACCTTTTATGGGTCCACAGAGATCCCTTCTCCATAGATGATATGCCCTAAGTAGTGAATCTCCTTTTGGATGAAGGAACACTTCAACAATTTACTATACAGTTTATGTTCCCTTAAGCAAGTCAAGACTAACTGCAACTGTTCCTCATGCTCCTTATCATTCTTAGAATATATAAGAATATCATCTAAGAAGACATGAACAAATCATTCCAAGTACTTTCAGAAAACACCATTCATGAGGCTCATGAATACAGCTAGAGCATTGGTCAAACCAAATGGTACCATAACAAAATTGTAATGCCCAAATTGAGTTCTAAAAGAAGTCTTAAGAATGTGATTTTCCTTAATCATAAGTTGGTTATACCTTGATCACAAATCAATATTAGAGAATACCAAGGCACCCTTCCTTTGGTCAAATAGGTTATCAATTCTTAGTATTGGATATATGTTCTTCACTGTGGCGTTGTTCAAATCCCTATAATCTATGCATAGTCATAGAGATCCATTCTTCTTCTTAACAAAGATTACTGGTGCTCCCCACGGAAAGATACTAGGTCTAATTAGTCCCAAATATAGCAACTCTTGTAACTGTATCTGTAACTCTCGAAGCTCTGGGGTTGTCATTTTATAGGGAGACTTGGAGATAGGCTCTGCACCGGGTTTTAGTTCGATCGTGGAATTGATCTCCCTTTCCGTGGAAATTCCTTTGGAAAGACGTCTTTGAACTCATAAAGTAAATGGTTTGAGTTTAAAGAAGGTTCTTTATTGTCACTTACTACCTCTATTATGTACAACTGACATCCTTGTCTAAGGCATTGCTTATATTTCATCATGGGGATGAAACATAGAGAAAATTTCATCTTCAAGCCCTGGATATGAATTGTTTGGCCTTCATCATCAAGGCACAAGACCTTCTTTTCATAGAAATCCATGAGATATGTACTCCCTTCTAACCAATACATTATGATAATGAGTTCCTAGGTCCCTAAGTTGGTGACATATGCATCCAACATAGTGGTGCACTCTCCTAAGTCGACTCAACATCCCTTCACCTTAAGGCCTACTGCTTGCTTAACCCCTGAAACCATCTCGACCAATTCAAAATCATCGTACTCGCAGTATTCCAACCCACATTTATTTAATGCAAATGGTAAATAAAACAATCATTTGCTCCTTGTTTCTAGGAAAAATGCACCTCTTGCAGACAAGAGTTGTTCCTCTAGTCTGAATGGTTTAGATCTAGATCAAATGAGTTACAACAGAGATGGAAGAATTCCCCTAGAAGTTGTGGAGATATGGAATGAGTCCTTTGATAGAATGATGTATCCATTTCCTATGGTGATGGCTCTTCATGAACGTACCTGCACAATCACATGAAACAAGCAAACAAAATCAAAAGCACCATAATATAATCCACAATTCTATGTCAGTGACTAAGGAATCCAATAGTAAACTACATGATTACAACATAACATATTTTACGAGAAAGGAACCAACTTTGCATTAAAGATGAATAAGGAAGATTACAGCCTTATCCTTAGTGTTTAGATTCTCCTTCACATGCCAATGCCTTGTCCCCAAAATCTCCTACTTGCTCCTTCACATGCCAATTCCTAGACTTGGCCAAAACCTCAATTCAACAGCATAACTTTGTTCTCTCTCAACCATGGGTTATGAGCTTGGTTTTATACGACTTGGGAGGATAGGGATGGTTGAATGAATGGTGGGTGAGGTGGAAGGGAGATCCAAAAAGGATGGATCTTGAGTCCAAGTGGTCCTCAGGAGTAGGGATGAAGGTGCCATGAAGTATTCCTTGGAGAAGCTTCACAAAAACTTCTCTTTTTCACTTTTTACCTCGGGAACCAATTTTATTCCACTATGAAAAAGCGGTGATAGGGAAGAACCGCACCTTGAACAATATAAATAAGTGGTGGCACCACCTACTATCAAGAGATGGTAGGCATTACTAAAGAAGTTAACGCCCCTTGTGTTAAGGGTAAAGGCGGTGCTAGACTTTTGTTTGTCAAACTGAAGTCTAGGATAGTATTTCACTTCACAATTTGGGATTTCAGGGAAATTACTGATGTTTGGGACCTCAACATATGAAGGTCATGAGATTTATGTGTAACAGAATCCCCCCCAAATCATGAGGATAGAGGGATACGATAGATGAGAGATTTGAAAGAGAAAGTTATCACTTTGAGGCAAGAATTCACTTGATCAGAGATCATAATCAACTAGGAATATGCAATACATCAATACTTTTGACTGATAACCAAATGTATCCTCATCGTGGCTATAGACCAATGCAAGGTAGATTCATGAGAGAGATGAACCAACATGGCTACTAGAATACATCGTAGATCCATGTGATAGAGGACTCAAACTTGGACATAACTACTAGGCATGCACTGTAGATCTATGTCAAATGAACACAAATTTGAGGACAACCACAACCATACAAATGTGGATCCATGCTAGGACTCATTCAATATACTCCATCGTAACCTGGGAAAAGCAATGAGAGTTTTTAACAGAAACCTAGGGTCTTGATCTTGTCTTCCACAAAGTACGATTCTATCCATGTGATTACAATGATTTGATGTCGAACATGGTAGAAACCACTTGAATACCAGTCAATGATGTGAACCATTAACAAGGGGGAGGGAAATCACCATTGATATCAATGATTCCAAAGGTACCCTAGTACAATCTCCTGGGTGTGAATAGATGATTTGATTATAGGACTGACTCGAAAGGTACTGACACAAAGGTTTTTTTTTATTATAGAGGTAAACTCTCAACTTCCCTTTGAACATCGAATGGAAAGATTGAATACTTGGAAGCATTGACTAAACTAGACAGATACCAAAACATAATGCAGTGGCATACAATGCATTCTTTGAAAGACTCAAAGGAGTAACATGACTCATGAAAGTGGATAGAATTGGAAGCCAGTTGAATACCCAATTGACTGAATGAGATGCAGAAAAGTGCCATGTTCAAAGGTAACTAATAACTGCCATTTTATTTGCAAAATGAATTGATTCCCTTCCCTTAATTTTTCCATCATGATTGATAAGTGCCTCTTTTCATTTTTACGAGTCCAAAGAGGGTAACAAACACTTGTTGTAGCTTATCTGAAGATAAGTCCATTCTCATATATTTCAGGAACCTAAGAAAGGAGGGGTTCGTTCCCAAAAAATGGCCTCTCAGTGTTTAGTTTAAAGATTCCATTGAAATTTAACTCAATATCGTTCATATTTAGAGAGTCTGAATGAAAACATAAGAAGACTCCAAAGGGTCCTTTTTCGTAACTAGTCAATCTGAACTGAAAAATAGATAAACTACCATCAGAAAGATGACTCTTCAAGTAATTTTATGAGCATGAATAAGACAAGTTCGCTCACCAATATTTTCGCATTTAGGGAGTCTGAAAAGAGTTTAAAGAAAACTCCATTAGGGTTTCTTTTCGCGATGAATGGGTTTAACGAGCCTGAAAAGAAGCAAAAATGACTCGAAGCTTTGATACTAGGTTTAAAGAGCATGATCAAAGTGTTAAAATGAATGCTTGATGACTTTTTCCATTTTGTGGAAGTATGAAAAATCCAAAAACAAACTTACCCATAGACAATATTGTTCATTTTTGTCCCTACAAAACTTTTTAAAAGGCCATTAGTTCCCCAAAAATATTTGAAATTGACTTTTATAAACTATAGAAAGGGAATTTTAAATGAAACTGATTTAACAATATTTAAAATAATATAATAAACCTAAAAATATTTTATAAAAGGTAAAGTAAATAGTAAAAACCAATTCATTTACCATTTACCAAGTCTTGGAGAGCATTTGGGAGAATTTGTGTGCAGATTTCAGTTGGAGATTGCGAAGCTGTTACCTGTCTATTTTCTGAACCGTCAGTTTCAGGTAAGAGGTATAAACCTTCGCTTCATTTCTATGGTTGCCATTTTTCATTTTCATGCATTGTTATTTAGTTTTATGGTTTTAATCCAAGCCTAAAAAACACATACCGGGTAACGCTTCTAGCCTTTGTGGGAGGAGCAGTGCTCAATGAGAACTGTGATTTTTAAGCTTGCACATGTGGTGGAACCAATCTATCATAAGGGGACAAGAGCGGTGTTGGCCGTAGTGCCAAAACATGGATTCCCTAGCAAAAATGTAGGATTTTAAGAATTTATAAAGGTTGGATGTGTGTCTAAATGCTCCATTAATTGTTTTTGACAGGTCATTTTGATCAAAATGGTGACTTGGAAAGAGAGGAAACATGGATACAATGATGGGTCCAGTGCTGCGAGAGATGTGACTTCCATAGCTTATATATGAGGTTGTGGCCTCTTGAAATTATTCCATGCTCCCAGTATGGTATCACATGTATGATTACTGGATTACATCTTGTAGATGTGGAATCCAGAACAACAACACTTTGAGGTGGGGCCCCACATTCTCACTATGGAGGTGGAGGACATTTAATTTTTGACCAGATTGTCTAGGAGGGAAGCGCCTATCTCTCTGACTGGATCCCGAGGGGGAGACATTACCACATAGGAAATTATTTTTCATCACTACTATCTAGGGACCAAGATGCCGGGTAAGAACATCTTGATAAAGGAGGTGATGGACTTACCCCTTCAGACCTTTTTATTCACTATGCAGAGGGTTGTTGGGATCCAAGGGGATCATTAAGCATCTTGGGAACATATTTTGCATGCCCTGGAGGCCATGGAACCCACATTGTTTAACTAGGCTGAGGCATTGCTTCCCATGTTCAAGGATCAGCTGACGAAATGTCGGCAAGGAGAGCTCAAACAATTTGGGTATGGGACTATCCTAACATGTTTCTTCTTTGAGAGGGTACCTCTCTTGAGACCATAGGTGGTTTTTACTGAGCTTAGGGATCGAGACCCCTGCATGATATGGTGGGTGGATATCATGGCCTTCACATGAGGTTGCAGAGACAAGGTCAAATATGGGGCTCCCTTTCTCCATTTGTTGAATGAACAGATCCTCATGATTGAGGACTATGCCCATGATTGGATCGAATTTAGAGGGGATCCAAAGTCTACCACTACCAAATTTTTCTCAGTGGGGTGACATCGGTAAGAAAATGCTCAAGATATTGATTATTTTTTATATTTTCAAGTTTTATGATTTTTATAGATGATAACAAGACCTAATGTTTTCATGCACATGTTGGAGATGCACGACCTAGGGGGTTCATCCCCAATGGATAGGGTATTAGGAGATCACTTTGTAAATAGAGGCGTTGATGAGATAACCGAGCTAGAGGAGAACCTCGACCAGTTGACTTTGGACATCCTGGATGTTGTGATAGATGACCTCCCTAAGAGGTATCAGAGACACATGGCAGGAGTGTCAGCCAGTTCAGTCGCTTGCTATGTAGGGTAGCAAGGGATATTATGTGCTATCATGAGCACCATTAGGGTGTTCTGCATGATATAACTAAAAGCTTTCTAGCTTCAAGATTTTTGTATCATTTTGTATACCTGAAAGCCATAGTGCTTTAGATGGGGTCTCATGACCATATTTTTTGTAAAAACACCTTATGTATATATATACAGACTCTTTTTCGGTGTTTATATGTGCTTCAAATGGATGAATTGTATTTACATGAGTTTCATGTGTCTTCTATAGTTTATTTTACTTTACAATGAACCATGTTTTATTTTAAAAAGTTATGAATGGGAAATGTACCAGTCTAGAATGTAGTTTTCTAATGAGTCAGCAACCGTATTATCAGACCTAGGGATATGCCTCTAAGTAATGAAATCAAAATACCTCTCTAACAGATGCACTCTTTGAAAGAGATGAAGAAGTGTGGGGTTCTTGATGGTATAAATGCGGTTTAAATGAAAAACCACTAGCTAAGAGTCCATAAATACTACCAAATCATGGATTTCCTAAGATGAAACCTCAGTCAGTAAACATATCATTGCCTTATACTCAGCGATATTGTTAGTAGCCAGACCAATACAAACTGCTCCTGAACTGACCAAGTCATGAGCTAGGGAATACAAAACCCAAGCAGCTGAAGCAAGCTTCGAGGTATGACGACAAGCACCATCAGCAAAACCATAAAAATCCATCTGATCTACATAACCAAAACATGGTATAAATAGTATGGACAAAAAACTCAAAACCATATTGAAAATGCCAAAACACACTAAAATTTAGATAATATACATATATAGAATAAAGCATAGTACCTCTTCAAGTACAACCCATTGCGAGGTTTCTCGAACGGTATCCCATCATAGTCTACAAGCTCATAAGCCCCTTTCTCCAAGACCTTACTAACAACAAAGGGACCTATTGTAGGTACAAAAGATCCCATGTTATTCTTACACGAGAGCCCAATTACACATACAAATGTAACTTAGTAGGATCCTTTGTAACTTCTATTGGATTTTATTACACTTTTCTTGACTTCTGGGATTTTCCTAACTTAACCAAACTCCCAAAATCCATGCTTGAATTATTTTAAGATGTGGAAAGCTAGTTTTGTTTGAGATTGTTTTATGTTTCCGCAACCCACAAGTTGCAGAATACGGGATTTTTAAATTCGAATGTTTTAAAATTCTTCATCCCGCAATTCACATCCCACAAGTGCAGAATGCAATATGCAGAATATTTTTTATAGTTATGCTTTGGTCAACCCGCAACCTGCATCCTGTAGAAGTGCGGAATTCGGGGAGCAGGCTATCGTTTGTTATGTCATTCGGTTTGCATGTTTCTGCAACCCACATCCCGCAAAGTGCAGAATGCGGGATGTGGAGAGCTTTAAAAAAAATTATGTTGTTTTGTGATCCCACACCCCGCATCTCACAAAATGCAGAATGCGGGTTACGAAATGATTAATAAAATTTTGATTTTGTAATTTAGTCCCGCATCCCATAAAGTCTAATCTTGACCGTTGTTTTCATCCTCATCCTACGGTCTAAATTATTTCTCATGAATTATATATATTTTGGTCTTATTCATGATTTATTCACTGTTTTACCACTGTAACTTGGTGTACTAAGTGAATTTATCTTTTTTACCAAGCAATTTCATTGTTATTCACTCTGGTTTCAGGTTAGTTATCGAGTTGCCTTTCCAATTTTGAATTGCTTATTGTTGTTCCTATATAATTTAGTTTTAATTTATGGTTTATATGTCCAACAAAACATGGAAACTTCCAAAATGCCTCGAATTACCTAGTGCAAAAACATCCAGAAAGATATGCTCACCAAGGACTCGAATTTTAGTGTCTTCTCTGATACCAATGGCCACGTTAGCAAAACTCACCAACTAGATTGGTCCTGAATCTACTCTATCTTTGATAACAATGGCCTATTAGAATTTCAAGGTGGCCAACTTATTTACGAGAGAATCAGGGATTTTGGCACCCACATGATTGCTGTGAGACCAAATGTTCTCCCTTACAATGATGCAGTCAGATGGATTATTGACCATGCCAATCCAAAGGACCACTCTTTTAACACTAGTACTGGATTGCTACTGGCCAATTTTCATTTTGAAACGTTTGTAAAAATTTATGCTCTTAAACCTTTTAGGCAGCTCGTTAATGCAGATTTTGTTAAATTTTCTAAGTCTAGGTACAATTTTGACCAAATGCTGAAGTCTTGGATGGTCGAATCACGTAAATTTTTCCAAAGGAAAGATGAACTTTACCCCATTGAATGGTTCAAGGAACCCAATTCCTTGCTTGTAGCAATGTTGTGCAAGATTTATGGTCTCCCCAACTATTCTTACTTCAAGGAAGAATGGGCTATGATTTCCCATCATGTCATAACTACTGTTGGGTAATATGGCAGACCCGGGTTTAATCCTTTAATGTGCACCAACAAAAGACCCACAGAGTTGGCCCTTTCGGCAACAACCTACGCGCAGGTTGCAGTCTCACCCGAAACCACTATGGGGGTGCCGCAGAATCAGGTTTCTGCAAGCAAAGAGGGGGATTACTGTACCTTAGCCTTTTAATAACCTTATTAAACAATAATTACAAGCTTTACCATTCATTCACATACAACTTCGCAAATAAATAAACAGTCGTGACTTGCTCAACCCACTTCAGGAAATTCACAGCGAAGCTAAATGTTAGCAGCGATCTACTTATCAGATGTATACAGTTATTAATGCATAAAAGAAATAGAAATTGAAACAATCACAAGAAACCACAACACCAGATATAACGTGGTTCACCCCCAGTGTAGGGGCTACGTCCACAAACTGTGTTCTATTCAACTTGCTACAAAACCACAATTTGATCTGCGCACTCAGCTGCAGATCCTTTCAGTCCTCAAAAAGCCGCGCACACAGCAGTAAGCCCCTGCGCACACAGCTGCAGGTCGTTCCTCAATCTTTCTTACAAAACCCTCTACGCACACAGCTGTAGAGGTCATCCACGCACACAGCTGGGACTTAACCTTTGTCTACAAAACCAAGATTAGCTTCGCCTTAATCTTTCTTTCATCATAAAACCTAACCTATCTTCTTTACACAAGCGCTTATTTATACTGCGCATTTTTACAAAACCATGGTCTTAAACCATGGACACCCAAAAAACTCTAAACCCTAGATTTAAACCACGGGTTTATTACAAAAAAGGGGGTTTTGACTTACCCCGACACCCCTAAGACTATCTTGACCCATAACTCTGCTTACCATCAGCCGCGAAGTTACCAAAACTGGTAATCCTTAGGGTACGTGCCCCAACAGGCCCCTAAGACTCACTAGTGGCCCGTCCCGGGACACTCTGTGAGGACTCTGGTGGGAGAATCTTCTACACGAGAGTCTGGAAGCGACTGGTGAGATTATGCAGTATATCATCAGCGGATTTCTCCTTTTCCACCAATTCCTGTAATACTGAAGATGATTTTGTGTCAGCCTTTTCCTGCGCAAAAGTGTCATAGGTCTTCAAGAGTTTGAGCTGGCTTTCCACAGTATTGGTCAATTCTAATGCTTCATCAACTAGGGGCTATAGCGCATTTTCCAGCATCGTTACCTTCGTCCTGCAGGACTCAATTTCCTGCTGAAGTTCCTTGCTGCGCTTCACTTTATCCATCTTCTGCATAGGTGGCAGCATCTTGATTTCTATTCTGACTACGTCTAATTCATCCTGGCGTAGCTTGATGGTTTCCTGGATCTTACCTACATCTGGATGGTCCTGTAGGTTTTCCCATGCTTCTATGCTGTCTTCCATTAATTTTGCAATGCTGGCCACATTATCTGATATTTTTGCTGCTGAAGCCTTGATGTCCTGCTGGCGCTGTTCTCGGGCCTCTGGTGGAGTTTCAGGAGGAATGCGTAGTTGGAGTTCTTCTATTTGGTGCTGGTGTTCTGTCTTCATCCTTTCAACCTCGCTGCAGGACTGCTGAGCATAGTCTCGCAGCTTAGCAATTCTCTGCTCTGGTTCCTCTGTGCCCTGTATTTCGGAGTCAGAAAGACTCCGACATGCCTCGTCCAATGCTCGCATCAACGTAGTTGTTGTATGTTCAGCCTCTTTCTTCTGTTGTGAGATTTCTTCCAGGTGTGCTGCAAAGGTTTTGTTTTGTTTGATGGTATCTTCCAATTGGATTTGGGACAATTGGGTTCAGGCATGGATCTCCTTTTTAATCGCGAGCTGGCAGAAGTGCAGCTCTGACATAGACATCTTTGTATTATCAAGCCCCGCGGTGATATCCACCTGGGGTAGGGACTCGATGTCAGGATGTATCAGAGTTGCGCTTGGTACCTATGCCTGGTGATCTCTGGGTGGCCATTGCCTAATATCCTGGTGCGTGGGTGCTGTAGTGCTACTTGTCACCGTATTGTGCACTGATTTTACTGCTAGCTCTTTTAGCTCTGATACCCTGTTTGCGATACCGGAGAGCCCGGCAAGATGCAGTTCCGCAAACTCTGACCATTTTTTAGTAAGTGCTGACGTAGATTGTTCTAGAGAATGCTCCAACGCATCCAGCGTAACAGTGGCTTCTTCCTCAATATCTTTGTCCTTCGACGCTTTTGCCTTTTTGCGGGACTGCGGCTTGGTTACCTCGGCTACTTCTGGTGACTTGCGCTTCATTTGTGGGTTAGGATTTGATATGGTCTTGACCGACTCCTCATCCTGTCCATCCTGTTCATCCTGCCCATCCTGTTCATCCTGCCCATCCTGTTCATCCTTCTGCGAATCACTGAGGTCTTCGCTATCTTCCAATGGGCTTTGCTGCTGCACCTGACTAGTACTTGTGCCAATATTGGTAGCTGGGGGAACCGGAATAGAGGGTTTTTTCCCTAAATCTTTCAGCCATTCGGCTGGCCAGTGCTGAACTATCCACCTGATATCTGGTTTGGTGACTACATATGGTAATTTGAAGCATTGCCGTTGTGGATCTGCACGAGCTTGAATGAAAACATGATGCATATCAGCACTGAAGTGCGCGACGCCCTCGTATTGAGAGAACACTTCGTTGGTAAGTTGAGGTGTTCGCACAATATCATAGTGAATACTCATAGCATAGAAGACGAACACAGTGTTCGTCATCTGCTGGGTTTCCTTATCTGAGGATATCCATAGGGAGGCATACCTCGCTGCCCCTGGTGTGCCGGGGTTTATTTCTACAAACTGGGCTTCAGTGGGTTCTTTCCACCCAACTAATGCAATAAGGATTATAAGCCAGGAATAATGAAAAGGTCTACCTTCTTCTTGCGCATCGCGGGCATCCTCCAAAAACTCCTTCGCAAGATATCCGGCCCAATTATAAGTATACCCCTCAACGCAGTTCATAGCAATCCGGATAACCGGGGCAGGTACTTCAGTTGGCCTGCATTTTCGTATGAGTTTGCACGCTAAGAGTTTAGCTGCAAACCGAATGGGATGCTCCCGAATCACGGAAGTGTGATACCCCCGTTTCCCTTTTGTTAGGCCAAACCGCTCCTTCATGGTTTGCGCGAGCTTTGTATCATCATGTTTGGACGGAAATTCGGTTCCCGGATCAGGTCCTGCCATGGGTAAACCTGTGATCCTATGGATGAGGGCGGCGTCAATAGGAATTTGTTGGTCCCCTATCCATAAATAGCCGTCATGCACTAGGGCTAGTAACTGCTTGGCCACTACAGTCACATGTATGCCGCGTCCGAAATGGGGAATGTTAAATAGCTTGAGTAGGCCAGCTTTGTCCAGGCCCGCAGCCCATGTTTGCACTTCCAGTAGTGTGACCCTATGATCGGGGTACATGACGCGGTGCAAGTATTCTGCTGGTTCAAACTGTGGGAACTTTCCATGGTCATTGGTGTCGTGATCGTTGTACTTAAGCCTATCAATCTTCCCTGTCATATTTTCGATCAACTGTACTCCTGGTGGCAACGAGGGTGTGGCTAATGTAAATTGCTTTGTCCGACGGGGTAACGTGGTGCCTGGGCGAACAGGTGGTAGATATGGTGGCCGTGGTGGCAGAATGTTCTCCCTTCCCCCGGCCGGGCCCTGTACGGAACCAGAGGGCTCCATAGGATGAGGTGCTGGTGTTTGCCCTGTTTGCTGTGGCCGGTCTTGGTTACGCTTGGTGCGAATTTCAGTTCTAGACTTTTTCCTGGCAGACCGTGTCTGCATCGGCCATGGTGGTGCTGGAGGATTGGATTCACAGTGAGCTATGGCAGGCGGCCGATTAGAGCAGGTGATCAAACCCTCTTGCTCTAATTCTCTGACCAAAGCGTCAATCTCGCGTTCGGTGGTCATGGGTTCACTCAGAAATCTTGAAGAAATGCAGGATGCAATTTTTCCTAACTTAGGCATCTTCTTATACACGCCATCAATCAAATTGGGCAGGACAGTGCATTGAAGGCACCAAATCTGACGAAAATCTCATCCATGTGGAGCGCAATTGCTGGTACTGGTCTTAGTAGAGTCATTTAAAGCATTTAAAATCCTACTGCCGCCAAATTGGGTGCTTCCCAACAGTCGTATTTTGAGCCTCGCTACATTTTTGGGCTGCGGCAGAATCATGGTTGAAGCCTCGGGGCAATAAGCAACCTTGGCCCAATAGTGCCCTTCGACCCGACCGGGTAGTATCTGCGACACGACTATTAGATTTGAGGCACTAGCATCTTGGCTCTGCCCCTTGATTTGATATCCAATGTAGTGATTTGATCGGAAAGCTATATCTAGAACAGGACTACTTTTATTAATGGGAAATGTGATCAAAAAGCGATCCACAAGATCATCTCCACTTACAGTATTGTGGCGGAGCTCAACCATCATACGCCCATTTTCCGCTATAGGGTCCAAGATATATATGAACTTATGCATCCACTCCTTACGAGGTGTGTTTTCCATTGCTGTATATTTCTGCCTCAAATGTCCCTGAAGGCTAGTCTGCACCTTGAACTTACTTCGCACTTCTTGCGCTTGCCTTATGACTCTGGGCCGAAGGAATTTCTGGTAGGTTCCATGACGGGGTTGAGACTTTGTATGATCGGTCCCCCATGCTGCTGTAGCTTTGACTGCTATTTCCAGACTCTGGGTGTTTTGTGACGGAGGTACTTGTTCTGACATAGGTGCAAGAAATTCTCCAGGGTCTGTCATCCCAACTGGTGCAGGCAATTCTCTAGGCTGTGCGCTAAGGCATCGAAGAGACTGAGTGATCTGTGCGCATCAATGGCCATGTAGCTCGTATAGTCAATTCTGCCAATTCTCCAGACCATCGTCTGAATCTGACATGCAGGAGCTATCACATTGCCAATCCATTACACCATCATCATTAGGCTCGACATAATCGGCATCCTTGGCTGTGATGTTGTAGATGTGGTCTAGAGTATCCTGTTCCCCTTCATCTCTGAGTGGTTCTGTATATCGTTCTCCTTGGGATGGGTCGAGGGGTATAATAACACGCAGGACATTTCCTTCGAAGGTCATCTGTCTCCTTTTAAGGTTGATGATTGCAGCATTGACCATGGCCCACTCGGTTCCCAACAGGGCTGGGTAAGGGTTGCTGTCATCAATGATCTCAATAACTTCAAAATCTGCTAGAGTGCTGACCCCATCGACGTCGATTGGAACACTAAGAAGTCTCCCTAGAGGTACAATCCTTTGCTGGTTAGCTAGTCGTAGTTGTATAGGTGACCAAACCAGGGTCGGCTTACCCATTTGTCCCTAGGTCTGCTTGGGTAGGACATTAACGTCTGATCCAAGATCCAAAATGACATCGGTCATATCATATTCTCCTATCTGAACGTTCAATCTCATTTCCCTTCCCGTTTTTCAGACACGACTAACAGTTTTCTCCTAATCAATTCCTCTCTGAGGGTCTGTGACAGCAAGAACTTTTTGCAGCTCTTTTAGAGCGTTCTGATTCTGCAAGAGTTTCATACAGCTCTGCAAGAAAGAGGATAGTGTACTTACTTTATCCGTCGAGGCCTCCTGTGGTTGCGACGCCTGCTGAGGTTTCCGCGCAGGTACTTCTGCAGCGCCAGGGTCAACACCATCGCACAGGGCCTCCTGGAGTGGGACTTTCTTGGAGGCCTTTTGTATGCACACCGCGGCAGGTTGCTTTGGCGAGTCTTGAGTATGTGTCGTAGCTCCACTCCGGGTGACCACATTGATGGCTGGGACAGGTTTTTGTTCCACGGAAATCAACTGAATAGTTGGGGTAGGGCCACGGTTGTTTTCCTGAATCTTTGCGAGGAGCTGGGGGCACTATTCAATTACATGGTCCACTGCGCGGCAATACCGACAGGTCGTAGTTGGGTTCCGACAGTCGCGAGCCAAGTGACCGGCTTGGTTACAATTGTAACACACAACCTGGCCTCTACCTCTTCCGGTCATTCCACCACGGCCACGACCGCCAAAAGCACCTCTTCTGGAGGTGCTGCCACGATAACCATAGCCATCATTATTTGGAGCTTCATTGTGGACTCGGTAGGCATCAGAGGTGTGCTCTTGCATAAGGTCGTAGCTACGACACTCGTCTTCATTATGCCCTACAGACTTACAGAACTGGCAGTAGGGGTTTTTGGGAACTTGAACATATCTCTGAAGAAGATGGCAGTGCTCAGGG
This sequence comes from Pseudotsuga menziesii, assembly GCA_001517045.1. Classification (NCBI taxonomy): domain Eukaryota; kingdom Viridiplantae; phylum Streptophyta; class Pinopsida; order Pinales; family Pinaceae; genus Pseudotsuga; species Pseudotsuga menziesii. The sequence continues at coordinate 38,220 of LPNX010624657.1, forward strand.
CGATGCTGGCCCGAGGTTCGGCAAATCTCACAATATAGAACACCAGCATTGAATTGGTTGGGCGTGCCCGTAGTTAGGTATGTTCTGACCACGGGGCACTGGTCCCTATCATGACCCTCAGTCCGACATTGCGTACACCAGAACTCCTCTCGACTGGTTTTATCTTTTTTCATGTCACGAAGCTCCAGGGCCATCGCTGCCAGCTGCGCTTGGATTTGGGCAATACCAGAATCATCTCTGATGGGAGCAGTCTCTAGCTTCATTGCGATTTCCAGAGCCTCTTGCTGGTCAGCAACCTTCTGTTGCATGAGCGGAGTTCTGATATGTGGCAATAAAACTGCGATGAACCATTCCTTGTGCTGTGCCGGACTAATGGTGAAGCTGACTTGGTCTAATAGAACTTTGAATCTCTGGTCAAAGTCCCAAACAGATTCGCCGCGCCGCTATTGAATCTCTTTGAGTTCAGTGATGCTCTGCGATTCCGACTTTGGTTTCTTAAATTCCTTAATGATGGTGGCCTTGATTTCATCCAAAGTGGGGTGCTGATTACTGGAGAATTTCATGAACCAGGTCAAAGCCCGGTCACGAAAGGAAGTAATGAGCTGCGCGGTTCTCACATTAAGGTCGGTAATACTCTTCGCGTTCCAGACGGCCTCACACAAAAACCAGAATTGTTCTGGATCTTCTGATCCCGTTCCTTTGAAGATGGGCAGCTTAATGTCATCCTCTAGGTGGGCCATGGTGGTTCTGGGAGGGTTGGGAGGGGGACAGGACGTTGATGGAGGGGGATTTATGGGGGCAGATTGACCTGTGGCTGGAATACTTGGACTTGGTTGCCTGTCACACTTCGACTAAACTTTAGGGGTAACAAAGCGACGCTGGGGGGTAACAGGAGGGTTTCCTACCGAAGGGTTTTCTTCAGGGTCTGGCTGTGGAGGGTTTACAGGGGGAAATGCGGTGGTCTGTCCTGAGGAGTAGGACTCAAAATATCTTTTATACAGTTGCTCACTTCGCGGCAACCCACTTTGTGCTTCGAGAATATTCTCAGACAGGGCCCCTTGAAAAACTGTCGTTCAGCTTCGCTGAAAGACGTGCTTGTATCAATGGCAAACTCTGTCACGAAGGCCTCCAACGTTCGCGTCGTCCAAAAATTGACAACGCGGGATACCTCATTGTTTACGTGTGGCACAAGATTGACCCTTGCGGAGGTCCACACAGGGATCCGTCGAGCTTGAAATTTCGTCCACCTTTCCGTTAACCTAGATAACCACTAGTGCAACTCTATGTGGAAACTACCAAAGAAAATTTCATAAGCATCACAAAAAACATACCTTTGTAAAAAGTCACCGGCACTTCGGCACGGATTCATATTCTCTTGCTGCGTGAATTTCAGACAAGCCTCAGCAAACCAATCCCCGATTTCCTTCACAGAGGGCCTCCAGATCATAGCCCCTGAGGTACAAGGTAAACCCCTTCTGGAGCAGATACTAAGTTCAACCGGCAACGGAACCAATTTGTTGGGTAATAGGTCAGACCCGGGTTTAATCCTTTAATGCGCACCAACAAAAGACCCACAGAGTTGGCCCTTTCAGCAACAACCTGTGCGCAGGTTGCAGTCTCACCCGAAACCACTATGGGGGTGCCACAGAATCAGGTTTCTGCAAGCAGAGAGGGAGATTACTGTACCTTAGCCTTTTAATAACCTTATTAAACAATAATTACAAGCTTTACCATTCATTCACATACAACTTCACAAATAAATAAGCAGTCATGACTTGCTCAACCCACTTCAGGGAATTCACAACGAAGCTAAATGTTAGCAGCGATCTACTTATCAGATGTATACAGTTATTAATGCATAAAAGAAACAAAAATCAAAACAATCACAAGAAACCACAACACCGGATATAACGTGGTTCACCCCCAGTGTAGGGGCTACGTCCACAAACTGTGTTCTATTCAACTTGCTACAAAACCACCATTTGATCTGCGCACTCAGCTGCAAATCCTTTCAGTCCTCAAAAAGCTGTGCACATAGCAGCAGGCCCCTGTGCACACAGCTGCAGGTCGTTCCTCAATCTTTCTTACAAAACCCTCTGCGCACACAGCTGCAGAGGTTGTCCACACACACAGCTGGGACTTAACCTTTGTTTACAAAACCAAGCTTAGCTTCGCCTTAATCTTTCTTTCATCATAAAACCTAACCTATCTTCTTTACACAAGCGCTTATTTATACTGCGCATTTTTACAAAACCATGGTCTTAAACCATGGGCACCCAAAAAACCCTAAACCCTGGATTTAAACCACGGGTTTATTACAAAAAAGGGGGTTTTGACTTACCCCGACACCCCTAAGACTATCTTGACCCATAACTCCGCTTACCATCAGCTGCGAAGTTACCAAAACTGGTAATCCTTAGGGTATGCGCCCCAACAACTACAGGAGAATCCCTCCCATGGGCTTCAATCTTGTCGCTAGAACTTAAAACTGCCATATAGGAATTCCAGAAAGCTACTTCTAGGGAAAAGCCCAACTTCTTCTTCTCCACCTTCATTGTGGATATCTTTTGTGTCAAGTTCCATTATGCAAACATGGGATGGATTTGGGTACTACCAACCCCTCCCGTACAAATTTACCATTCGGAGCTATGGGACACGAATTATGTAACCATATTTTATGACATCTATGAGAGTTTCCTCAGCTGAGTTTATTTCCTAATTTTCAACAAGGAAGCACCTGCATTATCCCCTAAGTAAAAAACCATTATAGCCACAATGGGACATTGGTATGTCGGTGATTCGTTCACATATATCAGGGTCTTTGGTATCAATGTTGCTCATATGCTACCAAAGGTTGTGCCTGAAAGGTAGGGTTCTTGAAGAAATCTCATTTCAGACTATGACTGAATGGATATATAAGAAATGTGTAGCACCCAAGACGAAAGTCTCGACCAAATTTCCTCTAACCCTTAGTGACCACATAGTGTCACTCAAACTGGGTTTTGCTAGTAAGAGACAACATGATTCCAAGGGGATTGTTGATTTACACCCCAAACATAATCACTTTAAAGCAGGGTACGCTCATGAAGAAGCCCCAGATGACTTCATCTATCAAGGGGTTGATACTTTCTCTTAAGTTTTGGAAAGGGATAAAAGTAAAGAAGAACAAAGTCACATCATGCTATACCAAAGGAAATTAGGGACAGGGTTCGACATTATAGGGCTATGGAGTTGATCATGCAAGAAAAAGTGATGAAATACAAGGAAGAAAAGGAATCTCAATCCGCATCAAAGGAGGATCTAGGAGTCAAAAACACATCCATGGCAACTAGTTCATCTATAGAAATAGGGAAAGGTCCCATTGAAGAAATCCGACATGCATCTGTTGATCAGTAGGTCAAATCCTATTTACATACTTCAGAGATGATCAAACAGAAGCTGAGCAGAATGACTTCGGCATTGGACACTCAAGATATTAGAACTTCTCAACCAGCTGAAGCTACTCAGGTGACTACTATTGTTGAGAAAACTCAATTTGAACAAACCCAGATTAAGGAGAATCCTGTCAAAATATTGAAGGTTCAAGTTTCATCCATCCCTACTTCTACTATATATTTGACTCATTTAGAAGAGGAGGTTGAAAGAATTTCTCCTGTGCCTTTTACTATAGAAGGTGGAAATGCTAATGATTTGTAGGACTTTATCAATTTGTTTAATGGTAGCAATGGAAAACCTTCATCAACCAACTCACAACCACAACCTTCTTCCGAACCTTTCCCATCATCTTCGGCTTTACTCATTCCATCCATCATAGCCTTATCCTCCTTGCCCTCTGGTTCTGCCATGACACCTCTCATGTCCCAGCTTTATCAAGATGCCATTCACCTACCCTATTCTGTTACACCTGTTTCCGTTCAGATAACCATTCCATCATTCATTGTACATCCAGTATTTAAGGTTCCATTGCATATTCCTTCTTTCAGTTCAGTATCATTGCATGTGCATGAGAAAACCTCAACACTATCATTATCATCACTTAGAGCCACAACTCTGCAAGTTTCATCTATTGAAACTTTTGTTCGTGACAGGTCTTCACCCTGAAATGACTTTTACCCAGAGTAGTGCTTCATAACTGCTCAATTCTCATATTACTATGTCCATACCCTCTCACACTATAATTCAAACCTCCTTTTTTATATCCATGGGTATTAATATACCCTCTATTAATGAGATGAGGGATGAATTCAATGAAAACTTTGCGATATCTCTAGGAGAATATCATTATAGTAAGGATGATAAATCAGTGGTGAAGAGAGGAAAGAAGAGTAGCAGGGATCAGAGTGATATGGATACATCCCTTTCAAATGAAACTCTATGGACTCAACGATCAGGTGATCCACAGGTGGATGCCACAGACGCTGCATCTATTTTAGGACCTTTTATAGGTGCCAATTTTGATGCTGTCAATACTTTGAACATGGAATTTGACAAGTAGAAGGCAGAAATTGTCAGGCTGAAGGAGGAACTAGAACAACTTAAGAGAAAACATGAGAACATGTATGATGAACTACAAGTAAAGAATGTTTCCCTCCATGATGAGCTATATAGAGAAAAGGCCACTAATTCCACTTTGGTACAGAATGTAGCTTTGTTAGAAAAATAGTATGAAGATGTAACTGCAAGTGCAGCTTCATCCTCATTTTCTAAGTTCTCTCGAGAAGAATTCAAGAAGCTAGCTATCCGGACTAACAAGGAACACAATGATTTAGTTAGTGAGTTATTTAAAACATTAGATAATAGTTTTGAAACTCATATGACTTTTGAAAAAATGTCTATTGTTCTAGAATATCTAGTTGAGAAGGGGCAACAAGGCTCAAAGGCTTATGATGAAGTCACAAACTGGAAAAGATATATGAAAGATAAGCCAGATAATGTCACCTTTCTCACTAACTTCCAGTTTAAGAAAATTAGAACTATCTTAAAAGCCTGGGAAGATTCAGATGAAACAATCATTGAAGCCATAAAGAAGGCACAAGCCATTTGTAGCAGAAGGTGGTATGCTGCAGTCAACCTCATGGATGAGTTATATTTTCCTGCAATGGTACTTATTGAAAAAGCATGTCCACCAGGACTGATGATTCAACAAGTGGAGCAGTGAAGGGAGAGAGAGGAAGAGAAGATCAAGGATCTTGATCATGTCACCATAAATGATGTAGATTGGTTAATCAAATGGCCATTTGCATTGGAAGGAAATATCCACATCTTTATTCCTTTTTGGCATAAGCTAGCTAAAAATGAAATTGAAGACCACAAACGAAATGCTCAGCTTTGTATTGAATCCACCAGTTATCCTGATATTGAGGAATTGTTACGCATATGGAAAATATGGAGAGATTTTCTGGGATACTAGCTTTGTTTAGGTTTTTGATCCCCTTTTGAGGGAGATTCATTCTTTGTAATAATTATTTAAGAGGTCGTTCTCAAAGGTATCAGGGACTTTGTACTTTTGGAAGAAGAAAGATTGGTACAGGAAATTGAAAAACACCTCTATTTTTCCTAAGGTTTATGTAATGTAATGCAAATATTTGAATAAATACAGTATTGTTGTTTCATATCTCTTGTCTTTGACCTATTTGAATTTCTTTGACAGATCCCAATTTTCTTGTTTTGAATGATTAGATGTTGCTGTGATTTACTTGTATTTGATAAATGTATTTGCTCATAACCTAGATTTCTCTTTGTTACTAGTTAATACATTGACAAAGATTTAAGAAATGTATTCTTTAACTATCTTTATCTATTTCTGCAAGTGATTGAACAATGAAAGTTTTACAGCTTATATGTTGTCTTTTCAACAAACATGTGTGTATGCAGGTTATATTGAATGATTTAATCTTGGGTTGCTTTTATTTAATTTTCATTAAACAATTGTGATTTGAGTGAAAAGTTTTTCATCTCGTTTAAATTTCTATTAATGTGGTGAATTACTTGTTCATTAAATACCTCAAGACAACCTGTAACCAATTCAACATACTTATCAAATTAGTTTAGATTTAGATCAGGTTTCCTTTTCTAGTTAGGTTTAAGTTTTCCTTTTCTTCATATCACTCATCTTGTTTTCCAATCTGGGAAATAGATCCTCTGTGGATCAAATTTATACAAGCTAGCAGAGGCTACAGAAGTATCCATGGGAGATCACTACCTCAAACAACTCGAGGATAAATAAATACTTGTGTGGGATTGCTTGAAGCCTTTGGCTGGTTTTTCTCTATGTGTTGTAAGCCTTAGACACCCTTTTCAACCACATACATAGTTGGGGCTTCAACAAATGGCGCTAGAAGGAGGGCCAACATGTCATGCCTAAACAAAACAAACAGAAACCTCCTCCAGTAAAATATCTGATTATCACTCGTAGTCGTGCTCACATGTCTACCTCAAGGGAACAAGTAGCACAAGGTTCAGACATCGTCTTGACTGCTCCTGCACAAGAATATAGTACCCTAGCAAACAAATATGTTCTTGTATCACCTACTCTAGGACCCATCACAGTTGAACAATTGTTAAAGGGTAACTCTGATAACATAGATGAGATTAGAAGAAAGTTTAATGAAGCACGTCTGACCTAAAATCATCCACAAAAAATAATGAAAGCAATATTAACTCAGGTGATCCAAACACTGAAAGAAATTAGCCTCCTTTCAGTGAACCATCCACCCTTGGGTCAGATCTAGATTCCTTGTTTTAGGAGCCATCCCCTCCTCGACACAACATATGAACATGGGGATCACCACCATCTCCTCCCTCCTCCTCATATTCTTTAGACCAATTGTTTGATTCTGAATCTTTGGCCTCATCAAAGGAATCTGTTCCTATGGCTGACAAAAGACATAACAAACCTTGGTTGGATGGATATGCCGTCTCTGTTTTAGGTGACCAACATAGGTTTCCTAAAACCCCTGAGAAGTGGCTTCCAAAATTTAATCCAGATGACAAAATTCCTATGGAAGACCACATTAAATCCTTCATGCAAGCCATTAGACTCGGGAACGTCATACATGAAGACATGGTTTGTAGACTATTCCTTTACACCTTTGAGGGAAAAGATTCTACCTAGTATTTTTCCTTGGAAGCTAGTTCCATACCATCATGGGATGTCTTTTCTGAACTCTTCACTCAAAATTTTGGCGATGAAAAGACCCTAGAGGAGTTAGTCATAGATCTTTCTTCCATGAAAACTAAGGGTATAGAAAGAGTCAAAGATTACAATCATCGGTTTTCATATTTAAATAATAGGATCCCAAGTACAGTACTTCCTATTGAGGAGTTACTGGTATCATACTATATTAAGGGTCTCCCAACCCAAATAGCCATGTGGGTTAATAGAGCCCATAAGGAGTCCTTGCAAGACACCTTCTCTGAAGTAATACAAGTCAAAAGGGACATGTTCTATCTCAAGGATAGCCTTGACACTACATCTGAACAAGTGTCTGCCTCGCGCAGGAAAAATGACAATTCTCCTACACCTACTGCTACCACTCAAGATCTGTTCAACATGAGTGAAGTGAAGAAGCTCCTCCAAATAATTTCTAACAAGATGGTGGATCTTAAGAAGACAAACAATTAAAATCAATACAATAATAGAGGATTTAATAGACCACCTTTTAGGAGACCCACCCAACCTTCACAAAATACACCACCTTCGAATCCTAGTGAGGGATTCACTTTAGAAGAGATTTTTCTTCCTTGAAGGCCTTAGCTGTAGGAACACCAGACATTAATGAATCCTCTGAAGATCAGTCCACTCAAGATACACAACCTCCCCAAGAGGAAGAGGAATATGACCAACAGGTCGGCACTGTGAGTTTCTTTTCAAAAGAAGAGGAAGAAGAACCCGACATATGTTTTAACCTACAACACAATCACCATACTAGATCTAAAATACCACCTTCACAGGAATCAACACCTGTGGCTCCAGCTCCCAGCAAAGGTAAAACTCAAACTCAGAAAGACACTCTCATTCCTAAACCAGAATACAATCTGGCCGAGGATTTGAAGAGAGTCAAGGCGAATATATCTCTATTTGACCTTCTCAAAATCCCTTCCATAAGGGATTCCTTGCCCAAAAGCATGATAATTAAACAACCTAGAGAAGCTCATAATAAAAACCTTGACTCTACCCCCTGACCAAACCATCCAAATCCTGGAAGCAAGGGCACTCCACCCTTCTTACATACCTTTGAAATCTTTAACATGAATGTACATAATTGCATGGTAGACTCAGGTGCTTCGTCTAATGTCATTCCACTTTCTGTATGCAAAAAGATGAATGCTACATGGGAAGCTTATCCTATTCAAATTGTACAATAGGACAGATCCAAAGTTAAATTTGTAGGAAGGCTGAGGAATGTTCTTCTCAGATTATCTGCAGATCCCCGAATTCATTAGACTATTGATATTGTGATTGCAGATATCCCGGAGACTTACGGCATGTGGTTAAGTAGAGACTGGTCAGAAAAACTAAAAGTTTACTTTGCTAAAGATTGGTCTCACCTGTGGTTACCCCTTAACGGGAATCCTAACAAACTCAAAGTTGACAAAGAACCTTTCATGAAGCAAACTATAGCTAATCTCTACAGTTCTAATGAATCTGTCTCTTTTTTCGATAATCAAATTGAACATTTCTTATTTGAACCTTCTTTGGATACCTACCTGCTGATGTTTTGCTAGCAGAGAATGTGCAGAAACAGTCTCAGATAACTCATCTCACTTCCATTCCATTCTCCAACACTATTTTACACAATGTCTATAATGTAAATACTAACTTTAGGATAGATCCTGTTGTTTGGACTTTGTTTTTTTATGGCTCTAGGTCCAAGGATGGGGCAGGTGTGGGATGCGTCCTTATTGATCTGAAATGGATCAAAACAATGAATGCGTGCAGGTTGGAGTTTGAATGTACTAACAATGTGGATGAGTACGAGGCATTAGTCCAAGGACTCAGGAAAGCTATTGATATGGGAGTAAGAGAAATCAAATGCATATGAGACTCTGAAATCATCATGAAACATGTGCAGAATCAGATACATTTTTTTTATCTCCATGCCTAGTTAATTATCAAAGATTAATCAGAGATATGACTAATTCCTTTTCAGCATTTTATAGTAAATATGTTCCTAGATCACAAAACTTTGACGCAAATCTATTAGCCAATACTGCATCCAGACTAATCCCTCCTGAAGTCTTGTCTCCACAAAATTTCTCTATCGAATTGATGTACATACCCTCTATACTGGACAATGTCACAAATTGGAAAGTGTTCGATGATGACCAAAAAATACTAGACTTCCTATCATCGTAAAACACCTTCGCATGAATGGCTATCGACGAAGCTGATCATCAGAAGTCTCTATCTGACCCTTCCAATATCATCCCCAAGTCTGTCATCAGTTTGGAGAGGTTTTATGACTTACAAGATAAATTTAGATATACTACCAACTATAAGACCCAAAGCTCGACTTTGAATTATTCACCTGTTAACCTGGGAACAGAACAAGAACCTCATTTTATTAATCTTGGACTTCACTATTCCCATGATGAGAGAAGGAAATTTATTAAACTATGCAGGGAATTTAAAGGCATTTTTCCCTGGACATATGATGAACTTAGGAATTTCGACACTATTGTCATGCACCATAACATCCCCATGAAGCCCAAGGTTAATCCTTATCAATAGAAACTAAGAAAAATGCGCTCTAGTCTAGAGCCTTGTCAAAACCCCAAATTTTCTGAAAAATTTAAAATTTTTAAAAGCATATAAATTTCATAATTACGGTAAACTAATTATTAAATTAGTTATAAATTACTACATTCATTATCTGCATTATCTGTTGGTTATGTTTAATGATAGAACAGTTCTTTTCAGTTTACTGATTTTGTTTCTTTTTGCGACCACAAGGTGAGACTGTCATGCAAACTGGGCTTACTTAGCTTTCGAGCTAATGCAGAAATTTTTCCTGTTCTTATAGACTATAGGTAAGAGTTTTGGGCTGCTTGTCGCAATTCTAAAGTATAACAAGTTCGTCGCAAAAGAAAAGCTCAGTAAGAAAAATAAATGTTAAATAGTTTCCAACGCTTGTTGAGGTACATTTAAAAACTGGCCTTCTTTCTAGTAGATGTAATTTATGGTTCTTGAAGATTTGGAACAGTTTCAAATCTATTTTAGTCATGATGTCTGAAATTGTCTTACTGAATTCTTTATAATAGAGTAAGAGTAACAGAGCTATACAATCCATAGTATGATTTCATTCGTATAAGAATACGTTACTTAGTAAATGTAAACTGATAGAAGGTTTAGGTATTACTGTTCCTTTTTTCAAACTCTGAAGTTTAAAATGAGTTTACAACTTTACTTCAAGCTACTTTTTAAGAAAACTATACTAATGTTGATGCATATGATGCATAGAGTTTTTATTCACTCATTAACTGTTTTCAAGCATCACTAGAGTTTATCTTCAGTAAAAATAACTATCTTCATGAAACATGATTTATCCTAATCCCTTTATGTATATAAATTGAACAAGTCCTTAAGGGACTATAATTCATAAACGAATGCATCACTTAATCGTTATATGGCCTATCTGTCTTATTATGGTTAAACTCTCAGATAAGAGAAAAATATGGATTACATTTCCAATTCATGAAATAAAGTTAAGGTTATTACCTCAAGCAAAAACTTTCATCACAATAACATTTACTACTCTCTTTTGTATCTTTTTGACAAATGTTACTATTTTAACCAATACAATTAAGTCATTGCAGTCATTATGGACAATAGGACCATTGACATATTTCTTCTTTAAAACCTCCTTTAAAATTTTCCAATTATACTTTTATGTTAAGCCAAAATTATACTTTTATGTTAATCCAAAAGTGGATTGATCTTAATATTTTGTAATGCATAAAACAAGGAATAAGAGGCCTAAGGATAGACCACGTTCTGTAAACTTAGCTTAGTCCTTATTTTATGGTGCTATGAGTTTTATAAAGGAATTGCCACTTTTCCAAACATAGATAAACTATGGTTACTATTACTTACCTAGCAAGAAAGGTTATGATTATAACCCTACTAAAACAATCATAGATTTAAAATTGCCAAGTTATATGAATACCATAATGTATTTGATTGGTCGTTCATTTTTCCACTCCATACATAAGTTTTTATAGCATAGTTATAATATAACAAATCTTTTGTTATGATGCATTAATAATAGGTTAACTTCGGGCTTGGTGATCATAGAAGAACCTTGGAGAATCAGCATATGATTGTGATAATTTGATTTCCCATGGTTGTCCATCGAACTATGGGAAAAACACCCACTGCATGAGAATATTTACGTGGCGTCGTGGCATCACTGTGTCCGTGTATTGCATGAATAAAAAGGTCCTTCCTTCGAACCCTATTCTCATTATTCTACCTGTAATATTCGGCCTCCTGCCACTCTGCAATGGTGCTGGTGCACCCTAGTTGCACCGCTCCATTGCCATATCATTTCCTAGCTCATTACCTTCCTGGGGCTCGTTTTGTCATACTTTTGTAGTGTTGTTCCATGTGTTTCCATTGTCCATCTGTTAGCTTTCCTCCCTTTAGGGTTTTCAGTACACTAACCCTACCCAAATCTTTAACTGTATACCACTCCTCCCTCAATGAAAGTCGTGGTTTGTTCTTTCGAAATAGCGATGGGTTGTTCGCTGTAATGTTAATCTTTTCCTCCTTACCTGCAGTAGGGTTACCTCGTCGCGTTGGTGGTTGTCTTGCTGTTGCTGGTGGTCGCGCCTCCATAAAAAGATTAGGTAAAAGACTACTGCAATTCTTTTCATTTTATTGTTTATTCTTAACAGTATACTTCTTATCCAACTTATAAGTTTTTAATATTACCGTTCCTTTATGGTTGCAGGTCTCGGCCTTCCTTCTACGTGGTTTCTGAAGCAAAGTAAATACAACGGCTACAAGTTCCCGGTAAGCCTGGTTACACAATGGCTCTTTCTCTTTGTGGGGTTCCCTTGGAACCTTTAAGGGTTGGCGCAATGAGGCCTGTAACCCTTGCGGTTCAGTTTGTATTGTTAATTGTTTGTTACTTTGGGTTAGTGGAAGAAAACCCTACGCTGTATGAGGGTGCTCCGGCTTCGGCCGAGATTGAATATATTAGTTCTCTTTTTGTTTTAGGTGCCAAGTATTAAGTGAAAGAGACAGAAGTCAATCATGGCATGCTCTCCAATACTTGTAGAGGTCAAGGGCTTGAAGTGTCGTTCAACCTTTTATTTATTTTGACTGCAAAAAACACTAGGCTGCAAGCCCGACAAAACTGTTACGACCTCGACTTCTTATTTCTATTGTAAATTTGAACTTACAGGGTTTTTTCCTTAAGTCCATGATATAAGATATTATTAATGTTTTTCTTTTCTATAAATCTTGGTTTGTATTACAGCATTGAATTTTTATAGATTTATTTATTTTATAAATATAGTGTTGGAGACTCGGTAGTAGGATAATAATTTCAGCATTTACCTTTAATTTACATCTTATGTTTATATAATTAAGAACAGGCTTATGAAAGCCTTACTCTATTGATTTTTAATACGGCCGTGAGTAAAATATTGTCTTGGCTCCACAGTTGTTGATTTAGTTATATATTTTCAATTAATAGGGTTAAACCCAAATTCGATAATAAAAGAATTACATACAGACTCTTCTATTAAATTCATTGTTAATTAATTTATAATACTTTTATGTAAACTGTGGAGTTATTAGTTAAGTTTTACATTACTTGTTAAGCTCGATAAGTTGAGCATTCTACACTATTGATTATATCCTGTGTGATAATGTACTTGGTTTCTTTATCTGTAGTGTTCTTATAATTAAATGCTAATATTTTCTGTACAAAGTTTATATATTTGACTTACTTTATTTTTTTAAGACAAATAGTTATGTAGAACTATTACCCTTCAGAATGGAATAGATGGGTGTATAAAAGAAAATCACTATGTAACTATTAGTAAAATATGGAGTACAAAATCTATATTAAAATTTTGGTTTACAAGAATAAATTAAGGTATTACTGTAATTACCTTATAATACTATCTTTATAGAGTAAATAAGAAGATATTAATTTGTTCCTAGTTGTTTATGCTCATAGAATAAAGTAGTCCATTGCTAGCCTGTTATTATCAGGTTTTTATACTTGCTGTAATAATTACTTGGTAGAAATACTTTCTGTATAATAATACAATTCAATGTTTATAAAGAAAAGAAAGTAAAAGAACTAAGCAAGTTCTACACTGTTAATAGCTTAAGTAGTATTAGTTGCAGTGATATGTTTTTATTTAAACTTAACTAAGTAGAACATGAATAAATGAATAGCATATTTTATTTTACAAAAGTAAATTCTGCTATACTAAAGTACCTGTAGGAATAAATAAAAATTCTAGCTACTCTTCATTGATATTCAAAATAGAGAATTAAAGTTACTGATAGTAACTAAAATATTAAGAACTGTTTTCTCTATTGGTACATATTATTATCAGTGAACAATTCAATTTACTTCTATGTTCTAAAAGACTTGACAGTTTTCTGTACAGAATGAAGCTACTCCTAAAACCAAGATATTTCTTCTGAAAAACAACACAAAGAAACTACTCTATAATTCCATCACATACTATTCTGTGTTTTCATCATACTACTTTTATTGTAAATATACCCCTATGCTGGAGTACGGTCTGGTCACACTAGATGTGGAAAAACATAGGTGGGGTTATAATTCTCATAAAAAATATTTTGTTACAAAATAAACTGAGAACACTTCATTACTAATCCATCTAATTTATTATACCGTAAACTACAAATCTACCATTCAATCATAAACAGATATTAAAACAAAGATTTAATAGATGGCAGAACCTGTTCTGGAACTGGGACAACAACAGCAATGGGAGGCCGTTCCTCCCTACCAACTCCTAGAGAGCTCTCAAACATCGACTCCTCAGGACCCCCGAGCTTGCTCTGGTCTCCCTGGCTGGAACTAGGTGCAGCAATAGTCAAATACCAGTCTTCAAACTCAGTATCAATCCTGGACTTATCAGTAAGTTCTCCCAGCGAACAAGCTGTAATAAACCAAGTTATTGTAGCATTCCTCTCAGAACAAATTCCTTACTATTTTTCCCTTTTTCCCCAATGAATTTCCTGAATATCATTCCCCTGAATGATTCCTCTCTGGAAAATATCTGAGCCACCTCAGCTCTATTCATTGGGTACTTTTAAAAGATTGCCTAGGTATTTTTGGGTTAGTTGTCATTTATTGAGCCACCTGCTCTGATGCCACTTTCTTGGGGGATCATGACCCCAAATATAGGGAAGTTGCCACCTGCAACTTAAAAAGTGTTTGGGGATGTTGCCACTTGTCTTTTTCCCTCCACCTAGTTCCATCCACCAGTTTGACCAGTAACATCTTATTAACAGCTCTCCCATGCTGTTATCTCCACTTTTTATTTATAAATAATAAAATATTCAGAATTACATTCCACTTCTTTTGACTCTGCTGAGTCATCAGTTCCTACTATAGCATTAATTTTAACATAATGTCTCAGGAATATAATAAAAACAATTAACATTATTTTACAAAATTGGGGTATGTGACATACACACCCCCTTAGAATATAACATCGTCCTCGATGTTACTTATTCTTCATCTTCTGCAACCTCCTGGAACAGATTTGGGTATGCTTCCTGCATCTTACTTTCGAGTTCTCAGGTAGCCTCTTCAGGACTAAGGTGCTTCCAATGCACCTTCACTTGTCCAATGGTGCGGTGTCGTAGAGTAATTTCCCTCTTCCCGAGGATACAGTCCGGTTCCACCAGAATTTCTCCTTCTGGTTCCACCTATACAACATTCCAATCAACCACATGAGTAGCATCATGAACATACCTTTTAAAAATAGAGATGTGAAAAACATTATGCACTTTCAAGTTAGGTGGTAACGCTAGCTGATATGCAACTTGACCAATTCTAGATAAAATTTCAAACAGACCAGAATAACGTGGTGCTAGCTTTGCACAACTCCCCAGTCTTAGAGAGATTTTATTTGGTCTTACCTTTATAAACACGTGGTCACCTACATGGAACTCTTTGGGAGTTCTTTTCAAATCTGCTTGGCTCTTTTTCCGATCCTGGGCCACTTTCAAATTTTCCTGCACTTGTTTCACAATCTCTTCCATTTCTTTCAATAATTCTAGTCCTAACACCAATCTATCTACTGGATTATTCCAGGAGATAGGAGTGTTGCATTTACGTCCATACAAAACTTCAAATGGACTAAACTTAGCTGATGACTGATAGTTGTTATTATATGCAAACTCTGTTAGATGCAAGTAGTCTTCCCACTTACCTGGTTGATATTTAACATACATCCTTAATAAATCCTCTAGCACCTGATTTACTCTTTCTATCTATCCATCCATCTGAGGATGGAAGGGGGTGCTGAAATTCAAGGTTGTATTCAATCCCTTAAACAAGGACTTCCAAAAATTCCCTGTGAATTTAGGATCACTGTATGAAATGATAACCTTCGGTACTCCATGCAACTGAAATATCTTCTTTAAGAATATATCAGCTATATTAGCAGCCTTGTAAGTAGTTTTGACAGGAATAAAGTGTGTTTCCTTGCTCAACTTGTCAACTACCACCATAATGGAGTCATTTTGATTCTGATTTCTAGGCAATCTAGTAATAAAATCTAAGCTGATTACTTCCCATTTCCAATTAGGAATAGGTAAAAGGTTGCAGTAAACCAGCTGGATGTTGGTGTTCGGTTTTCACTTGTTGACAGTCCAAACATCTAGCAATGTATTCAGCTACTTTAGATTTCATATTAGTCCAGAAATATTATTTTCTTAGCATGGTTACAGTCTTTTGGTAACCTGGATGTCCTAAGTAAGGTGTTTTATGAACTTCGTCCAGAATTAGCAACTTAACCTTAGGCACATTAGGCACATACAGTTTGTCCTTAAATAATAAAAATCCATCTTTATTTAGACTATAACCTTTTATTAAGCTTTCTGTAGGTTTCTCTTTAGCTGTAACTTGTAATTTTTGATAAATTTCATCCAGTTTTACCCCTTCGGTAAGCTGTTCATTTAAATCAAAAGCATAAGTGTTGATTGCTGCTGTAAAATTCAGCTTTGCATTTTTGCTTAAAGCATCAGCCACCTTATTCTCTTTACCCTTTATGTGTTGGATTTCAAAATCATATTCACTCAAGAAGGCTAACCACCTTGCTTGTCTTGCATTTAAGTTGGGCTGATCTAAAAAATATTTTAGTCCTTTATTATCAGTCATTAGAATAAATTTTCTTCCTATTAAGTGGTCTCACCACATTTTTAAGGCATGTATAACAGCCGCAAGATCTAGATCATAGGTTGTGTAGTTCTTTTCATGGATTTTTAACTTCCTGGACTCATAGGAAATGACATGCCCGTCTTGAGTCAGCACACCGCCTAAACCATCATTACAAGCATCGGTGCATACCATGAAATCCTTATTAGGATCTGCCATTCTTAGAATAGGCGCACTTGTTAATAAGGTTTTTAATTTCTTAAAACTTTCTTCACACTTTAAGTTCCAATTGAATTTCTTGCCTTTCTTTTGCAAGGAAGTGATTGGATCATCTATTTTTGAAAAGCCTTCAATAAATCTCCGGTAATAACCGGTAATTCCCATGACTGACCTAACATATGTTACGTCCTTTGGAACTAGCCAATCTTCAATTGCCTGAATCTTTTCAGGATCGACTGAAATCCCTTCTTTAGTCACTACGTGACCTAAGTACTGAATTTCATCCTTAAAGAAGTCACACTTGCTAAACTTTGTGAAGAGCTGTTGCTCTCGCAACTCTTGTAAAAATATTTTTAAGTGTTCTTTATGTTCTGCTTCAGTTTTAGAGTAAATTAAGATGTCATTGATAAACATGACAACAAATTTATCTAAGTATTTATGCATTATATTATTCATTAAGCACATAAAGACAGCTGGGGAGTTGGTAAGCCCAAATGGCATTACAACAAATTCATAATGTCAATACCTTGTTCTGAAGGTTGTCTTGAAGATATCTTCGTCTTTAATTCTCACTTGATGATATCCTAACCTTAGGTATATCTTTGAGAACACCGTAGCTCCACGTAGCTGATCAAACAGATCATATATGCGGGGCAACGGATATCTATTTTTAATAGTCATCTTGTTTAGTTGACGGTAGTCTATGCATAGTCGCATAGTTTCGTCTTTCTTTTTGACAAAAATGACCGGTGCTCCCCAAGGGGACACACTAGGTCGAATGTACTTCTTATCTATTAATTCTTTTAACTATGATTTTATCTCATTAAGTTCTAAAATATTCATACAATATGGAGCTTTCGAGCTAGGTACCACACCTGGCACCAGCTCAATAGTGAAATCCAGTTCTCTCCTAGGAGGTAATCCTGGAATTTCTTCTGGAAAGACATCAGTAAATTCGTTTAAAACAGGAATAACTTTTATTTTTAACTTATATGTTTCAGACTTACTTGCCTCATTTGTAATAGTTACAACATAAGCTTTACACCCTTTTCTAATTGCTCTTTTAAGTTGTAAAGCAGAAATCTGCCTGATTACAGTTTTCCTAGGAATGCCCTTAACTTTTACAGGTGGTTCGTTACTATTTACGGACATAAAGGTTTTATCATAACAGTTTAAAACTACCTTATGCTACTCTAACCAATCCATGCCAATCAATAAATCATATGATCCAAGCGGCAAAACATTAAGCTTAACTGTAGTTTTAAATTCATCCATGAGTAAGGCACATTCTTTCACAAAGCAGGTTGCTTTTATTTTTTCCCCAGTGGCTAATTGAAATAACCAGGAATTATCAAATTTATCTACAGACAAATTACATTTTTCCACTATCTGTGGTGCAATGTAACTAAGACTGGCTCCTGGATCAATGTTTACAGGGGTTTGGTTAATCTTACCTTCCACTTCCACCATGGAAGTCTGATAGTCAGCTTGGCGGTTCTCCAATGATGCATTTATTCTGGGCATAGTCCTCGCAAGTTCTCCAATGGTCATTTCCTCCTACACAGTGTGAATATTGCTGGTTGAATTTTTTGGTTTGGGCAAATCGAGGCATAGTGCGGGCCATTACATTCCCAGCACTTAACAGGCTCCTTTCGTTCAAAACTCTTGGTGAAATTCCCAGGGTTATTTGCAGCTTCCTTGCCTTCAAAGTTATTGGAATTATTGGAGGCACCATTTCTATTTCCCTGGAAATTCTTATTGTTAGAATAATTTATGTTCTTATTATTCTTGAAATTCTTCTGGGGTACAAATTCCTTCTTCTTGAACTCAGGCTGACTGTTGTTCTTCTTAGCCTTCCAGTTGGCTATACCTTCCTTCTTCTTGTTCTGCTCAAAACAGAAATTAGCCTTCCGCATGGCTTCCTCCAGAGTCCTTGGGTTATCATACTCAATTCTGTCCTTGATGTGATATGGTATACAACTGAGAAACCGCTGCACCTTAGGTTTCTCGTCTACTAAATGAGGTACATACCTCAGCAAACTTAAGAATTTACTGTTTAAATCCTTCATAGTCATTGCACCTAACTTCAATTCGTAAAATTCTTTAGCTCTTTCTTCATAATATTGTTCGGACAGAAATTTCTTCTTGAAGTACCTTTTAAAGGTACTCCAATTAATTTCTTTTTCCTTGATACCCTTGACTCTCTTCAGATCTTGCCACCATATGTCTGCTTTTCCAAAGAGATTATAGATTGTAATTCTTTCCTTTAGTTGATTTGAATAGTTGTATATTTGAAAATATTTCCTCATCCCGGATAACCAGGACTCTGCTTCTTCCCCTTTTTTAGTCTCTCCATTAAAATTTGGGGGCTTTATCTTTTTAAACATCCCTGAAATATCCTCATATGGTCTGTACTTCTTCTTTCTGTCATACAACTCGGCCTCACTACTGTCACTAGTAGTGTGGTAGCTTTGTTGTTCTTTGAACCCTTCAGATGATGAACTGCTTTCTGCTTTTTCCAGCTTCATGTTTTTAGATCATTTCTGATGTCTAACCTCCTCAGATTCTAATCTTTTGCTCCTTCCTTCAGTTTGGAACTTTTCCATCAAAATTTGGTTCAACTCTTCCTGAGTCTTCAAAATCCTCTCATTGTCCTTCTTGACTGATTCCATTTCAGTCCTCAGATCCTTTACAATCTGCAACAGCTCTGAGGAGTGAGCAGTTATCTCTTCTAACATAGGTTCTCTATGCATTTGTCTTGGTTCTGTGTCTGGAGACTCCTCCTGAGCATATTCTCCTAGCTTCTCCATACCTGCCTGTTAAAATTCAGAAAAAGAAATTTTCTGGTCTTTACATAAAACAGAATATAGGTTATTATATTATTTTACTGTTCTACGGAAACTAGTTGGGCCACATCAAGGCCTAGTATTTGAACCATGCTCTGATACCACAGGTCAAAACCCCAAATTTTCCGAAATATTTAAAATTTTTAAAAGCATATAAATTTCATAATTACGGTAAACTAATTATTAAATTAGTTATAAATTACTACATTCATTATCTATTGGTTATGTTTAATGATAGAACAGCTCTTTTCAATTTACTGATTTTGCTTCTTTTTGCGACCACAAGGTGAGACTGTCATGCAAACTGGGCTTACTTAGCTTTCGAGCTAATGCAGAAAGTTTTCCTGTTCTTACAGACTACAAGTAAGAGTTTTGGGCTGCTTGTCGCAATTCTAAAGTATAACAAGTTCGTCGCAAAAGAAAAGCTCAGTAAGAAAAATAAATGTTAAACAGTTTCCAATGCTTGTTGAGGTACATTTAAAAACTGGCCTTCTTTCTAGTAGAAGTAATTTATGGTTCTTGAATATTTGGAACTGTTTCAAATCTATTTTAGTCGTGATGTCTGAAATTGTCTTATTGAATTCTTTATAATAGAGTAAGAGTAACAGAGCTATACAATCCATAGTATGATTTCATTTGTATAAGAATACGTTACTTAGTAAATGTAAACTGATAGAAGGTTTAGGTATTACTGTTCCTTTTTTCAAACTCTCAAGTTTAAAATGAGTTTACAACTTTAGTTCAAGCTACTTTTTAAGAAAACTATACTAATGTTGATGCATATGATGCATAGATTTTTTCTTCACTCATTAACTATTTTCAAGCATCACTAGAGTTTATCTTCAGTAAAAATAACTATCTTCATAAAATAGGATTGATCCTAATCCCTTTACATATATAACCTGAACAAGTCCTTAAGGGACTATAATTCATAAAAGAATGCATCACTTAATCGTTATATGCCTATCTGTCTTATTATGGTTAAACTCTCATATAAGAGAAAAATATGGATTACATTGCCAATTCATCAAATAAAGTTAAGGTTATTACCTTAAGTAAAAACTTTCATCACAATAACATTTACTACTCTCTTTTGTATCTTTTTGACAAATGGTACTATTTTAGCCAATACAATTAAGTCATTGCAGTCATTATGGACAATAGGACCATTGACATAGTTCTTCTTTAAAACCTCCTTTAAAATTTTCCAATTATACTTTTATGTTAAGCCAAAATTATACTTTTATGTTAATCCAAAAGTGGATTGATCTTAATATTTTGTAATGCATAAAACAAGGAATAAGAGGCCTAAGGATAGACCACGTTCTGTAAACTTAGCTTAGTCCTTATTTTATGGTGCTATGAGTTTTATAAAGGAATTTCCTCTTTTCCAAACATAGATAAACTATGGTTACTATTACTTACCTAGCGAGAAAGGTTATGATTATAACCCTACTAAAACAATCATAGATTTAAAATTGCCAAGTTATATGAATACCATAATGTATTTGATTGGTCGTTCATTTTTCCACTCCATACATAAGTTTTTATAGCATAGTTATAATATAACAAATCTTTTGTTATGATGTGTTAATAATAGGTTGACTTCAGGCTTGGTGATCATAGAAGAACCTTGGAGAATCAGTATATGATTGTGATAATTCTATTTCTCATGGTTGTCCATTGAACTATGGGAAAAACACCCATTCCATGAGAATATTTACGTGGTGTCGTGGCATCACTATGTCCATGTGTTGCATGAATAAAAAGGTCCTTCCTTCGAACCCTATTCTCATTATTCTTCCTGTAATATTCGGCCTCCTGCCACTCTGCAATGGTGCCGATGCACCCTAGTTGCGCCGCTCCATTGCCATAGCATTTCCCAGCTCATTACCTTCCTGGGGCTGGTTTTGTCATACTTTTGCAGTGTTGTTCCATGTGTTTCCATTGTCCATCTGTTAGCTATCCTCCCTTCAGGGTTTTCAGTCTACTAACCCTACCCGAATATTTAACTGTATACCACTCCTCCCTCAGTGAAAGCCGTGTTTTGTTCTTCCGGAATAGCGATGGGTTGTTTGCTGTAAAGTTAATCTTTTCCTCCTTGCCTGCAGTAGGGTTACCTCGTCGCATTAGTTGTTGTCTTGCTGTTGCTGGTGGTCACACCTCCATAAAAAGACCAGGTAAAAGACTATTGCAATTCTTTTCATTTTATTGTTTATTCTTAACAATATACTTCTTATCCAACTTATAAATTTTTAATATTATCGATCCTTTATGGTTGCAGGTCTCGGCCTTCCTTCTGCGTGGTTTCTGAAGCAAAGTAAATACAACGGCTACAAGTTCCCGGTAAGCCTGGTTACACCATGGCTCTTTCTCTTTGTGGGGTTCCCTTGGAATCTTTGAGGGTTGGCGCAATGAGGCCTGTAACCCTCGCGGTTCAGTTTGTCTTGTTAACTGTTTGTTACTTTGGGTTAGTGGAAGAAACCCCTACGTTGTACGAGGGTGCTCCGGCTTCGGCCGAGATTGAATATGTTAGTTCTCTTTTTGTTTTAGGTGCCAAGTATTAAGTGAAAGAGACAGAAGGCAATCATTCCATGCTCTCCAATACTTGCAAAGGTCGAGGACTTGAACTGCCGTTCAACCTTTTATTTATTTTGACTACAAAAAACACTAGGTTGCAAGCCTGACAAAAGGGTTACGACCTCGACTTCTTATTTCTGTTCTAAATTTGAATTTACAGGGTTTTTTCCTTAAGTCCATGATATAAGATATTATTACTGTTTTTCTTTTCTGTAAATCTTGGTTTGTATTACAGCATTGAAGTTTTATATATTTATTTATTTTATAAATATGGTATTGGACACTCGGTAGTAGGATAATAATTTCAGCATTTACCTTTAATTTGCATCTTATGTTTATATAATTAAGAACAGGCTTATGACAGCCTTACTCTATTGATTTTTAATACGGCCATGACTAAAATATTGTCTTGGCTCCACATTTGTTGATTTAGTTATATATTTTGAATTAATACGGTTAAACCCTAATTCGATAATAAAAGAATTACATACAGCCTCTTCTATTAAATTCATTGTTAATTAATCTATAATACTTTTCTGTAAACTGTGGAGTTATTAGTTAAGTTTTACATTACTTGTTAAGCTCGATAAGTTGAGCATTCTACACTGTTGATTATATCCTATGTGATAATGTACTTCGTTTCTTTATCTGTAGTGTTCTTATAATTAAATGCTAATATTTTCTGTACAAAGTTTATATATTTGACTTACTTTATTTTTTTTAATATAAATAGTTATGTAGAACTGTTACCCTTCAGAATGGAATAGATGGGTGTATAAAAGAAAATCACTATGTAACTATTAGTAAAATCTGGAGTACAGAATCTATATTAAAATTTTGGTTTACAAGAATAAATTAAGGTATTACTGTAATTACCTTATAATACTATCTTTATAGAGTAAATAAGAAGATAGTAATTTGTTCCTAGTTATTTATGCTCATAGAATAAAGTAGTCCATTGCTAGCCTGTTATTATCAGGTTTTGATACTTGCTGTAATAATAACTTTGTAGAAATACTTTCTGTATAATAATACAATTCAATGTTTATAAATAAAAGAAAGTAAAAGAACTAAGCAAGTTCTAGACTGTTAATAGCTTAAGTAGTATTAGTTGCAGTGATATGTTTTTATTTAAACTTAACTAAGTAGAACAGGAATAAATGAATAGCATATTTTATTTTACAAAAGTAAATTCTGCTATACTAAAGTACCTGTAGGAATAAATAAAGATTCTAGCTACTCTTCATTGATATTCAAAATAGATAATTAAAGTTACTGATAGTAACTAAAATATTAAGAACTGCTTTCTCTGTTGGTACATATTATTATCAGTAAACAATTCAATTTACTTCTCTGTTCTAAAAGACTTGACAGTTTTCTGTACAGAATGAAGCTACTCCTAAAACCAAGATATTTCTTCTGAAAAACAACACAAAGAAACTACTCTATAATTCCATCACATACTATTCTGTGTTTTCATCATACTACTTTTATTGTAAATATACCCCTATGCTAGAGTACAGTCTGGTCACACCAGATGTGGAAAAACATAGGTGGGGTTATAATTCTCATCAAAAATATTTTGTTACAGAATAAACTGAGAACACTTCATTACTAATCCATCTAATTTCTTATACCATAAACTATAAATCTACCATTCAATCATAAACAAATATTAAAACAAAGATTTAATAGATGGCAGAACCTGTTCTGGAACTGGGACAACAACAGCAATGGGAGGTCGTTCCTCCCTACCAACTCCTGGAGAGTGCTCAAACAGCGACTCCTCAAGACCCCCGAGATTGCTCTGGTCTCCCTGGCTGGAACTAGGTGCAGCAATAGTCAAATACCAGTCTTCAAACTCAGTATCAATCCTGGACTTATCAGTAAGCTCTCCCAGCTAACAAGCTGTAATAAACCAAGTTACTGCAGCATTCCTCTCAGAACAACTTCCTTACTATTTTTCCCTTTTTCCCCAATGAATTTCCTGAATATCATTCCCCTGAATGATTCCTCTCTGGAAAATATCTGAGCCACCTCAGCTCTATTCATTGGGTACTTTTAAAAGATTGCCTAGGTCTTTTTGGGTTAGTTGTCATTTATTGAGCCACCTGCTCTGATCCCACTTTCTTGGGGGATCATGACCCCAAATATAGGGAAGTTGCCAACTGCAACTTAGGAAGTGTTTGAGGATGCTGCCACTTGTATTTTTCCCTCCACCTAGTTCCATCCACCAGTTTGACCAGTAACCTCTTATTAACAGCTCTCCCATGCTGTTGTCTCCACTTTTTATTTATAAATAATAAAATATTCAGAATTACATTCCACTTCTTTTGCCTCTGCTGAGTCATCAGTTCCTACTTTAGCATTAATTTTAACATAATGTCTCAGGAATATAATAAAAACAATTAACATTATTTTACAAAATTGGGGTATGTGACAAGCCTTATGTCAAGAAAGAGCTCGACAAGCTGGTCTCAGCCAGGATCATATTTCTCGTTAGGGACATGTAGTGGATCGCTAATTTAGTACCTTTTTGCAAGAATAATGGGGAAATCAGAATCTGCTTAGATTTCAAAAACCTGGACCGAGCCTTTGAAAAAGACAATTATCGTGTTCCTCCAATGGAGCAGATTTTACAGAAAGTAGCTAGATCGGAGATGTTCTCATTGTTAGACGGTTTTTTAGGCTACAACCAAGTCCTGGCTGCCCCCTGACGATCAACTTAAAACTTCCTTTCAAACTCCTTGGGGAACATTCACGTACAGACGAATGTCATTTGGGCTAATAAACCCAAGATCCACGTTCCAAAGAGCTATGGACATAGCTTTCAGGGGATTAATCCACAATTATGTCGTTGTATACTTAGATGATTTTACCATTTACTCTAAAAAATGACAAGATCATTTATCTTCTTTGAAATAGGTATTCGAAAGATGCAGGAAATTTGGGATCTCCCTCAATTCAAAGAAGTCCATCTTTACGGTGACAGGAGGTTAGTTGTTGGGTTGCATTGTCTCAAAGGAAGGTATGATCATTGATCCAAAATGCACTGAAGCAATCTCCGAGATCGGCCTCCCTAACTCCCGAAAGGAAATGTAATCATTCTTGGGTAAGATCAATTTTGTTCGTAGATTTGTTCCAAAATTTTCCCAAGTCATTAAACCCCTGCAATTTTTAGTTAAAAAGAATGTACCATTTAAGTGGTCTGATGAACAGAAGAATGGCTTTACTTAGATTCGGAAGGCCATAGCAAAAGCACTTTCTCTTATGTCTCTAGATTTGAATAAATATTTTATACTTTAAAATTTTGATACCGATTTTTCTTATGCTGATGTCCTAACACAGAAAAATCGTGAGGACGTTGAGATCCCCATTTTTTTCATGAGTTCGACATTCAAAGGAGCTGAACTCAATTATTCCCAAGTTGACAAACAGGCCTACATAGTATATAAATCAGTAAAACATTATAGGCCTTATATTTTGAAGTCTAGGACTAAGGTGATTGTCCCGTATGCAGTTGTTTGAAATGTCCTCATCCAAAAGGAGTTGGGAGAAAAAAGAGCTCACTAGATGACTGCCCTTCAAGAATATGATCTGGAGATCAAACCTATGAATATTGTCAGAGGAAAAGGTTTGTGTCAACTCACTTCCTATTCAAATGACCTCAAATATCAGCACACTAATTGGGAACATGAAGAGGCTACTCCTACAGGTTTTGTTAATGCACTTGAAACCGTGACATCTGAATGGTATGATCACATCAAGTTCTTTCTTCATAATGGGTTTCCTCCTAAAACCCTTGATCCTAAAAAACGTAGAGCATTAAGGCTGAAATCAGGCCCTTATCAATTTATTGATAATGTTCTGTTTAGGACCAATTTGATGACTTCCTTTTTCAATTTCATGCAGAACCTGCAGGTGGGAATTTTTCAGGTGATACAATGGCTCACAAAATCATCCGGGCATGATACTATTGGCCTACCCTATTCAGAGATGCTCATGCATATGTCAGAATATGTGAGCCTTTCTAGAAGTGTGCTATCAAAGTCAAGAAACATGCCTTCCCTTTCAATCTAGTAGCAATCTAGTTCCCATTTCAGCAGTGGGGATTGGATTTCGTCAGAACTATCAACCTTGTATCCTCTTTACAACAAAAATACATCTTGACAGCCACTGATTATTTTACAAGGTGGGTCAAAGCAGTCCCTTTAAGACTGTGTAACACAAACAAGGTAATTTCCTTTCTTGAAAACTAGATAATCATGAGGTTTGGAACCCCTGAGTACCTCATTTTTGACAATGCGTCATACTTCCAATGCATTGACCAGACTAGATACGCCCTTGAGAAAGGGATCAAACTTAAATTTTCTGCCAACTACTATCCTCAAGGAAACGGACTTGCAGAATCTTCTAAAAAAAACTTGATAAACATCTTGAAAAATACATTGGCTTCACATCATAAAAACTGACATACCCAACTTTATAATGCTCTTTGGGCTGATCGAATCACTCCAAAAGCAACCATTGGTAACTCCCCTTATTGCCTAGTTTATGGCAAGGAAGCAGTTCTACCAACTAATCTCACCATCCTTTCGGTGTAGTTGACCCAATCCATCCAAGATAATGTTTCTTCCCCATTGCAGCAGAGGATTGATTCTCTGCTCAAGCTAGAAGAGGATAGAGAGAAGGCCAAGAACAAATTCTACATAAATAAAACAATCCTCTGCTGTAAAAATGGTTCGACAAAAAGTACTCCTCTAATAGATACTTTTTGGTGGGAGATTTAGTGTTTTGGCACAAACAACATAAATAAAACAAGGAGTATACCAAGTTCCAACATCTTTGGCTAGGACCTTTCATTGTTACATAAAAGATTGGTCCTAGTACAGATCAATTACAAACACTGGAAGGAGTTGTTGACACCTATCTAGTGAATGTTTTCCTGCTCAAGAAGTATTTTGTTTGAAAAGATTCTTCAACTCTGTACATAGGTTTTGTGTGTTATTTTCCTTTCTTTTTTCTGAATGTTTGCTTGATATTAGTGGTTTTTGGTAATCTCTACACATCTGACAATAATGGGCAATCAGTTTTTCTCGATGATCACTACTCTTAACCTAAGAAAATCTGTCAGTTTCCATCTTCTCTAACTTGTATTAGGATCTATTATATCAGAAGGATAACCAATTATTACATAATTTTAGATTAATGTGTTCTCATCCTAGTCAATATATTCCACATGATTTACTCTGGTGATGAAAATCATGGAGGAAAAGGTTCATCTTGTCTAAGGTCTCATTAGAGCACTGCAACATATCCTTATAACCTGGTTAGTCTTACTCTTTTCGAATTCAATCATGGCCATGCATTTTATTATGTGGATTGCAAGATGAGGGGTCTCATCATGAGCCAGCTCATTAGGTTCATAGGTGCTTAGTAGAATGGCATATTTGCCATATAATTTGGGGAGGTGGCTTCCAGTTTGCTGGAATATGGGAGATCCTATCATGGTTTGACTCATTCATGATCTGCAAAGCATCAGTGAGTAACACTGCCATTATGTGGAAACCAAGCCATGGTAGTGTCTTGTAATCCATATACAAAATAAAACCCCAGTCATTCCCAAAAGAAATATTATTGTACATAAGGATGAGGGGGTCCTATCTAAGGCCAGCCTTACTATGATGGTTTCTTTCATCCATGTAGCTAGAAGACAAGAGGTCTCCTTACCAAGCCAACTTGTTCAGTTTCTAGGTCAGGGTTGTGAATGGAACTGATCACCAGAACATGGGGAAGTGGTCCTATGTTAATGCAATTTTGTTGTTTTCAAAACAAAAATGATGGTTTCAGTGGAATGTGTGTGAAAATCCAAAAATTGTCAAGGTCTGGTCCCAGGTTCAACTTAAAATGTGTGCTTATGTCAGGCTAAGTCTAAGTGATCTTGATCCTCTATGCCATCTAAATCAGAGTTGCATTATCTTTAAAATGACCGTGGGTGGAAACACATTAATTATTCTTTGATAATTCTTTGTTGGTTGCATTCTTATATTAAAATTTCCTATAATATACAAGTCGATCGTTTATCTACTGACAGGTTTCATTGGAAAAGGTTATTGTTTTGCAGAGATAACTGGTTATTCCATCCAGTTGCCATTTGTTTTAGGTACAATAGATTCCATGTTATTCTTACATGGGAGCCCAACTACACATATAAAGGTAACTTAGTAGGATCCTTTGTAACTTCGGTTGGCTTTTATTACACTTTTCTTGACTTCTGGGATTTTCCTAACTTAACCAAACTCCCAAAATCCATGCTTAAATTTTTTTAATATGCGGAAATCTAGTTTTGTTTGAGATTTTTTTGCGTTTCCATAACCCACACCCCGCGACCCGCAAGTGTGGAATGCGGGATGCGGAAGATTTTCAATAGTTATACTTTGGTCAAGCTGCAACCCACATCCTACAGAAGTGCGGAATGGGCGGAGAGGGTTTCTGTTTGTTATATCGTTTGGTTTGCATGTTTACGCAACCCACATCCCACAAAGTGAATAATGCAGGATGCATATAGGTTTGAATAAACTTCTGCTATTTTGCGATCCTGCACCCCGCATCCTGCAAAATGCAGAATGTGGGTTATGGAATGATTAATAAAATTTTGATTTTGTAATTTAGTCCTGCATCCCGCAAATTCTAATCTTGACCATTGTTTTCATCCTCATCCTATGGTCTGAATTATTTCCCGCGAATTATTTATATGTTGGTATTATTCATGATTTATTCATTGTTTTACAACTGTAACTTGTTGTACTGCGTGAATTTACCTTCATATTTTTACCAAGCAATTTCGTTGTTATTCACTCTGGTTACATGTTAGTTATCGAGTCACCTTTCCAAATTTGAATTGCTTACTTTTGTTCCTATATAATTTAGTTTTAATTTCTGGTTAATATGTCTAACAGAACCTGGCAACTCCCAAAAAGCCTTGAATTACCCGGTACACAAACCTCTAGAAATCTATTCTCACCAAAAACCCAAATTTTGGTGTCTTCTATGATACCAGTGGCCGCGTTAGTGAAACTTACCAACTAGATTGATCCCAAATCTACTCTATCTTTGATAAAAATGACCTATCATACTTTCAAGGTGACCAACTTATTTATGAGAGAATCATGGATTTTGACATCCACATGATTACTGTGAGACCGGTCGTTCTCCCTTACAATGACACAGTTAAATGGATTAGTGACCATGCAAATCCAAAGGACCATTCTTTTAACACTAGTACTGGACTGCTACTAGCCAATTTTTGTTCCAAAACGTTTGTAAAAATTTATGCTCTTTAACCTTTTAGGCATCTCCTTAATGCGTATTTTGTTAAAGATGCTCAGTCTAGGTACAATTTTGATCAAATGCTGAAGTCCTGGATGGTCAAACTGTGTAAACTTTCCCAGAGGAAATATGAACTTTTCCTTATTGAATGGCTCAAGGAACCCTATTCCCTGATTGCACAATGTTGTGCAGGATTTACGGTCTCCCCAACTATTCTTACTTCAAGGAAGAATGGGCTCTGATTGCCCATCATGTAATAACTACAGGAGAATCCCTCCATTGGGATTCAATCTTGTCGCTAGAACTTAAAACTACCATACAGGAATTCCAGAAAGCTACTGCCAAGAAGAAGCCCAACTTCTTTTTCTCCTTTTTCATTATGGATATCTTTTGCGCTGAGTTCTGTTATCCAAACATGGGATGGAGTTGGGTACTACCATCCCCACCCATGCATATTTACCATTTGGAGCTATGGGACACCAATTATGTAACCATATTTTATGACATATGTGAGAGTTTCCTCAATCGAGTTGATTTCCTAATTTTCAACAAGGAAGCTCGTGCATTCTCCCTTGAATCCAAAACCCTTATAGCCACAATGGGATATTGGTATGTCGGTGAGTCGTTCACAGATATCAAAGTATTTGGTAGCAATGTTGCTCATATGCTACCAAAGGTAATGCCTGACATGTTGGTTCTTGAAGAAATCTCATTTCAGACGATGACTGAAGGGATATATAAGAAATGTGTAGCACCAAAGAGGAAATTTTGGCCCAAATTTCCTCTAACCCTTGGATCCTTGATCATACCAACCTCTACATGGGCGTTAGAACTCAGTGACCACATAATGTCACTCAAACTGGGTTTTGATAGTAAGAGGCAGCATGATCCCAAGGGGATTGTTGATTTAAACCTCAAGCAGAATCACTTTAAAGCAGGGTACGCTCATGAAGAAGCCCCAGATGACTTCATTTATCAGGGGGGTGATACTTTCTCTGAAAATTTGGCAAGGGATAAAACTAAAGAATAACAAAGTCACATTATTCTATACCAAAAGGAAATTAGGGACAAGGTTTGACATTACAAGGCTATGGAGTTGGACATTCAAGAAAAAGTGATGAAAGACAGGGAAGAAAAGGAAGCTCAAGCTGCAACAAAGGAGGCTCTATTAGTCAAAAACACATCCATGGAAATGAGTTCAGCTACAGAAAAAGGGAAAGGTCCCATGGAAGAAATCCCACATGCATCTGTTGATCAGCAGGTCAAAGCCTATTTACATACTTTGGATCATATTAAACAGAAGCTGAGCAAAATGACTTCGACACTCGACACTCAAGATATTACAAATTCTCAACCAGTTGAAGCTACTCAGGTGACTACTATTGTTGAGAAATATCAATCTGAATAAACCTAGATTGAGGAGAAGCCTTTCAAAATATTGAAGGTTCAAGTTTCATCCATCCCTACTTCTACTATATATTTGACTCATTTAGAAGAGGAGGATGAAATAATTTCTCTTGTTCCTATTACTGTAAAAGTTGGAAATGCTAATGATTTGCAAGATTTTATCAATTTGTTTAGTGGTAGAAATGGAAAACCTCCATCATCCCTCTCACAACCACAACCTTCTTCCCAACCTGGCCCATCATCTTTGGCTTTACTCCTTTCATTCATCACAGCCTTATCCTCCTTGCCCACTGGTTCTTCCATGACACCTCTGATGTCCCAGATTTATCAAGATGACACTCACCTACCCCATTATGTTACACATGTTTCCATTCATATACCCATTCCATCATTCAGTGTACCTCCATTATTTAAGGTCCCATTTCATATTACTTCTTTGAGTTCAATATCATCCCCTTGTGCATGAGAAGACCTCAGCACTATCATCATCATCACTTAAAGCCACCACTCTGCAAGTTTTATCTATTGAAACTTATGTTCCTGACAGTTCTTCAACCCCTAAAATGACTTTTACCTAGAGTAGTGGTTCCTCTCCACTCACTTCTCATATTACTATGTCCACACCCTCTCATACTATAACTCAAACCTCCTCTATGATATCCACAAGTATTAATATACCCACTATTGATGAGATGAGGGATGAATTCAATGAATATTTTGTGATATCTATGGGAGAATATCATTATAGTAAGGCTGATAAATCGGTGGTGAAGAGAGAAAAGAAGAGGAGTAGGGATCAGAGTGATATGGATACATCCCTTTCAAATGAAATTGCATGGACTCAACGACTAGGTGATCCACAAGTGGATGCCACAAACGTTGGATATGTTTTAGAAGATTTTACAGGTGCCAATTTTGATGTTGTCAATACTTTCAATGATCATGTGATCAAAAGGTGGATGCCACAGACATTGCATCTATTTTAGGAGATTTTATAGGTGCCAATTTTGATGTTGTCAATACTTTGAACAAGGAATTTGACAAGCAGAAGGTAGAAATTGTCAGACTGAAGTAGGAACTGGAACAACTTAAGAGACAACATGAGAACATGTATGATGAAGTACAAGTAAATAATGCTTCCCTTCATGATGAGCTATATATATAAAAGGACACTAATGTCACTTAGGTACAAAAGGTAGCTTTGTTAGAAAAACAATATGAAGATGCAACTACAAGTGCAGCTTTATTCTCGTTTTCTAAGTTTTCTCAGGAAAAATTCAAGGAGCTAGCTATTCGGACTAACAGGGAACACCATGATTTAGTCAGTGAGTTATTTAAAACCTTAGATAAAAATTTTGAAAGTCATATGATTTTTGAAAAAATGTTTGTTGTTCTAGAAGATCTGGTTGAGAAGAGGCAGCAAGCATCAAAGGCTTATGATGAAGTCACAGACTGGAAAAGGTATATGAAAGATAAGACAAATAATGTCACCTTTCTCACTAATTTCCAGTTTAAGAAAATAAGAACTATCTTAATATCTTGGGAAGATTTTGATGAAACAATCACTGAAGCCATAAAGAAGGCACAAGCCATTTGTAGCAGAAGGTGGTATGCTGCAGACAACCTCATGGATGAGCTATCTTTTCCTGCAATGGTACTTATTGAAAAAGCATGTCCACCAGGATTAACGATTGAACAAGTGGAGCATCGAAAGGAGGAAGAGGAAGAGAAGATCAAAGATCTTGATCATGTCACCATAAATGATGTAAATCGGTTGATCAAACAACCATTCGCAGTGGAAGGAAATATCCACATCTTTATTCGTTTTTGGCATAAACTGGCTAAAAATGAAATTGAAGACCACAAATGCAACACTCAGCTTGGAATTGAATCTGCTAGTTATCCTGATATTGAGGAAAATTTACGCATATGGAAAATATGGAGAGATTTTTTGGGATACTAGCTTTGTTTAGGTTTTTTATCCCCTTTTGAGGGAAATTCATTATTTCTAATAATTATTTAAGAGGTTGTTCTTGAAGGTATCAAGGACTTTGGAATTTTGGAAGAAGAAATATTGGTACAGGAGACTGAAAAACACCTCTGTTTTCCCTAAGGTTTATGTAATTTATTGCAAATCTTTGAATAAATACAGTATTGTTGTTTCATATCTCTTGTCTTTGATCTGTTTGAATTTCTTCGACAGATCCCAATTTTCTTGTTTCGAATGATCAGATGTTGCTGTGATTTACTTGTAATTGATAAATGTGTTTGCTCATAACCTAAATTTCTCTTTGTTATTGGTTAATACATTGACAAAGCTTTAAGGAATATATTATTTAACTGTCTTTATATATTTCTACAAGGGATCGAACAGTGAAAGTTTTACAACTTATATGTTGGTTTTTCAGCTAACATGTGTGTATGCAGGTTATCTTGAATGATTTAATATTGAGTTTCTTTTATTTATTTTTTATTAAACAATTGTGATTTGAGTGAGAATTTTTTCATCTCATTTACATTTTGATTAATGTGGTGAATTACTTGTTCTTTAATTACCTCAAGACAACTTGTAAGCAATTCAACATCCTTCTCAAAGTAGTTTAGATTTAGATTGGGTTTCCTTTTCTAGTTAGGTTTAAGTTTTCCTTTTCTTCATATCACTCATCTTGTTTTCCAATCTGGGAAATAGATCCTCTGTGGATCAAATTTATACAAGCCAATGGAGGCTATAGAAGTATCCGTGGGAGATCACTACATTAAACAGTTCAAGGATAAAGCAATACTTGTGTGGGATTGCTTGAAGCCTTTGGCTGGGTTTTCTCTGTGTGTTGTAAGCCTTAGAAACCCTTTTCTGCCACACACATAGTTGGGGCTTCAATAGGACCACACCACATAGATTCAAACTTTCCCTTTCCTATTTTACCATGTCTTTGATCATAAGTCAGGACTAGGTCAGCTTCATTGAAAACATGAGGCTGAAAATACTTATCATATTGTGCATTGACGCATGTTTTGTGTGCCTTGTTATCCAAGGAAGCATATCTTCTACTTTCATCAAGGTTGGTCAAGTACAAAAATCTTTCTTCCTCAAGGGAAGTGTTTCAGAGAATTTCTACTGCGAGTTTAAGCGATGGGGTTTGACACTCGATAGCAGGGATGATTTTAAGGAACCATACTTATTTAAAAGTGTATAAATGTTGGCGAATATTACCAATTCTTAAAACACCAACTATAAAATGATTGGCGATATTTTTCAAAAAATATTTTAATTTCCAAGGATTTTATATCGTTTATATAATAATTTGGCGATTTTTAGGGTAAACAAATTTTACCCCATCAAAATTGGGCGAAACAGGGCTTCAAAAAATGCAAAATGGCGAATCTTTTTGGGAGAAAAACATGGAAAAATAGCCCACTGGGCTAAAATTCGCCCCTAAAATTATCCCTGCTCGATAGGGAGGACAATTTCTACTCCATAGACCAACTAAAAGGGTGTAAAACTAGTTGTTGCTTTTACTGAAGTCCTATTATCCTAGAGTGTGGAGAATAGATTCAAGTTCTAGTTGGATTTGTGATCTCCAACCATCCTATGCAGTATAGATTTCAAAACCTTGTTAATGGAATCTACTTGACCATTAGCCTGTGGGTAATACGGAGTTGAGTTTTCATTGCAAAAACCTAGCTTAACACTTAACTCATCCATCATCTGATTTTGGAAATGAGATCCATATTCAGTGACTATGGCTTGTGGGACTCCAAACCTAGCTATTACATGGTTGAATAAAAAGAGGGTGGAAATCTTACCATCCTCTACATATGTAGGAATTTCCTAAGCCCATTCTGTGAAGTAATCGACAACTACAATGATGTAACCATGCCCCCCAGCTGAGGTAGCTTACAATACATGAAATCAATACCCCACTTGGAAAAAGGTCCAACATCAATGACAAGGTGTAAAGGAGCAGTGTGGGTGTGATTTTTTGGATAAAAGTGTTGACAGGGTGGGAATTTCTTAACCGCTTCATGACAATATTTAAAGATCAAAGGCCAGAAATACCCAATGCGAAAGGATTTTTTGGGCTGTAGTCCTCCCAGAAAGATGACCTTCACATGCTCCTGAGTGGTGGTCATTCAGAACCTGTTCAGCCTCTTCATAAGGCACCGTCGAAGGATAGAGTCAATACCACGTCGATACAATGTATCATTTAGGATGAGATAGTATTTTTCATGGTGATGGATACAACGATGATCGTCATGGGATATTTCGGGATGAAATATCCGAGTCTTGAGATAGATGATAAAATATCCATACCATGGATCAGTGTTGCTTATCAAGAACAAAAATTCATCCAGGAAAGAATCATTGGGCTTAGCTTCTGTTAAAGCACAGAGAAGGTCACACATCAACTCCACAAAAACCGAGGATTTATTTGAAGTATCCTTAGCGAACTCAAGATCAAATTCCTGTAAGATATCAATCCAATGGGAATAATTTCCCTCTAGTACTTGGCGAGTCAGAATGTAGTACATGGGGTTTTGATGGATGAGCATAGTTTTAGTATGAAGAAGAATGTCATGACGAAAATTTTGTACAGAAATGACCATAGCCAGAGCTAACTTCTCTACACATGAGTAATGGGTTTTAGTGTCAATGAGACTCTTACTTGGGTAATATATCATGCGTTCTTGGCCGTTGGGATTTTCTTGCGCTAGAACCATTCCAATGGTAGTATTGGAGGAAACAACATATAACAAAAAGTATTTTGAATAATCTGGTGGGTGCAACAGTGGTGAATGGGTTAGAGCATGTTTCATATTATCAAAAGCTCGTTGTTCCTGGTCATCCCATAAGAACGGAGTGTCCTTCTTCAGGAGACACATTTAACCATGTGTTTTTCTACAAAGTTGCATACGAAACAATGAAGAAATTTTTCCTTCCCTTGCAAACTTTAGAGATCGATGATGTTTGTCAAGTTGGGTAAGGCCAGAACTGCATCAATTTTCAAAGGATTGATCCAGATGCCATATTTGGAAATCACAAAGCCAAGAAGATGTCTAATATCAAAACAAAAGAAACATTTGTGTGGATTAATCTGAATATTACAATGACAAAACATAAGGAAAATGTCTCTAATGTTCCCTGGATGGTCCTCCCGTTGTTGTGAATGAGTTGGGAGATCGTCAAGGCATGGATCCACAATGTGATTGATATCGTGAAAAGCATAGGGCATGGCACGCTGGAATGTAGGTCTAGCGTTTTTTAAGCCAAAAGAT
Organism: Pseudotsuga menziesii; assembly: GCA_001517045.1. Taxonomy (NCBI): domain Eukaryota; kingdom Viridiplantae; phylum Streptophyta; class Pinopsida; order Pinales; family Pinaceae; genus Pseudotsuga; species Pseudotsuga menziesii. Next base: position 74,260 of record LPNX010624657.1, read on the forward strand.
AAATTCTGATATGCGAAGGTTCCCCATGGACAAATGAATGTCATTTTACACTGATCAATGGGAAGAATATCTATCTGATTGTAGCCATAAAATCCATCGATAAAAGAAAAGATGACACTCCCAGCACAGTTATCGATGATCTAATCGATGTGTGGAGTAGGGAAATTGTCCTTACAAAAATCCTTATTTAAGTCTCGAAATTCGATACAGACTCTAATAGTGCCCTGCTTCTTAGCCATAGGGACACTATTAGATACCCATTTCGTCAAGGGTACAGAATAAATAAACCCATCCTTCAGAAGTTTTTCGACTTCAGCTTTAATAGGCACAACCTTCCTAGGATGGACTTGACGTAATTTTTTTCGGATAGGTTTTCTCATGGGATAATATCGTGTACAACAATGGACGGATCGATCCCAGGAATTCCCTCATACCTATAGGAAAACAGATCATGGAATTCTTTGAAAAGGTCTCTATACCTTTTAGTTTCCTCTGTCGAGCATTTCTAACCTACATGAACATGCTCAATAGTTTCGGGCTTGAACGATATGTCAATCGGGTTGTCTTAGTGATGTTGCAAATATTTCCTTCGGAAATCTATTTCTCTCAACAATACATGCATTTGTGGATCGCTGACAATATCATTACTAATAAGAGATACCATGTCAAAGTCTACCGAACTGGCATTGGGAAGAAAAGAGGCTTGATGATGATGATGATCTTACCATACAGGTTCATCTGCACTCATGATCTCCATGATGGACTCGTCCGATGGAAAATTTTGTGTGAGATTGTCTAGGGTGGGGAGAGAGGGTTCTCGCCAGTAGGGAAAGTGGTAAGGATCCAAATCCACTAGATGAACATCATCTGGATGGACATCAGAAACAGATTGAACAACATCATAAAATGATTCATAAGGACCAAGAGAGGATGACTCAATAGCTTTTTTGTCTTTAGGACTATACTCAGTTGTGCAAATCATATTCACAATCGCCACTTCCGTACTAGGAGGGACTGAAGGAAACACTCCCATGAGGGTTGAATCCTTCAACATACCTACCCTAATCGACTGATAAGGACGAGGGGGTAGCAAAATCCGGTGAACAAAAATCATGTTCATCAATGGTCATGATCTTCCCCAAATGAGGAAATTGGAGAGTTTGAAATACTTTCGAAGCAACAATGGTCATAGCATAGAACTAGTTTCTCCCCAATAGAATAATGTAATCCAACAGGGAATTGACCACCTCCACCTGAATGGAAACATTCTTTCCCCCAAGCTCGTCTGAAAGGGCTGGCAATAGACCATGAGGCTGGAAACCTATTCCATCGAAATATTTTAAGGTTTTAGGTGACTTTGTAAGTTCAGGAGAATCGATGGACCTCATGCAGGATACAAAAGAAACTGAGGTTGAAGCTCCCTCATCGAAAATGGTCTGATGGACCTTTCTCCCAACTACTCTTATCATAATATGAAATGCGAGTTGGTGGGGTAACCTGGACTTATAGTTATCCACATTGAAATGAATTAGGTTGGTGCTATCAAGGTCTAAGGCTCCTAAAGCAGTCAACAAGTTCTTGCGTTGTGTGGGACAATTTTGGAGCACCACCAGGGTAGACATCACACAGGGTGCTTGATCCAAATCTTCAACAATGTTGTAGAAATGTGCAACTCAGGAATTGGGATTAAAGACATCCTTCCTAAGGGTATTCTTAGGTGTGCACAAAATCAATTCGATATTAGTTTTCTCGATGATAAGAGGACCATTAGACAAAGATGGAGAAGAAATAATGGGAAGAGTTTTCTCGGGAGAAGGATTTTCACCCTTCTTCTCTGTAGGTTTGTTGATTTTCTAATTACAAGTAGTCAAACTAATGGTTTCTGAGGACATCATTCTAATTTCTTCTGTATAATTAGAGGTCCCTTGATTAGACATGTGATCTATCAATTGTTGCCGAGACGAGAAGGGATTTGTAAGCATTGCTAGTGTAGGGTTACTCTTCAAAAATTTACTAATCTCCCCATGACGAGGGAACTACTTCATGAAGTGATCACCACCACACAATAGGCATGGTTACTTTGGATTTCTCTTTCCTTTATTATCATTCTCCATGGTTGTATATTTGGGATTCTCTTGTGGGTTTCTAGGTTTTTTATTTTTTCCTTTAACTTTCTTCTTGTTACCAAGTGTCTGCGTACTTTAGATAGCATTCACCTTGGTGGAAACCATAGGAGTAGAATTACTTTATTGCTTGGAAGGATTGGTTGCTGATGAGGGCTGGATTGATCCGACAACCCCATCAACAGGATTTTCTACAGGTGGCTTGGAAGAGTCTGTGTTGGACAAGGAGCTTGAGGGATTAGGTCATACAGAGTTCCATATTGGGAATATACCAATTCTAGATACTGGGCATTGCTGATAGCCTGCTCTTCAGTAACAACACCACCCATAGCCACATATCAGGAAATGGGAGGCAATAGGTATTTCGTGAACCAATCAGCCAATAGTTGGTCTGGGATTGGAGCTTTAATGAGTCGTCTATTCCTTATCCACTCATGAATGTGGTATAATATTTTCATGGAAGTATTTTGATGAAGCAAATTTAAAAGGTATGTACCCATTTCATAATGAATGGGTAGATGAAAGTGCGTGAGAAAAATAGTTTCCAATGAGCTAAAATCCACAAATGAATGTTGTGGAAGTTCAATGTACCACTTTGCGGCCATCTTGGTCAAAGTTTGTTGAAAGAGTCTCATGTTAGGGTTAACCTTGACTTGAGATCGAGTCAAAGGTGGTTAGGTCTAGCGCATGGTTTGGGCACATGGTTTGTTGTAGCCCATGGTATTGTCCCATGGTATTGCATGTGTTAACCTTGACTTGAGATCGAGTCAAAGGTGGTTAGGTCTAGCACATGGTTTGGGCACATGGTTTGTTGTAGCCCATGGTATTGTCCCATGGTATTGCATGTGATTAAGCCTTTATAAGGCTTGAGGAGGCTCCATTGTAATTGTACTGGATATGTGTACTGTAAGGTACTGGATGTGGGCATTGTATTGTACTGGAAGAGAGACTGTGAGAGCGTGAAGAGGAAGTGCAGCAGTTTTGCTGCAAGGTGTATCCCTTCATCTTTCTGGACTGCAATAAAAGGACTGGCAAATTTCTTTGTGGACGTAGCCCATCGTTTGGGTGAACCACGTTATATCTGTGTCTCTCTGTACTATTTTAATTTGTTTTGCATCTTGTTTATTGATTTAACTGTATATCTGTTATTGCTCTGCGGTCCTGTTTTTTCTAACAATTGGTATCAGAGCCAAAAGGTCTATTTGGTTTGTAAACTCATAGGAAAGAAGGGTTCCTGGTTCGAGAGGGAGCAATGGCGGAAGAAGGAAAGTTTAGGGTCGATAAATTTAACGGCCAAAACTATCAGTTATGGAATATGCAAATGAAGGACTATCTGTACCAGAAAGATCTGTACCTACTGTTGGGCGGAAAAGCAAAACAGCCAACGGCTATGAAGGATGAAGAATGGGAGGTTCTTGACAGAAAGGCACTAGGAACAATACAGCTATGCTTGGCTTTATCAGTGGCCTTCAATATTTCGAAAGAAATAACAACAGAGGGTGTGATGAGCGCATTGAGTAAGCTCTACAAAAAACCCTCGGCTTCTAACAAGGTATTTTTAATGAAGCATTTATTTAATATCAAGATGTTGGAAAGTGGATCGGTTGCTAACCATTTAAATGAGTTTAATACACTTACCAGTCAGTTAAGTTTTGTAAAATTGAACTTTGATGATGAGGTTAGGGCTCTTCTAATCTTGTGCTCATTGCCAGAAAGCTGGAATAGCTTGGTCATGGCTGTAAGTAACTCTGTCCCTAGTTCAAACACTCTTAAGTTTGATGATGTTGTTAGTGTTATTCCTAGCAAGGAAATGCAAAGGAAAAGCACAGGTGAGACATCAGGTAATGCGTTGACCATGGAGAGTAGAGGGAGACAAAACGAGATAGGAAGGAGCCTAGGAAATCACGGCAAGTCTAAAAAGGGAAGATCCAAGTCCAGATTCAGAAAAATAGAATGCTAGAACTACAGTAAGAAAGGACATCTAAAGAAAGACTGTAGAGCACCAAAGAAGAAAGGTGAGAGGCAGCAAGAGACTACCCAGGAAGCTAATGTAGCAAGTGATGTGTTACAAGATGCTTTGATTCTTGCATTAGATAATACTAGTGATTACTAGGTAGTAGATTCAGGGGCTTCATGTCATGCTACACCCCATAGGAAATTATTTTATGATTATGTTCAAGGTGATTTTGGGCATGTGTTATTGGGGGATGATGAACCATGTAAAATTGTTGGAAAGGGTAAGGTACAGATCAAACTAAATAATGGAAATGACTGGTTGCTAAAGGATGTAAGGCACATTCCTGCTATGAAAAGAAATCTGATCTCAACAGGGCAGTTGGGAGATGGCGGCTATTTGTCTACGTTTGGAGAAACATGGTGGAAGCTTACTAAAGGATCAATGGTAATTGCAAAAGGAGATAGGATAGGTATGTTATATTTATGTCCTCATAACATGGATCATTCTATTTCTGTAGCATCCACAGAAATAGGTGCAGCGTTGTGGAATCATAGGCTTGGCCACATGAGTGAGAAGGGGATGCAGATTCTCCACTCAAGGAAACTGCTTCTAGATCTGAAGAAGGTAAGTTTGGAATTTTTTGAGAACTGTGTTTATGGAAAACAGAAGAGAGTTAGATTTCTCAGGGTTGGGAAACAAAAGAAGAGTGAAAGGTTAGAGCTTGTCCATATAGATGTATGGGGACCAACTCAGGTACAATCTCTTGGTGGCTCTCGTTATTATGTTACTTTTATTGATGATGCAACTAGAAAAACTTGGGTTTATTGCATTAGACAGAAATCTGATGTGTTTGATACTTTTAAGAAGTGGAAAGCTTTGGCTGAAAATGAGACAGGAAAAAGTTTGAAATGTCTCAGATCTGATAATGGAGGCGAGTACTGCAGCAAGGAGTTTGACAGTTACTGTTCACACATTGGGATTCATAGAGAGAAGACAGTCCCTGGAACACCCCAAGAAAATGGCGTGTCAGAAAGGATGAACAGAACGATCATGGAGCATGCAAGGTGTATGAGATTGCATGCAGGGTTTCCCTTACAGTTTTAGGTTGATGTTGTAAACACTAATGTTTATTTAATAAACAGAGGGCCTTCAAGCTCTTTGGATGGTGGAATTCTAGAGGAGGCATGGACAGGTAAACAGGTAAAATACTCATTTCTGAGAACTTTTGGTTGTGAAGCATTTGTCCATATTGATAAAGATGATAAAACAAAGCTTGAGGCTAAATCCAAGAAATGTACCTTTATTGGATATGGGGTTGATGATTTTGGTTATCGCTTATGGGATCTTAAAAATCGCAAAATCATTAGGAGTAGAGATGCAGTAATTAATGAAAAGGTCATGTACGAAGATTAGTTGCAGGGAAAGAAAGAAGAAAAGGAAAACAAAGAGTACACAGTGCTTGATGAAATCAAAGAAAATGAAGTTCCAAAAGCACCAGAAAATCAAGAGCAGCAGCAGGTACCTGAAACTCCTGCAACTATAAGAAGGTCTACCAGGTTAAGTAGACCCCCTGAACGATTCTGTACTTCACTGTATTATTTATTGATGACTGATTCTAGTGAGACAGAATGTTTTGAAGAAGCAATGCAGGTAGAAACTGGAAAGAAGTGGGAGCAAGGCATGGATGAGGAGATGGAATCATTGGTAAGAAACTAGAGTTGGGATCTGGTTAAGTTTCCTGCAGGAAAAAGGGCATTGCAGAATAAATGGGTTTACAGGTTGAAGGAAGAAGATGGAGGAAAGAAGCGGTACAAGGATAGACTTGTTGTAAAGGGGTTTGCACAAAAGAAAGGTATAGACTTTGATGAAATATTTTCTCCTATTGTTAAAATGACTTCAATTAGAACTATTTTAATTCTAGTGGTGGTAGAAGATTTGCATTTTGAAAAATTAGATGTAAAAACGGCCTTTCTCCATGGGTATTTGGATGAAGAGATTTATATGCAGCAGCCACAAGGGTATGAGGTCAAAGGGAAGGAGAATTTGGTTTGCAGGTTGAAGAAGAGCTTGTATGGCCTGAAGCAAGCTCCAAGGCAGTGGTATTTAAAATTTGATAAGTTTATGACAGAACAAGGTTATGATAGATGCCATTCTAACCACTGTGTTTATTTCAAGAGGCTAGATAACGGAAGATATATTATCTTGTTATTGTATGTGGATGGCATGCTTGTTGCAGGGTCTAACATGCAGGATATAAATGTGCTCAAAATAAAACTAGCTAAATCATTTGCGTTGAAGGATTTGGGTGCTGCAAAGCAAATCCTTGGTATGAGAATAACAAGAGACAGGAAAAATCGCAAATTGACATTGTCTCAAGGTGAGTACATAGAAAAGGTGTTGCAGAGGTTTAGAATGCAGAATGCAAAACCAGTCAGCACACCTTTGTCAAGCAATTTCAAACTAAGCAAGCATATGTGTCCAGAGACACAGGAAGAGATAGATTACATGAGATTCCCTATTCATCAACAGTTGGGAGCTTGATGTATGCCATGGTGTGCACAAGACCAGATATTGCACATGTAGTGGGAGTTGTGAGTAGGTATATGAATAATCCAGGTAAAGAGCATTGGAAAGTAGTACAGTGGATTCTCAGGTATTTGAGAGGTACCACTTCTCATGCATTATGTTTTGGAGGTTCAGACACTGTTCTACAGGGATATGTTCATGTAGATATGGCTGGTGATAAAGACAGCAGGAGGAGAACCACAGGGTATGTGTTCATTGTAGGTGGAACAACAGTAAGTTGGATTTCAAAACTGTAACAGGTTGTTGCACTTTCAACAATGGAAGCAGAGTATGTTGCTGCTACAGAGGCTAGTAAGGAGATGATTTGGTTGCAGAGGTTCATGGAAGAATTGGGTAAGAAACAGGAGAATAGTAGGTTGTACAGTGACAGCCAGAGTGCCATTCATATTGCAAAGAACTCAGTATTTCATTCAAGGACTAAACATATAGAACTCAAGTACCACTTCAGAAGATCTATTCTAGATGAAGAACTGTTAAAACTAGAAAAGATTCACACTAGCTAGAATCCTGTAGACATGTTGACAAAGGGAGTAGCCAGAGAGAAACTGAGTTCCTACTCGGTTTCTATTGGCCTTAAAACATGAAGGTGAAAAGAATAGATTTTCCAAGTCCAAGGTCCAGCAAGTGCAACGGCGGTAGAGTTGCTGTGATTAGTCACCATGAAGGCACATGAAAAAAATGTAATGGAGCGGTTTGCATGTAAATGGGCATATGGTTGTAAGACTTGGTAAGGCATGCATACCCCTGGTAACTCACCGGTAAAGTCGGGAGATAGACCTAGGTGATAGGGGGGTGTATGTAAGATTCCTCGGTAAATACTTGAGGGGAGTTGGTGATTACTCCAAGTCAAGTTTAAAGGGGGGATTTGTTAGGGTTAACCTTGACTTGAGATCGAGTCAATGGTGGTTAGGTCTAGAACATGGTTTGGGCACATGATTTGTTTTATCCCATGGTATTGTCCCATGGTATTGCATGTGTTAACCTTGACTTGAGATTGATTCAAAGGTGGTTAGGTCTAGCACATGGTTTGGGCACATGGTTTGTTGTAGCCCATGGTATTGTCCCATGGTATTGCATGTGATTAAGCCTTTATAAGGCTTGAGGAGGCTCCATTGTAATTGTACTGGATATGTGTACTGTAAGGTACTGGATGTGGGCATTGTATTGTATTGGAAGAGAGACTATGAGAGTGTGAAGAGGAAGTGCAGTGGTTTTGCTACAGGGTGTATCCCTTCATCTTTCTGGACTGCAATAAAAGGACTGGCAAATTTCTTTGTGGACGTAGCCCATCGTTTGGGTGAACCACGTCATATCTGTGTCTCTCTGTACTGTTTTAATTTGGTTTGCATCTTGTTTATTGATTTAACTGTATATCTGTTATTGCTCTATGGTCCTATTTTTCTAACATCTCAAACGAATAGAGTCATCCATCAAGGAGTTGGGAGAACACCAGAGATGGAATGTCATGACATGATTTTTGGGATCATCTCCATGCTTCCCATCGAACTTCAGAATGTCCAATGCTAGCTTGATTGTAATAGCAGGCCACGAAGGGTAATATTGAATGGGACCATTAATCAACTTCGACAGATTGGGAAAGTCCAAAGTTGCAAAGAATGGAAGTTGTTGATTAGCTTCGTTTTATTGGTATTATTGATAAGGCATATGCATGCAAGTAGGACCACTAGTTTATTGATACACTGGTTGTCAGGCTGGTTGATAGGCAGATGATCCTCCCAAAGATCCTCCAAAAGGGGGGGGGGACCTCCAGGAGGTGGGCCACCTAGGGGTGGTGGGCCTCTGGGTGGTGTTCCTCCTGATGGTGGTCATCTGGGTGGTGGTACTCTGTAAGGTGGACCTCCTCTAGGTGGGCCTCCTCTAGGAAGGCCTCCACCAGGTGGTCCTCCAAAGGGTGGGCCACCATAAGGTGGGCCTCAAGAACCTCCAGCAACATGAATAGGTATTCCTCCTATTGTTGGCATGTGGCACCAATTAGGTATGCCCCATGGTGTAAACATGTTTCCAGGGTAAGGGATTCCATGATACATAGCCCCTGTAGATGTAGGTTGATAATTTATACTTCCTATAGATGGTTGATTTCATGGGTAAACATAGCCACAAGAATATTATTTGACTGTAGCTTTTACCCCTAAGGGTTGACCTGAACTTGATAGAGGGTTTACCATATTGGTGTTGGTGGGAGGAATAACCGATGTTGGTTGTCCCATAGCAGGGGTCTTTCTGACACTAGGAGTAACTCCACTAACAACGGACACAACTTGAGCCAGGGATTTCCCCCCAGTGTTGGAAGATACTAATACCACTTGAGTTGAGGATTACCCCCACCCATAGAGGGTATGGGAGGACTAGTAACAGACGTAGGATTGGAAACTATAGGAGCAGGGCTAGAGGTTTGATCTAGATTATGAGTAGTCACACCACGAGTTGGAGATACATTAGGAGCATCCAAAGATGAGGAAAGTGAATGATATGCAAAAGGAAAAGGGTTCGAAAGGGGGGGGGACATAAGACACAGTTTCTTTATGTGGAGCAGGTCTAGAGATGATTTTTTCAAGGTTATCATGAATGTTTTGTAAACGTTCAAAGGACAACTGGAACCTTCTATACATCTCTTCATCTAATGAAGCACCTATGAGAGGATTTAAAAAAGAAGGTCTGGTAACCCCAAATTCATAAAGGGCTTGACCCATATAATTTCTCCAAAAAGGAGCATTAGGGCCATATTCTATCTCAACAGGACCATCAACACGACCTTCCATTGGAAAATGAAAGGAGTTTTCAGCTGCAGGAGTCTATTCAACCAAGGGATTAGTGTAAGTGGTGAATTTATCTCCACCTTCCACAACTAGAGCTCCTTCCACATGGGAGTCAGTTGCAGCACCTTGATTTGTGGCTTCCATGGGGCTCTCCCCTGTGATAAGAGGAAAGTTGGGTGGCAATTCTTGGTTTCTTCTGGATTGTCTCAACTGAAACTTATCCAAATTGTAAGGTCACTAGAACCTAAAATAGGGTTTCAAAACTAGAAAAATCACACAAAATGTCTCCTACACAAATATAAAGGTCACAAGCAGACTTAAGTGACAAGAGGGGATGATACAAACTGGTTCCTTACTAGGATTGTCAATTTTTTTCAACTCGCTATATACCGTAGGGTCCAATAGTAAAACACGCTGATGAGGATCAACTGTCCCTCACCTGAATACCCGACTACCTAGAAAACATGTGCGTATTAATCTCCTCGAGTGTTGTTCTCAGTGTATTGCACCAACAAGACGGCCAAAATGGATTTTCTCATATGGTTTCAAGAATCCTAGAAGGGCCTCCCAATATACACAAGGTACATGGGAGTTCAAATATGTAGTAGTGTTTTCTAATACACAACCATTCACAAGGGGCCTTTCGATATACAATCGAGTACATGAAGTACCTTTCGATATACCTCAAGGGTACGTGAAAGGTCGTTTTATATACCGATGGTACGTGGAAGAATCGCATAGGTCCTAGGTTGCAGTGTAGGCAATAAACGACATATCCTACTTTTTACAACACCAGAACATGTTTCTAACCTATCACTCAAGTTACTAATATTTTTAACCTAAAGATACCAATAATTTTAAGTTGAATGGTTAGGTGAATGCATGGAGTGATGATAGAAAATTAAAACCATGCAATTATGATATGCAATTTTTTCACTTTACCATTCAAAGTATGCCTTACTTATGGGAAGGAGAGAGTGTTTTCTTTTTCAATTTCATCTGAAAACCAAAATTTTTCCAAACAATCACACTAGACAAATATTTTCGAGAATGAAAACAAGCTACACACTTCTTAAAACTGATCTTTGAAAGCAAGCAATGAAGCGATATCTCTCTTCCTAAAAAGAAAGACAATAATACTCAAAGGCACACTAAGTACTTTTTTAATTTTTTTCAAAAAATGGAAATATCTAACTTAAAAATATGATTTTTTTTTCTTTTGACGAGACAAAAGTGTAAAAATAAATAAGAATATGGAGATCTGAAAGATTATGAGGCTAGTCAGAAACCCAATAATTCATCTTTAAGAAATATTATAATCAAATCTCAACAAAAAAAAATTATTTTAAAAGAAAAAAGTAGTCTTCCGTAAACTAATGAATAATGAAAGCAAAAAGAAACTAAAAAGAGATCTAACTGAACTAAACTTCCAAGCACTCCTTTCGAAAATGAAAACCAAGCATACAAGCAATCAAATTGATGAGTGTAACCTAGATTTTTGAATTCAACAAAGAAATAATTTACCACATCCAGAATTTGAATCTAACTACTCAGATCTCTGAAAAGAACCCCAAACACACACAGAACAGAAAGAAAAAATCACAAAGCTTTTAGATGACAAGCATGTAGAATACCTACCTGGAACTGCTTGAGGAGACTCTAGTGATAGAGAAGATCTGGCCCAGCACTGCTTCTCGTCCAGTGTGACAAAGTGGTGGCGCCTCTTACTAAGTGCTACGCACAGGCGGTGGCACTACTTCTCATCCAATGTGCATGTGTGGTGTTGTTGTAGATGTAAAAAAAAACAATGGCGAAAAAGAGAAAGTAAGTTACTGTAAAACTGGCATCAAATCATGAATTTGATGGAAATATGAAGTAAAAAAACCAAGAATGACTCAGATCTAAGCATATCTGGTTATACTGAACAAGGATCTCACTAGATAAGCTAGTAGATCTAATCAATGAAAGATTGGAGCTTGGATTTCAGACAAGAGTATGAAGACCGAGGAAGATAAGATATACTGAAAGTTCTTCCCCAATATGGTCGTCGGATTTGTTGCAAGGAAAAATGCACCTCTTGTGGAAAAGAGTCGTTCCTCTAGTATGAATGGTTTAGATATAGAAAAAATGAGTTACAATAGAGATGGAATACTTTCCCTAGAAGTTGTGGAGATCTTGAATGAGTCCTTTGATAGAATTATGTAGTTGTTTCCTATGGTGATGGCTCATCATGGATGTACCTACAAAATCACATGAAACAAGAAAAAAAGATCAAAAGCACCAGAATATAATCAACAATTCTATGTCAGTGACTAAGGAATCCAACAGGAAAATACATGATTACAAGATAACATATTTTACGGGAAAGGAACCAACTTTGCATTAAATATGAAGAAGGAAGCTTAAAAACTTCGCCCCAGTTTTGAGATGCTCCTTTACATGCCAATTCCTTGTCTCCAAAAGCTCCTACTTTCTCCTTCACATGCCAATGCCTAGATTTTTCCAAAACCTCAATTCAACAGTGTGACTTTGCTCTCTCTCAACCATGGGGTATGAGCCTAGTTTTATAGGTGTTGGGAGAATAGGGATGGTTGAGTAAATGATGGGTGAGGTGGAAGGGAGATCCCAAAAGGATGGATCTTGAGTCCAATTGGTCCTCAAGAGTAGGGATGAGGGAGACACGAAGTCTTCCTTCAAGAAGCTTCCCGGAATCTTCTATTTTTCACTTTTTACCTCGGGCATCACTTTTCTTCCACTATAACAGAGCGGTGATAGGGTAGAACTGTGTGTTGAAAAAGGAAAATAAGTGGTGGCACTACCTACTATCAAGAGACAGTAGGATTTACTGAAGAAAGTAACACCCCTTTCCTTAAGGGTAAATGCAGTGCTGGACTTTTGTCTATCAAAATGAAATCTAGGAAATGATTTCACTTCACAATTTGGGATTTCAGGGAAATTACTGATGTTTGAGACCTCAACACATGAAGGTGACGAGATTTAAGTGTAAAACACTTAGGAAAAATAAAATTTTAAGTTTGACAGTGTTTACTTTACTAGTGGATTCTACTACGGTGGAATGATGCTCTGCTTGGCTATTATGAACTGCTGCATGAATCCGATGATTGTTAGCTGAACTATCCATGGGTGCTTTTCCTTCCCTGTGCCTACTACTTGAATGACCCTTAGTAAAGTCCCACTGGAAATGAGGACCTCCACACCCCCAACATGAGAGGTTGGGAGGGGATGGCATGCTGCTGGGAGGATTCCAATGAGATGTGTTCCTTCCCCTCGATCCCTGAAACCTATAGATCTTTTGAAGGAACTTCCTTTTGTATGTCCTTGGCTTGGAATGGTTGCAGATGATTCCTATGATACTAATTTAATCGAAGCATTACCCCTTGGTGGGAATCTGTTACCATAAGGAGGAGGCCTAGATTGTACTCCCCTAAAGTATGGTCGTGAGGTCTTCCCAGAAACATACTGGTTGGACCCTATCAATTTAGTTCCTCCCTTATCATTTGACATATCTTCTGCATAGTGAGCGTACTCAAATTCTATGGCAACCAATGTTGGCTTCCACATCCTTACTAAATCCATGATCTTATAGTTGATTCCATACAAAAAATGCTCCACCTATTGATAATTTGAGTCCAAGTATGGAACATACTTCACTAGTTCCATGAATCTAGCTTCATATTATTCCACCGACATTTTTCCCTGTACCAAATCATGAAATGAACCGACTTGTTGTTCCCTGTAATAAGCCGACAGGTATTTCATATTGAACCTCTCCTCAAATATATCCTAAGAAATAGTAAGAGGATTAAGGTGCAACTGCTTTTCCAGATCCAACCAACAATTAAGATCATCTCCCTTAAAATGAAATATGGCGATTATTTCTTTGGAAATAGATGTATACTCATTCAATGCAAAGCACCTTTTCATGCCTTCCAACCATGCCTCATCATGTTTGCCGAGTCGTCCAAATATTTCATTATGATCTCCATTTTTAGTGTTGAGGTTGACAGTGGCGGTGTCGACGGTGGCTACAGTGGTGGTGGTAGTGACGATGGTCGACCTTGACCTTGACCTTGGCGTGTTGTTACCATGAGTGATCCTAGTGAATTCATAATCTTAGAGACATCATAAAACATGGTAACATCATAATATTAGTGACATCATATACTCAGGTCCATCATGTCATACTAAAGTTTACTCAGTCAAGCTATGTTAAACAGCTTATAAGAAAATAAAGTGTAGTGTGTCTAACTAATAATATGACTATAAAATATGGGGCATTACAATTACCAGTGCTCCTTTAGTGATCTTTTGCCATGTTTCTCCAAAAGTAGACAAACATTCTCTATCTCCCAATTTCCCTGTTGAGATTATATTTATTTTCATAGCATGAATGTGCCTTACATATTTTAGCAACCATTCATTTACATTATTTAACTTAATCCGTACCTTACCCATTCCAACAATTTTTCATGGTTCATCATCCCCCAATAAAACATGTCCAAAATCACCTTGAACATAATCATGATAGAATTTCCCATGCAGTGTAGCATGACATGAAGCCCCTAAATCTACTACCCAGTAATCACTAGTATTATCTAATGCAAGAATCAAAGCATCTTGTAACACATCACCTATTACACTCACTTCTTGAGTAGTCTCTTGCTTCCTCTCACCTTCCTTCTTTGGTGCTATGCAATATTTCTTCATATGTCCTTTCTTACCACAGTTCCAGCACTCTATCTTTCCAAATCTAGACTTGGATTTGCCCTTTTTAGACTTGCTGCGATTTCCTGGGCTCATTCCTCTCTCCTTTTGTCTCCCTCTGCTCTCCATGGTCAATGAATTACCTGATGTCTCAACTATGATTTTCCTTCTCATTTCCTCGCTAAGAATAACACCAACAACATAATCAAACTTAAGAGTGTTTGAGCTAGGGACAGAGTTACTTATAGCCATTACCAAGTTATTCCAGCTTTTTGGAAATGAGAACAAGATTAGAAGAGCCCTAACCTCATCATCAAATTTCACTTTTACAGAACTTACCTAACTGGTAAGTGTATTAAATGCATTTAAATGGTTTGCAACATATCCACCTTCTGCCGTATTCATATTAAATAAACGCTTCATTAAAAATACCTTGTTGGAAGCTGAAGGTTTTTTGTAGATTTTACCGAATGCACTTATCACACCCTTTGTTGTTTTTTATTTTGAAATATTTAAAGCCAGGAACAACCATATTTTTCCCAGTTCCTTTCTATTAAGAACCTCCCATTCTTCATCCTTCATAGTCGTTGGTTGTTTTTCTTTTCCACCCAATGGTAGGTACATATCCTTCTAGTACATATAGTCCTCCATTTCCATCTTCCATAATTAGTAGTTTTGTCCATTAAATTTCTCGACCCTAAATTTTCCTTCTTCCACCATTGCTCCCACTTGAACTAGGAACCCTTCTTTCCTATGAGTTTACCGGCCACATAGAACTTTTGGCTCTGATACAAATTGTTAGAAACTTAGGACCGTAAATCAATAACAATTATATAGTTAGATCATTAAACAAGATTCAAAAAACATAAAAATAATTACAAGAGAGACATAGATATAATGTGGTTCACCCCAAATATGGGCTCCGTACATACATAAATTGTCAGTCCTACAGCAAACCCACTGCACTTCCTCTTCACACTCTCATAGTCGCTCTCACACAATCATAGAGATTGTTTACAATGATACAATACAATACCATACCATACCATACCATACACAACTGTATTACAATGCTTTTATTTTATAGGGTAAATACCATGGGAACATACTACGGTTAACCCAATACCATGGGTCCACAATACTGTTGTCCAACAAACATACCAAAACAATTTCTCGGGGGCTTTTCCCCCGAACCCCAAAGTTGGGGAACGAGTGTACAATAAACATGGGGTACAAACATAGATAATCAATAATATATCTGGATCTAGAAGATTAGGACAACCAACACAATCTCCTTTATTCATATGTTTCCTTTCCTCAACTCCTTAGTATAATCATCCCATTGTTACCAGGAATTCTCAACTAGTGCAGACACTGCTTGTTCCTCTGCAATGTAAAACACAACTAGAAAACAAAAAGACATAGCAACATATCATTTCCTTGAATAATATGAAGTAATAAAAGCTTCTTTAACATTCGTAAATTCTCTAAAATTCCCATCGGTAATCTGAATCCCACATGTTGGTAAGTAATAATAAAATGGATAATAGATAAGATGATGAATTACATATGAGGGTCTGTTATTTATATATTGGTGAAATACCCTTTCATTAATAGTCATATATTTTCGTAAAGACATTATTAATTATTATTATTTATTTTATATATATATATATGTTTATTATTATTGTTGTTGTTGTTGTTGTTGTTGTTGTTTTTTGTTATTATTTAAGTTTGTTACATTGCCACTCCCTTAGAAAGGCTTTGTCCTCAAAGCCTTATAATGTTTCTGCATCATCTTGTGTACTGTCACAGCTGATGAAACGTGTTGATATGAACTACTAAGAGTTGAGCACAACTTTTGATATGTGGATGAATCAATCCATCCCAATTTGATTTGTTGTGGATTGTTGGCATTTCATACTGATCTATCGTTAGGAGATTTGATCACATTGATATCGCTATCTTTCGACATTTCCCACTTTTTAGAATATCTGTTTTTATGGTGGGGGTGTCGATATGGAATTTTCACACTGTCATTGTCTTTTATGAGTGCCATTTTTTTAGCATTGATCTGAGTAGAAGGTTGTGTTTTCGTCTCTTGAGGTTTTAAAGCTTCGTTCTGTATCTTTTCCGATTTGTTTTCTAACTGCATGTTATCATTTTGAAAGTTCTTAATCACTTCTACATGTGATTTTCTGTCATCTTCAGACTTCTTAAGTTGTTCCTTAAGATATTCATTCTGCCTTCTGATACAACGATTTTCTTCCTGTTTATCTATAATTTTTCCTTCAATGTCTTCCGAAGATTGTTCTGTCTTCTGACTACTTTTCAACTTCTTAATTTTTGTGACTAGTGTCTTGTTATGATTACCTAATCTGAAAATTTCTTCGGAATGGCTTGATAAAATCTTGTTGACTTTTGTTAGTTCTAACTTATGTGTCTTCTTACTGTAATCATATTCTTGCTGGAGTTTTTCTTTTTGTTGTTTATGAAGACATAACTCTACTCCTTGATTTTCTAACCTCATCTGGACTTGCACCAATTTAGCATCTTTTTCCATGATGAGTTTGTTTAGATGCTTTATTTCTTCTTCTAATTCATTATCGCATCCATATGGTGATTCGTTGTCATTTTTTGACTTTTTGATCTGGTCTTCTAGGTTTTGATTATGAATTTTTAAACATGATATTTCGTTATCCCGATCAGATAACATTTTCTTGTTATCTCTTATGGTTCGTTCTAGCTGTCGATTCTGATTCCATAAGCGGTGATTGTCATCGTCTTTCCACTCTTTCAACCACTTTATTTTCTCAACCTCAGCTTGTAGACTTTTATTTATCGCCTTGTATTGTTCTAACTCGTCCACTAATGTTTGTAGCTGTGCCTTCATTTTCGAATATGTAGTAGCCATTGTTTGTGACTATGTTTCTACTTCACTTTTGTCTTCATTTCTTCTAGAAAGGTAGATACAAAAGCTTTAATAATTCTCAGTATGTCTCTTTTGAAAAAACTTTCTTCGACTATTTCTTGTTAGGTCAAATAACCTTTCTTTTTTTCAAAAATAATTATTTTTTTAATAAAATAATAATTATTATTGTTATTATTATTTTCAAGTTATATAAATAATATATAACCTTCCAAATTCTAGTCCTTGACTTTTATTTCTTTCCAATACTTTTGTAAAATGCAAGTAGATTGGGTGGTTGGGAGGAGTAA